>OX369273.1:12351883-12951883 GCA_947284805.1 Coleophora flavipennella
ACCATTAGCAAAGATGTCGGGAAAGCGCGTGACACGTGAGTGGCGAATACAATGTAAGTACGCCGCTCCATTCCAAAAGGTCGTATCCTAACAGCATTTGAACCGGATTATATATTATTATGGTACACAGGTAAAATTTATTCGCACAAATTAACGTGTATACTTTATCGCAGTCATCAGAAACATTTGGCACGTTACTGAAGAGTTTAGGGTCCGTTTTTTATTGTTTTTGGTTTCGGTTTCAATCGTTAAACTGATAATAGCAATCACAATAAATATACTAAATTCTGAAAAATCATGGTTGCTGAAAACATAGGAATTATGGTTGATCACATTGTAATCTTTTGAAGCAGCAGAATTTGAGGAAACAAAACTCGTGGATAGAGACCGATAATGTTTATTCCTGCAGAGTTACGCCTTGACAATCCTTACTAATAAATATTATAAATGTGAAAATGTGTTTGTTTGTTACCTTTTCACGCTACAATACCTTAACCAATCTTGATGAAATTTGGCATGTAGGTAGCCTGTGTCACTGGGAAGGACATAGGCTACTTTTTATCCCGTGAAAATAGCTTAGTACTAAAATGTAAAATGTACTAATTTTTTTGGTTAGTTTCTTTAACATTGCAACGGAACAATGAATTGCTGTGATTTTTTGCACAGAGATGGTTGAGGGGGTAAGAAATGACATAATTTACTAATTAGCATATCCTGAAATAGTTCCCGAGGAAACTGGGGAAAACTCGTTTCCGCGCTCGCGCACTACAGCGTCGCAACTACGCTAGTACTCTTTGTTGTACTGCGGTCGCAACTACGCTAGTACTCTTTATTGTACTGTGGGCGCATGGCACAGTACAATAAAGAGTATACTAGCGTAGCTACGGACTGAAGTAGTTTTGAAGAATTGGTTTAGGGTGTGGGAATTGACATATACTTCTAATCAGAATAGCCCGATATCGTTCCTGAGGGACCTGAGTTAAACTCATGTCCAAGCTCGCAAGCTGCTTGCGGCTTGCGCACCACTCACCCTAACAGACAGTCATGAAAACGATGTCCACGAGGCGAAGCCGCGGGCAAAATCTAGTAGCTCGATAAAGATGGTTTCTGGTAATGAATGACCTCCTGTAATACACAAATTATACTGTCAAAGTTACCAACGCCTGGCGACGCAACGGGAGCGCAATATAGCACATTAATTCATTAATCTACTGAAATCGCTATGTTCCTATTTGAATTACCATTAATATATTAGTATAGTTCTCACCAAGTAGATTACGGGTCTCATAGGTACCGGGTTCAAATCTGGACGGCCAATGTACCAATGATATTTTCAAAAACTTACGTACATATACTTACCGATTGCTTTAACGGTGAAGGAAAACATAGTAAGGAAACCTGCACACGCCTGCGAAGAAACTCGAAGGTTGTGTGTGAAGTCGACCAACCCGCACTGGGCCCTGGTGGTCGACTGACGCCCATTCGCCCTAATTCGAGGAAAGCTCGAGCCCCTCGGTGGGGACGTATATGGGCTGATATGATGATATATCAATTGATATTTATGCTTTTTTATTATATTGATATTTATATTTTTAATGTCAAAACTCATACGTTAAATTAATTTGACTGATGAAATAGTTTCTAGCTTCTAAAAGTTGATTCATAAGACTGAATGAAATAAATCCAAAAAATAAAGATATTATGATTATAACAATAATAAAAAAATGAGTTTAATATAATTAACTATCTTCAAATTAAGTCGCAAAATTATACATTTATTCAGTTATTTCGAAAAAAACATATAGGATTATAAAATTTTAATGTTATTTCGATAAAACATCTTCAATTTATCAAACATTAAATACAATTGAAATTCAGATATTTTGAAAAAAAAAACCTATTGGAGTATGAAATTACATATATATCAAAAATATCGGAAATATCGAATATACAGGGTGTAAAAAAATTGGTGTAGGACCCATAAACTGCGGGTTCTAGTCATCATAACTGAACAACTATTCCCAAGGAACCTATAGTCAACTCTCCAAAAAAAAATTACCCTCTATACTTAAATGCAATAAATTCGTCGATCAGCTGGTCAATTTGTATGATAAGTAAAATATTTTTTTCGTCCGTACATAAACGGTTAGGCAAATTGTAAAATGCTGTACGCAGATTTTAAAAGGAGGAAGTGAAACTGAAATGAACGAGCCAGGCAAAGCAAGCAAGAAATGAGCGAGCGAAGGATATAAATTCAGCTTTTTCACAGGGTTCAAACCAATTAATAAAAAAAGTGTTTTACCACCAATATACTTTTTATTTTTAATACGAGCAGATGATCCTCAAACAGCTGATCAGATCTTCATAAATTATAGCTAAGAACCACCTCGATCACGTCTACTTTCAAACAAAAAAAACCGCATGAAAATCGGTCTATTAGTTTAGGAACTACCATGCCACAGACAGACAGACAGATACACATATATACACAGAAAATGTTTTTACCTAACTGTCCACAAAGGAGAGTAATGTTCCATTGACCGAGCCTGTAGCCGAAAAGGCTTCAGTTTCGTAAGTCATCACAAGACCATATTTATATCTGATACATTGCAATTAAAAGTGGCCACTTTTAGCAGTTATTATCTTATTGCTATATTTAAAGTCGGTAAAAAAGCGTCGGTGGCTCAACCGGTAACGACTCGGTCCATCTAACCAGAGGTACCGGGTTTAAATCTGGACGGCCAATGTACCATTGAGTTTTTCAAAAACTTACGTACATACTCACCGATTGCTTTAACGGTGAAGGAAAACATCGTGAGGAAACCTGCACACGCCTGCGAAGAAACTCAAAGTTTGTGTGTGAAGTCGACCAACCCGCACTGGGCCCGCGTGGTCGACTAAGGCCTAATCGCCCTGATTCAGGGTAGGCTCGAGCCCCTTGGTGGGGACGTATATGAGCTGTAATGATGATAGGAAATCATGAACTGTCCGCCTTATGATGACATTTGAAGTTGAAGTTGGCAAGGGTTTTTCAAATATTTACTCAACTGCACTAGAAGGAGGGTAATGTTTTCAAGTTTATGTATGTATGTATATATCTCTGGCACGCTCTGTAGCCTAAACAACGACTTGATGGATTTTGGAGTGCGAGGTGTCGTTAGAATCGTCTTGATCCTGTGAGTAATAATTTAAAGGATATATTTTTACCCAACTGGCCAAAAAGAGGGGTTAAGTTTTTATGCAGTCGAATTATTAATTTGTTAAGTTATTTACAACGAGTTTATACAAAATAGCGGCGCGCGCCTTTATTTCTTTGGACACTTTTTCATAGTTGAAACTGTTCTTACTTGGTGTACATTAATTCGTTGTTAATTACATAATATAAAAAATCAAGAACTAAATTTTATACTAAACTAGCTGTTTCGGCGAACTACGTACCGCCTTACATTACATTACACTGCCCTACCCTACCCTACCCTACACTACACTACACTACCCTACCCTACACTACACTACCCTACCCTACACTATCCTACACTGCACTACCCTACACTACACTACCCTACCTTACACTACCCTACCCTATCCTACACTACCCTACCCTACCCTACACTACCCTACCCTACCCTACCCTACCCTACCCTACCCTACCCTACACTACACTACCCTACCCTACACTACACTACACTACCCTACCCTACCCTACCCTACCCTACATAAGAACCTTCTCCTCATAATAACGAACTCGACAAAAAAATAATTTGCCAAATCGGTCCAGCCGTTCTCGAGTTATGCGCTTACCAACACATTTTGCGATTCATTTTTATATATTAGATTGAGTGGCTCGAACCTATTGGATAAAATAAAACAAATTAGCCGATTCAAAGAGACGTTATAATACTTCAATTACGTGGTAATTCTAAGTGACGTAAGAATAGATGGCGCTAATAGTAACCATCAATTTACGACAACAGCGATTAAGGTTTATGATTATTTGTAGTTATTAACTACTACCTGGACATCGTTCGTGCTTTATTTTTAAAAACTGGCCTTATTCCTTGTCTACCTTGTAACCTTTTTATGATAGGTAGTAGGTACAATAATAAAGGACTTAAGTAGAGGACCACTGAGAGATTTCTTTATTGAAATATTAAAAGTTAAGCGCAATCAGCGCAGTAGTTACATTAAAAAAAAAACAATTTAGGTATTCTAAGATCAATATATGGCGCCAGGCCTATTTTTGTAGGCCAAAAAATTTTGATGACTGACTTTTGAATATTCTCCGGGCCGGGCCTCGATAACCTACACTAATACTCAGTGCGACGTTCACTTCAGAATTTAAGTTCTCTAAATTTAAGTATACGATACGTAGCTCTAATCCAGAATTCAGACTGAGGTTGAATCAAGATACGTAGGGGCTGAAACGAAAATCCAGTCAAGGGACGCAATAGTCGAAATTTTCAAGTATAATAATAAAACCTCCTGTCGACAAAGGAACTCAGTATTAGACTCGACAGAAGCAGAATTAATGTCTACGAGAGAATAGATATTATGAAGTTACACTCACCAGATGGAGGTTTCCTCAAAGTCTCGGAAAGCACTCAGGTGTAAATGTTAATTCAGGCCTCCACCACAGTCAGAGGAGAATAAGCTAACTCAAAAACCACGTTGTTTGTTCACTAACCTCAACTTGTCAGAAAGATATAAATTATAAGTTATTTAGCAAATTTTCACTGTGAAAGCTTGCCAATGGGAGAAAACGCCAATTCTTCAGCCATTTTCTACTTTGAAAGTAACCTGTCATTGAAAAAAACCAGATACATCTATTCCGAAACCAGTGCAAGACCAACTCATCGCTATTTTCCGAATACTTACCTTGGTATGTCTGGAAGAATACTTGGGGCGGAGGCCTAAAGCTGAATTAAGTGGAAAAAGCGCTCCCAGTAGCTTGCTTTCAAAAATCCAAAGAGAATAAAACCATTTCATTAGCAGAATTAAAAAAATAACAATTTACGTGTCTGGGTACAAGTCTTTTAAGAAAAGAATGACATTCGCAAAAACTAGGGTTACAACATCATAAAAGAAAACTTGGTGCAAAATTACAGTTTTCTAGGGCCAAGGGTTTTTACTGGTCTTCAATAAGTCAGTCGGTGAGCGAGTCAAGATATTTTTTTTTATATTATTGCTTTTTTCAGCGGCTTTGCCCCTGTAGTTCGAATCGTGAATGATGGTCTTGAGTTCATACAAAAATCACAAAGAAAAATGCTCTTTCAGTTATTCCTAAGGATATTTCTATTTACAGACATTAATAAGATCTGTGATAGATAACTTGATTGGCTTTTAGTTGGTTTTGATCAGAATACTGATATTATTTATAAAATTATTTTAATATAAGTATGTACTTCGTTTCCAAAATTTTTGGAGAATTAATACAGATCATGAGGTGAGATTCGTACTTCAGAGTTTTCTCAACACTAATGAAAATAAATTTGGTTTCGGTACCCATATCAAATATCTAAATGAAACCAACCCAAGGAGGGTACCTATCTAAGTACATGAGCTCATACGTAACGAGAGAGCCTTAATGGAGCCGTTAAAGCTTTCTGGATTTACATATTAATGAAATTTGTTTGTTTTATTTTAATTGCTTTGTACGAAACGATAATTGAATTTGTATTGGGGATTTCAATCGCGTTCTTTATATGGGATTATCCTATGTAATTCTATATGGTTTATTAACCTCAATCACAAATATCAAAAACGCCCAATTTTTTAGGGTTCCGTACCAGGTAACGGGACCTTATTACTAAGACTACGCTGTCCGTCTGTCTGTCCGTCTGTCGAACTTTTAAAAGGCTGTATCTTTTGAACCGTGGTGGGTGACCAGCTGAAATTTTCACAGAATATGTGCTACTATGTAGCGCGACGTATATACGTACGGTGGGGTAAGGCGTGGTTAAATGTCCGTACGTGCTTACAGATGAATAGAATTATAATTAAAAGACCTAAAAAGAACATAAGAATTAGAATAACGTTACACACTTAAATTATAATCACAAAAAAACATAAATGGATCTTACTCGAGATGGGTCTTCTAGAGAGAAGAATCATGTACGCGACTTGTGGCTCATTTTAAATGTCCGGAGAGTAATCCCACTTTGTTTTTTCATATACATACACCTAAGTGTATTTTTATAACACGTATAATAACTTTTTTTTTTTACAACTAAAACAACCCAATTAGGTTTGTGCTATATTTTATTTAGCTAGGCGCTCGTACGCATGCGTAAGTTTTTTTTATATTACCATAAATAGATTATAATAAGGCTTGCGATAATATAAATGTAGGTTTAAAAACCTCCTTGGAAAAGATGACCTGTTCCTTACTGTTATTCATAATTAATCTCCTTTCTTCACAAAGATATAACCCAAAGAGAATTAATTCAGCTAGCTACCTAACCTCAAGGAGGAAGAACCTATCTCTTTCAAAATTCTCCTAACAAAAGTCTTAAAGAAGTTTTTGTATCTTTTTTTTTATTACCTATATATAATATCTTTTTCTCAAAGCTACAAATTTTAAAAAATTGCAAAGTAAAAATCACGAGTGCGGTAAAATCAATTTTGCGCACAGCAAACGAGCATATAAAGTACCACTTTTCCAGCAACTGTATTGAAAAATATATTTCGTAACCCTAATATTTTATTACATTTTACCTAAATTCTCCAATTCGTTAACCTTGTATATTATAATTCAGTAAAATCAATTTTGCGCACAGTAAACGAGCATAATAAAGTACCACTTTTCCAGCAAATGTATTGAAAAATATATTTCGTGACCCTAATATTTTATTACATTTTACCTAAATCCTCCAATTAGTTAACCTTGTATATAATTCAAAACAAATCTGCGCAACGTCCTTACGAATTCAACACAATCTATTCATGTTACATTGTTGGTTTAAGCTCCATCATCCATAATATGGCCTCAGAGAGAGACACGTCGTGCATTTGCTCTGGAACAATGAATTAACCGATCGTTTCAAATTGTATCCCTCGCGAGTTTGGGGGTTAAGAGTTATGGCTTTGCGTGTTCAGCTGGTATTAATGTTTTTTGACTGGCCTTCAATTTTTTTATATATCAGTAGGAAAATATTGTTAACGTTAAGCTGTGTCCAATCCATATACCAGGCCACTCAGAAATTTTTGCAAAAAAAAGTGTTTATTTTTAAGGCACTGGCCACTTGTAATTATTTTGAAAAGTTTGTTTTTTTTAAAGTAAAAATACCATTGTTCGTATTTAGAATTTCCCTCCACGTTTTTTCGAGAGCCCAATTAAATTATTGTGTCTCTAAGATTTTAAATGTGGTTTTAAACCTGATGAGTCATTTGATCGACTTCAAACGGCTTTTATGGATAAAGGACCTTCAAAAGCAACTATCTACCGTTGGCATAGCGAGTTCAAGCGCGATTGCTTTACTTTGGGGGATGAACAAAGGAGTGTTCGTCCTACGACGGCTGTCACGGAAGGAAGTATGCTGGCAGTAAAAATATTAATTCAAGAAAACAGACGAATTACATACGAAGAGATTCAGAATACACTGCAGATTGGATCGGGAAGCGTTCACAAGATTCTACACGAGCACCTTCGCGTGAGGAGGATAGTTTCGCGCTGGGTGCCGCACAACCTCACCGAAGCTCAGAAGCAGGCCCGCGTGGAGTGGTGCCGTGATATGATTAAAAAATTTGAAGCATGCTTGTCTCGGCGCGTTTACGACAATATGACAGGTGACGAATCTTGGATTCATCAATACGATCCAGAAACAAAGCGTCAGTCGACAGTTTGGCTGTTTCAAAACGAACCAACGCCTACGAAAGTGAAGCGATCGAGAAGCGCAGGGAAAATTTTGATCGCTAGTTTCTATACTTTTACGGGATATCTGGTTTCAATTTCATTACGAGACCAAAGCATCATCAACGCCGAATGGTATACCACAAATGAAATGTCTGCCAGAAGATTTGTCTGCAATGAGCAACAAGCGACCGAACACCGGGCTTGGTACTGCTTCACCACGACAACGCGCCCGCGCTCTCAGCGTTTAAAAACGAGGGACCTTCTGGACACCACACCGGTCAGAGTCTTGGGTCACCCTCCTTACAGTCCTGATCTGGCACCATGTGCCTTTCCTAATTCCCTAAATTAAAAAATAAGCTAAAAGGGATACAGTTTTCATCGCCGGAAGACGCGCTAGCAGCGTTCGAGAAAGCCGCGGAAGAGGTGTCTGCGGCGGACTGAAAATAATGTTTCGAAAATTGGTTCAGACGTATGAAACATGTATAGAGGCTGGAAATATCGAACGTAAGTCTATTCATTTTAAGTTTGCCCTCGTGGATATCGTTTTTATGAACGTGTTTGAAGGTGAGTAGTGGTAATCATGCCTTGCTCTGCTCCACCTTGCTCCTCTCCTTAAAATTCTATCTGAGCGGAGTTTGCAGTGTCAGCACTTCATTTCGCTCAACGCATCAAATATATGAAAATTCTGCAAGTCTCTGCTTGGCTCCGTTTCTGTAAACGCTCGTCTTCGCAGTTCTTCTAGTTTTGAGGGCAAAAAACTGGTCAAGTTAAACTACAAAGTCATCCACTTAACTCATAATTTCGTCTTGCTCACCAATTTCAAAGAAAGTCTTTCACCAGGAAGGCGTTGACGTCAAATGAGGAGGACATCGCTACAACACAGGGTTGTTATAAGGAGTTCGACAAATCCTTTTTTTTTCTTGTAAAAGTTGGAAGTTCGCTGGGCGAAGTGTATCGATAAATATGTGTAAAAAAAACTCCGGAATACTGGTACCTGCCCTTGCAGTTGTTATACTTTATTTTATTTATTTTTATTTTTACAATTCGGGAAATCAAACAGCTATTCTTTAACTCTTATAAACTAGATGGTATAACTAAATTTTAAATCCTTTACAGATTTCCTCAGTTAGATCATTTAGTAGGATATTACTACAAACTTAATATATTACATAACATATTCTAACAAACTTGTCCATCCGATGTTAAGAAAGTAATACAAGAAGAAAAAAAAATAATAGTCAAATATTACAAAAATATTAATATTTATTATATCAGCTCATATACGTCCCCACCAAGGGGCTCGAGCCTACCCTGAATCAGGGCGATTAGGCCTTAGTCGACCACGCGGGCCCAGTGCGGGTTGGTCGACATTACAAAAATAAGTAGGTTAAAACAGGAATGACGAGAAAAAAAGAAAAAAATAGATATGTATGCATGTGTGTGTGTGTGTGTGTGTAACATAACCCACTGAAACTTATTCTAACTCGATAGATTATTTAAATTGTTAAGTATACTTTCCTGCTATTTTAATTTGAAAGTAACACCTCAATTAAAATTACTCTCATCTTACTAACTGAATTTTATCGATCACTAAAAATTTATATTCAATTCGATACGACATTCCATCAACTTCGTGGAGTTTAAAATTAATTGCTTTTGCTTCCTAACTCCCTTTTTTTAACTTTCAGCGACAAATGGAAACGTTTTAATAAAGATGGTCACAATTTACACCGTAAATTACAATGCATTACTTACATAAAAAGTCGCAAAAATTCTAAAAGTTATATATCCAACAAAAAGTAAAAACAAAAACCGGCCAAGTGCGAGTCTGAACCACACACATAGGGTTCCGTACCATCATACTAGATGGCGGTAGTTTCATATTTCAAAAACCATCATACTAGATGGCGCTAGTTTCTTCATGTTTAAAAAAAAAACCTTTTTTTGTATAGAGACGGGTCCCCCTTATTTTTTCACTTTTTAATTTTTTTTTGTATTTGTTGTTATAGCGGCTATATCATCAGTAAAAATTGCAGCTGTCTAGCTATCACGGTTCATGAAATACAGCCTGATGACACACCGACGAACGGACAGCGGATGTTTAGTAATAGGGTCCCGTTTTTATCCTTTTGGGTACGGAACCCTTAAAATAGGTAGTTAACGCAACTTTTCTAATACCAAGAACCAGAACTTCGTTTAGTAACATTCCTGAACTCACAGGTCAAAATACCCAAAAAGGTTTTCGGATTTTAGGTCATGGCGAACTTGAATTCAGCTTAGTTTTGTTCTAAAATTGAATTGCCCGGATGATTTGCGCCAATGTCTAATTACGGTCACCTAATCGAATTAACCTCGATTAAAGACGGGTCGACGGGGGTTATTAGAACCTATCTATTATCATGACTAAATAACATTTTACGAATTTCATCTATTTATTTCTACTTGGCGAAATCTGCAGAAATTGGGAAAATTACTAATTGATTTTGCGGAATATTAATCTATATATACACTAATATTAATGTTTAGGGGAGACCTATGTCCAGCAGTGGACGTTCTCCGGCTAATATGATGATGATGATGATTATGATACTAATATTGTAAATGTGAAAGTTTGGATGGTTGGATGGATCTTTGTTATTCAATCACGCCACAATAGCTCAACTTATCTGGATGAAATTACAAAGATTAGGACGTGCATTAATATATAGGCATCTTTTTTTCCACGCTCACGAGCTGCTTGCGGCTCGTGCACTGCGCACCCTCAAAGACAGTCATAGAAACTATGTTCACGCAAGCGAAGCTGCTGGCAAAAGCTAGTATTTTATAAATGCGGATAATTGTAGTTTTGTTATAGATTGGCCTTGATTATTGTTCAGATACTCTCTAGCAGCCGCTTTCCACGGTGCTTTCACTGGTCGAAACATGGCTACATCTGCAGGCTGTAAGATTCGGGTGGCATTTGGGTACAACGAGATCAGTTCTATTCGTAGCTCGGAACATAGTTTGCTCACCTCATAAGTCAAGTGTGTTTTATGACCATCAAGGAAATAAATTACAGGCAGAGTTGTTCCTTCCTTAATTAGGTATGGCTGGAAGACGTTACCTAGTCAAAGAATAATTCTGTTGTCATCCATACCTTTTTACTCCTGCCTACACCCCAATCAGAAGGCACAGATTCTATCTTCTATTAGAGGAATCCTCTGGTACTTATAAACGACCATCGGGGAATAATTTTGCCGTCACGTTGACAACGTAAACATAACTGTGATGTTTTCTTTAGAAGAACTGGTTTTAACGCAATAAACGTTTTTCTAGCCTTTCACTGCCAATACTTTTCCTGTTTTGGGGTATAGCTGGAAACCACTCTCGTCACCATTAAATACGTGTCTTGGATCGTCAAAAACATGTAATAAATTTCTTTCTCCAAAATACTAACTCATTTCAGCAAACCAATTGCGAATATCTGCTTCTATGACACAGGCACTAGAGAATAATACACCTTCACTCTTTCTTGTGCCGATTGATGGATGCCGTTTTAGAAATCTCCTTACCCAACCTTCTCCAGAATAATTATTAATGAATGGTTTCGGTCGTGGATGATAGTTTAAAAATCTTTTTACATTGGATTGAAGGTCTTTTTTTTAAGTGGAAAGCCTTTTTTGATATTTTTTTGATCCAGTTTTCGAGGCAAGTTTCCTCTTCTACAGTAAGGTAAGGTCATCGTCCCAAAGTAACTTTTTGTTCAGGACGTTTCACTCTATAATGCAAAGTTGACTTCGCAACGCCATACATGCCTGCAGCTTCTCGTATTGGACCATTTTGAACTTCAACTAGGGCTTTCTCTATCTCAGTAGGATTGTAAGGGGTAATTGTCTTTTTCGGCATGTTGTTGCTGTCTGCAACAAAAAACTATAAAAAGAAATTGCCTGTTTTAGACAATAATTTTTATTTTAGAGTTAATATAGGTACATATATATATAAGTTTTTTTACCATTAAAATATTTTAAAGTTAAAAAATACTTAAATTTGTCCATTTTAAAACTACCGACGACTCAGTGTCAAATAGCCAGGCTTTTTCCGCCAGTATCAAAGGTTAGATACCCAACAGGATACTAAATAGGAAGCTAATAAACAAATTTAAACATCATGTGCAATCACGTCTGGTTTTGTATGAAATTACAGTGATTTGACGACGTCCAATAACTATAAAGAAAGCTACAAAATGAGTGAAAAAAATATATGCCACTAATTAACCCTCAATAAATACGAATCATTACTAATATTATAAATGTGAAAATGTGTTTGTTTGTTTGTTACTTTGTTTGTTACCTTTTCACACTTCAACGCCTCAACTTCACGCTTCAACCAATCTTAATGAAATTTGGCATGCAGGTAGCCTGTGTCACAAGGAAGGACATAGGCTACTTTTTATCCCGTGAAAATAGCATAGCCCGATGCAATTCCCAAAGGAACTGAAAATATACTCTTTTTTGGTTAATTATCATCGCAACGGAACAACTGATTGTGTGATTTTTTGCACCGAGGGGGTGAGAATTGACACGATTTACTAATAAGCATATCCTGACATAGTTTCCGAGGGATCTGGAGAAAATTCATGCGCACCCTCAAGTCAGTCGCAAAAACGATGTCCACGCGGGCGAAGTCACGGGCAAAAGCTAGTAAAGCAAAAAACTGAAAAAAAATACTTTTTTTAAAAATCTAACGATTGGACGAGGTGTCCAATCACTATTTGGGAAACAAAAACCATTAAAATAATTGGACACGCTGTCACATATCCTAAAATTAAAATTCACTAACATTAGTTAGTTTTATTAACAAGTATAACATCTTACCGCTACATAACCCGGAACACCTTTTTTCTCTCGATTTGTCAAATTAATCCTTAAGAAAATGAATAATTTTCGGATTTCTTTTTAACAAAATACATTCACCACAATTTCAAAAATATTGTGCTTCTGACGCCATCTGTTGGTATTACTGCCTAATAAAATAAAACGCGGAGAGAGCGAGATAATCGAAATGGCTGGTCGAATCATTCGAATAACGCACGCAGTTCGTATGAAATTGAATTAAAATCAAGGTGTCCGATCGCTAGTAGTGTCCAATAACTAGTACGGTTACCTATTTGTTTTCATCTGTTCGGTGTGACTGTCGCCTCAGAAAAGTTCATTAATTATTTAATACCTAGTTCAACTGGTGCTCCTTCTGAGCCCCACTGCAATAACCTTTTAGTTGTCTATTTTTATCTTTTCAATACGGGAAAGCTTCCAATCGATGGTCAGACTCTTCAAAATCTTTCATTATTTAAAACTTTAACGTAAGAATCAAGCTGAAAATCAAAATAAGAAAATTTCCACCAATTGTATCAGCTTATAAAATAATTGTTTCAGATTTATTTTTTCCTTTCAATTAGATAGAAATTCAAATAAAATCTCAGATGATGTCAATGGTAATTCCTATGGTAAAATTAATGCTTGGGTGGTATCTAGTACTTAAGGCCTTAAGATCAGGTCAAAATAATGACAATATTCAATTCAAACCATTGAAAGACTGTACAAAGCTATCAACTATGGAAAAAATATACTTAAAGTAATAAAAAATCGATTTAATTGAATACAATTTTAAAAATATTACCACTTTTGATGTAAAAAAATATAATGTAGACATTGTTTTTTGCATTAATTGCAAAATTTCTCGAAAGCAAATATGTAGTTAATGTTGAAAGAAACCAACACACAAAAATCGGTGGCTTTAAGACCTTTCATTTTAATTGAACACATTTCTTTAAAACTTAGAGAGTGAAGAAAAGTAATAAAAACATGTAAAAATAGAGAATTAGGCGTTTGCTTTCAACGTTACAGCCGCATCGAAGCCCACATTGATTAGAACTTAAAATGTATAGACTTACGTTCGATATTGTTTTAATACGTATCAACCTGCCGGCTTGAGTCATCCTAAAACCTTAAACGATTACGCGTTCACTGGGCGGTAATGTCATACGGTGAAAATAACGCTTGGGCAGTAAATACTAAAGATGATTATGCGTTTACATGATATAATAAAGTCTTACAAGGTTAAAGGCATGTGTACAGCCGGTGGTTCCGGTTGCTGTCATTCACAGGGACTAGGAAAGAAGAGTTTAATTTAGATAGACTGCCTGAAGAGGAAACGGTCTTCATATTATGGTTAGAAAAACTGAATGTCAATATACACCGACTTCTATTTTCATAATTATTTTCCATGCCAGCAACGTCTTTTATTTAATTTTATTTTTATTTGTATTTTTAAACGACTTCAAAAAAGGAGGAGGTTCTATGTTCAACTGTATATATATTTTTTTAATGTATGTTGACCGATTTCTCCGTCAATTGTGGACCAATTTTCAAAATTATTTTTTTATTCGAAAGAGTATACTCCCGAGGGGATCCCATCGTCACCAAGTCAGGATCTGATGATGGGATCCCAGGGAAATCGGGGGCAACCCTAGGCACTAATTACGTGATTCGTGATTCATATGTTTTCTAAAGCTATTAAAATACTTTCCTTGCCAACTTAAGACAGCTCGAAATCGGTCAGTTTTGTTGTAGCCTGATTGCTTACCACCAAAATCTTTATTAATCCAATCCCAAATCTTTGGCAATCAGGATGCGACACTAGTCATCAACATCATCATATCAGCCGAAAAACTTCCACTGCTGGACAAAGGCATTCACCAAGGATTTCCACGACGACTGGTTCTGCGCCGCCCGCATCCCATCGGCTTCCCGCGACCTTCACCAGGTCATTGGTCCACCGAGTGGGAGGCCTGCCTACGCTACGTTTTCCGGTGCGACACTCGTCTACCTATCTTTGGGATTATTTTCTATCGAGCCAAAACTGCTCAATCGTGTTTCTAATAGCTTTTGACTTCAAGGAACATCATCAGCAAATATAAGGGTTTTTTTTTTCAACCTTAAGTTTTCTATCGTTTAGAAGTAATTGACGTCAAAAATAACGAAATTCTGTAATATTACCACCTTAAGGTGGTTCGATTAGCACACTAGCGCTGCCAATAGAAAAACGATAATTTAATCATTCTTATATTCTTACTTATAAATAGGGTGGGGGGAAGGAACTATTATTTAAGTCATCATCATCATCATATCAGCCGAAAAACGTCCACTGCTGGACAAAGGCCTCCCCAATGATTTCCACGAAGACCGTTCCTGCGCTGCCCGCATTCATCGGCTTCCCGCGATCTTCACCAGGTCGTCGATCCACCGTGTGGGAGGCCTGCCTACGCTATGCTTTCGGGTGCGCGGTCGCCACTCAAAAAAATTATTGCCCCAACGGCCATCTTTTCTTCGAGTTATGTGCCCTGCCCACTGCCACTTCAATTTATCGATTCTGTGAGCTATATCGGTTGCTTTGGTTCTCCTGCGGATCTCCTCGTTTCTGATTCGATCACGCAGAGAAACTCCGAGCATAGCATGCTCCATTGCCCTTTGGGTGACTGTGAGCATTCTTATGAGGCCCATAGTAAGCTCACTATAGTAATTTTACTCTAATTACTTACTATCAATAATTTAAGGCGATTCGTTTAGCACACTAGCACAAGAAATAAATAATTACTTACTCTTATGACTTTCGCCGAAAACACAAAGTATTTTTCGCACATACAGGGGTACAAGATGCTTTTAATTGTTGTTGTATAACTTTACCTATTAGCAACGAGTTAAGTTTGTCGATATTGTCAACAATGGGAACTTTAGCAGTTTTGCAACAAATAACTTGTTGCTAATATTTTCAGTTGTAAGATAACCATAATTTAATTAATTAAATAATAGTTGCTGCCCCCCCCAGCCCTATTTCTAAGTAAGTATATAAGTATGAGTAAATTATTTTCTCTATTGGGGGCGCTAGTGTGCCTTAAGGCGGTAATATTACAGATTTTCGTTATTTTTGACGTCAATTTCTCCTAAACGATAGAAAACCAAAAAAAACCCTTATTTCTGATGATGTTCCTTAAAGTCAAAAGCTATTAGAAACACGATTGAACAGTTTTGGCTCGATAGAAAAAAAACTCAAAAATCTTACTCAAACTCTAGTTATGACTGATATTTTGAAGTATAAATTTTGAAAAATATACAAAAATATTTGCTATGATAATACAAAGTGAATAGTGTTATTATTTTTTATATTTTCATAATAAGTTAAGCTGTATGTCCTCGGGGAAGTGCACTGTATATACTCAAATTCAGGTTTAAATAAACCTAGCTCGGTTACAGATGCTTATACAGGGTCTTCGGCAGATGGTTGAAAATACGAAAATGGGGGATAGGTGGGGTCGCCTCCCACCTATTTTGAGAATTAAAAAAAATCTAGGACTTGTAATTTTTTTACAGGATTTTTTTTCCTTTTTTTAGAAATTTTGCCATTTTTATACCTTTGAACACATGTAACTTTTTGTTTTTTAAAGCTAGCTCCAAAATCTTTTTTTTAATAGACTTTAATAATTTGTCGGCTCTAAAAAAAATTATGTTTGTTTCAAGTTATTGCTTAAAACAAAAATGTGGGCCCCCGAACTTAAAAAAAAAGTTGAACAAAAATTTAAAAGTCAACTTTGCGATGCATTTAAAAAAAAAAAATGGGGCTGGAAGGCTTCTGTTTTTTTTAAAACATCTCTATAGCTTAGGCTTTTGAATGGTATGTAATTTGTTTCGGTATCTTTTTTGTAACTGGAGTTGTTAATTTTTTTTACTCAATTGGACCATGTTGACGAAATTCCACTAGTTACATGTTTTGTGAAATGTATCAAATGCAAAGTTGAAAATAAAGTAAATACTTACTGTTGGGACGGTTACAAAAAGCAGGTACGTTTTTTTACATTCTTGCGCACACATAATGGCTATCTTTTGTCATTTATTGCCATATTGGAGTTAGCACTTCCATATGCCAATAAAATGTCCGCATATTCCGCATTGGTAAATTGAGCCATTTTAAACCACAACAAAGTCTTAACAAAACGTCTGATAATAACAAAAAGTGACAAACAACAAAAAAACTTAACAAAATCACAAACACAGCAAAGTGGAATTAACGAAAACAAAAAAAAAAACGTTAACGTTATTAACGTTTGTGATTTTGTTAAGTTTTTTTGTTGTTTGTCACTTTTTGTTATTATCAGATGTTTTGTTAAGACTTTGTTGTGGTTTAAAATGGCTCAATTTACCAATGCGGAATATGCGGACATTTTATTGGCATATGGAAGTGCTAACTCCAATATGCCAATAAATGACAAAAGATAGCCATTATGTGTGTGCAAGAATGTAAAAAAACGTACCTGCTCTTTGTAACCGTCCCAACAGTAAGTATTTACATTATTTTCAACTTTGCATTTGATACATTTCACAAAACATGTAACTAGTGGAATTTCGTCAACATGGTCCAATTGAGTAAAAAAAATTAACAACTCCGGTTACAAAAAAGATACCGAAACCAATTACATACCATTCAAAAGCCTAAGCTTTAGAGATGTTTTAAAAAAAACAGAAGCCTTCCAGCCCCATTTTTTTTTTTTAAATGCATCGCAAAGTGACGTTTAAATTTTTGTTCAACTTTTTTTTTAAGTTCGGGGGCCCACATTTTTGTTTTTAGCAATAACTTGAAACAAACATAATTTTTTTTAGAGCCGGCAATCTTATAAAAGTCTATTAAAAAAAAGATTTTGGAGCTAGCTTTAAAAAACAAAAAGTTACATGTGTTCAAAGGTATAAAAATGGCAAAATTTCTAAAAAAAGGAAAAAAAAATCCTGTAAAAAAAACTACAAGTCCTAGATTTTTTTAAATTCTCATAATAGGTGGGAGGCGACCCCACCTATTCCCCATTTTCGTATTTTCAACCATCTGCCGAAGACCCTGTATATAATAGTTTTGTACAATAACTAGCCTTAAATTTGATGTATAAGATGTATTTTTAACATAAATTGGTCAAAAAACTTATTAATTTATTAGTGTAGTTTTTGATTGAAAAGCCATTGAAAAAGTGAAAAAGTGTGGTTATTTTATTTACTCTTTACACGTAAAGAAAAAGACAGAGACACTTTTACCATCGATACGTCGCCTTAAAGCGAATCGACGCCTTCGAGATGTGGTGCTGGCGTCAAATTTTTACAAATACATTAGAGGGTTCATCGTTTACACGCATCTATTTTGAAGGAGCTGAAAACCATAGACAAGGATCATCTGTTGTCGAAAGTCAAACGAAGAACACTCGAATACTTCGGTCTAGTGGTACGGAGAGAGCCCAACAACGATCAATCTCGTTCGGTAAAGTTGCAGGCAGCCGACCAAGTGATCGTAGGCCGGCTCGATGGACCGATCTCATCACAAAAACTTGGGAGTACCAATACAAAAAGCATCCTGGCTGGCGACAGACCGCGATACCTGGCGCAAGACCATTTGGGCAAAAGCTGATTGAAAGGGGTCATGATCCTCAGTATTGAGTGACTAACTGAGGAGGTGGACTTCCTATCAAATAATAGACAAAAGAAAACAAACAGATTTTTATTTGACATTAACACACACCGATTGTACAATTATAAAAAGAGTAAAACATTTTTTTTATTATTAAAAATTTGAGTGCGTTTGACTATATCTCACCTGATGGTAAGTGACGATGTAGTCGAGGATGGCTTAGATAGATACAAAAAAACATTAATTACATATTCCTTCAACCAACACCGATTCGGATTAAATCGTTTGTATGGGTAAAGGCTTATTCTGCATGACATTGTATTATGAAACTTCGTTATTAAAAAAAAATGCAAAATGTTTAATAATTATTTTTGATTCTAGAGTGGTAAAAAGGTTAATAACAAACGAGTGACATTTGTAAGCCCGATCCGTAGGCGAGGGTTTACCACCGTCACAAATTTGTCATTTCCTTCTATACCCATGTATCATACTACGTTTTTCAATACAGTTGTAAAAAACAGGTAAAATAAAAAACAACCGTGACACAAAATAATATGGGTACATACCTATCAAGGTTTTGGCAACCACAGTTCATTTTAAGCGACTTGTGGCTCATTTTCAAGCGACTTCCAAAAAGGAGGAGGTTCTCAATTCGTCTGTATGTTTTTTTTTATGTGTGTTACCTCAGAATTTTTGACTGGGTGAACCGATTTTTATGATTCTTTTTTTATTTGAAAGCTAGTGCTTTCCGTGTGGTCCCATATAAATTTTATCAAAACCGATGTAGTACTTTATTAGAAAATTAACAAAAACCAAAAATAATAATGCTTAAATGTACTAAGTTGTTGCGATGGAAGTCGGTTTTTTAACGTGTTTAGCGTTTTCAATTATAAATGTCCGGTGAGTAACCTCACTTTGTTTTTTCTTAAACATACATATAAGTATATTTTTTATTACACATATATTAGTTATTCATAATTTTATTCGTTTTTACAACTAAAACATCTTAATTCAGTTTTACGAAAATTGCGCCATATTTTAGCCACCACACGTACGCATGCGTAATTTTTTTTAATATTATCATAAATAGACTACAATCACGCTTGAAATAATATTATTATAAGCATTAAAACCTCCTTGGAAAAAATGACCTATTCTTTGGTGTAACCTATGCACTTCATTCATATTTATTCTCTTTTCTTAACAAAGATATAACCCAAACAGAATTTAATCAGCTAGCGTTATATGTACTATAACCTCACGGAGGAACAACCTATCTCTTTTAAAATTCTCCTTTCAAAAGTCTTAAATTAGATTATGCATTAATTTTTTTATTTGCTAGAAATGTCTTGTTCCTCCTAGCTAGAATTAAAAAAAAGTGGTAAAGTAAAAGGACGGGTGCGGTAAAATATATTTTGCGCAAACTTGACTGGCATATAAAGGACCACTTTTCGAGCAACTGTATTGAACGTAACGTAATGGTTAAGGCCATTAGCTTCGAAAAAGGAGGTAGCGGGTTCGATTGCCGGCGGAGTCTAACTCTGACTCGGTTTGGTTGTTGGAATTGCATTTTCTAAGCCTTCCTGGCTAGCTACCACCATCTTATCTAAGTCCTGCGGCCAAACATCAATGTTAACTACATTGATGTGTTCCGGCTTGAAGATAAGATAGCCAGTTCCCCATTGCGTTGGGGAATCTTAGTAAGCCCGCTTCCATCTTCGGCATCATCGTCACTTACCATCATGTGAGATGATGCCTATTGTGAATAAAAATAAACCTATATATCAGTTTACTGTATTAGAAAACTGCAGTATTATTATTTTTATTTATCTACTGTAAGATAAGGTAAATACCTACTCTTTATTGCACACACCATGAAATTAAAAATAAACACAATATAAAAACAAAATCTTAAGTCGGTACTGTATAGGTACCATTTGGGCGGTCTTATCGCTCAAAGCTATTTCTTCCAGACAACCCGGTATATTTACCAACACTCTTATAATGAAGTTATTTTAAAGAGAGCAAGCCTCCATTTTCTTTATTAAGATTTGGAGATTTTATTAGGTTACCTACAATAGGGATGACGCCTAGGTATTTCAAACAGTTTTAGAACAAAATGTAGTTTTTCACATATGATAAAAAGTAAATCAGATGAATAGCATTCGTCATCCCTAATTTTAGGGTTCTGTACCGAAAGGGTGCCAACTAAGCATTAAGATCACTAAGCCTCCGCTGTACGTCCGTCCGTCTGTCTGTCAGCGGGCTTTTTTTCATAAACCGTTAGAATCAACAGTTGATTTTTTTACAGACTGTGTTTTTGTATTGCCGCTATAACTAAAAATAATGTAAACTAAATTAAATGTTAAAATAAAGGTATACATGAATCGTGTTTTTAGGGTTTCGTAGCCAAAGGTTAAAATTGGGACCCTATTACTAAGACTTCGCTGTCCGTCCATCCGTCTATCTGTCCGTCTGTCACCAGACTGTATTTCATGAACCGTGACAGCTAGAAAGTCGAAATTTTCACAAATGATGTATTTCTGATGCCGCTATAACAACAAATACTAAAAATTTGAAAAAGTTAAAAAATAATAGGAGCCTCCAAACAAAAAACGTGGAAAAACTAGCGCCATCTAGTACGATAGTACGGAACCCCTTGTACTAGCGCCATCTAGTATGAACAGACCAGACTAGGGAACCTTATATGTGTGCGGTTCTGACTCGCACTTGGCCAGTTTTTTTTTTTGATACATGATAAGTTTTTACAAAGTACTTAGTGTTCAATTCTGTAAGGTGGTGTGTGAATTTGACTATCACTTAGCTGGTTTTATATAAAATGAACTAGTGGATGCCCGCAGCTTCGCCCGCGCAGATCCCGACTTTGGGAATTTCCTAAAATCCTTTCTTAGCAGATGCCTACGTCATAACATCTACCTGCATGCCAAATTTCAGCCCGATCCGTCCAGTGGTTTGGGCTGTGCGTTGATAGATCACTATGTCAGTCAGTCAGTCAGTCACCTTTGCGTTATATATATTTAGATTAGTTAGAAGTTCTAACATAGATTATAAAGAAATTTTTTTTTTCAAACATGCTTGGACATTTGAGCATTATTTTGACAACGTTCTACGAGATAAATTGAAATTGCTGTACTGGCCAAATACATGCGGGCAGCGGCCGGGAAAAGTTGTATGAAAATCCATATCTGTCGTGTTTAGCGGCCAAATAAATTACTATGTAAACTCATATCTGTCGCGTAATTTAAAAATGGAACTATATTTTACTTCGAAACATGGCGACTAAGGAGGTAACTTATCAAAGGTTTTATTTAAATTTCGAACTGACTTGCAAATAGAACGCTGTTTATTGAAAAAAAAACAAATGAACACTTTGGCTCGTGAAAAATTGTTTTTGTTCGTTGTTCGTCGTTGATTTTAAAAAACTATTATTAAAGTTTTAATTTCCGCGCATTATTTCAGAAAAGTACTATACAAGCCTTGGCCACAACTAGGCATTGATGGACGAACGTGTAAATGTGGGCCGAGGCGAAGCTCTGTTTTGCTGACCGCAGCAGTAAAAAAAAAACTTTTTATTTCAATGAAAAGAAAACACTTGATGCCGCACAAAAAACGCAAATCTTGATATAAAAAAATTATAAGATAAGATAAGATAAATACTCTTTATTGTACCCAAAAATAAAAAAAAATAAAAAAAAACACACAATGTAAAACTTAAATGAGTAATTATGTGCGTTTAATGTAAAATATTTTGTTTACAGGTAACAAACTTATCCACATTTTACATCCAACATCATTCACAGGTATGTGTATCCCTTAACTGATACTGTGTTACGTAGAAAATTTCACATAGCCACCTGGTACAAGATATTAATTACAGGGATTTATGAGGGAGCTCCCATGGGAAAAGTGCACGTTATAATTTACTATGTTGCGTACATACAGGCACGTTTACCGATACCTTAGTAGCAAATAGTTATTTTAGATAGGTGTATTTAGTCCTGAATAGAGTTGCGACGAATGGTATATTCGGCCAGTGGCCAGTGGCCGAATGCCGAATGTTCGGCGCCTGAACAAAACATGCATGTGATAAAGAAACACGTTCAAATTGTCGTGCCAATTACACCATCTACAGTCTGTCTCCTAATTGACCAGATAAATTTTTTAGAATGGTCCGCCAGTTCGAGTTTTATGACGCCCACCAATCCAACGCAACTGTACCGGCGTTTTTAATACTCGTTTAAACAAGTTTATTCTTTGATTGTTATTATAAGAGCAAGAACAAATTAATTGTTGAGAACCTACTATTGTAATAGTGTTACTTTCAATTTTGTTATGGATTTTTTGCAAACTTTAGGTATTTGGGATTCGGCCGAATATTAAAGAGTGGTTGAATAGGCCGAATAGTGGTCGAATATTTGCCGCAACCCTAGTCCTATTATAATTGCAATATTATTATTTTTTATTATTTCTGATGTAAGGCTATAAATAAATAAAAATAAAATAATTGTTCTAAGATAATTAATTATGCCTATACTGCCGTTACCCGCGATTTCGTTTGGGAGTTTGGGAAGAAAGGTTTTTCTTACCTGGAAAAGCCAACAGTAAGAAACTGTATCATTCTTTTGAATCTTAGAGTTTAGGGAAGAATGTGTGGGCCACCTAGGAGTTTCAGAAATAAATAAATTGCACAGCCATGAAGTGCATACTTTACCGCGAAGCCTTTACCAATTGTCGTACTTGGGCATACAGAAATCAACAACACTTACTCAGTAGCGAGAATAAAGTTAGGTAGGTATATCAAATTTAATGTAAAATTGAGAAATAGTTTGGGTTTGTATGGGAGGTAGCTTACTCAGATTTTTCCTGGAATATACGTAATTAACTATCCATTGCAGTAAGTCTTAATTTCGTCAGTAAAATAAATAGGAAAATTTATTTAGAATTCGTCTTTGCATAGAACAGATAGCCGTTGGGGTAGTAAAGTTTGAGTCTCGAACGCGCACTGGAAGACATGGCGTAGGCAGGCCTCTTACTCGTTGGACCGACCACCTGGTTAAGGTCGCGGTAAGCCCCTTGATGCGGACGACGCAGGACCAGTAGTTGTGGAAATCCTTGGGGAAAGTCCAGTAGTGGACGTGATGATATAAAATGATGAAATTTCAGTTTAACGCAATATCAAGTTTATTAATATTACCCTACCCTGTAACGCGGCACGCTGATATGCGTTTCTTTTTTCATATGAACCTTCTTCATTCCATCTATTTCTTTTTTACACATGTGCTGTCATATATCTGACAATATCTTTTAAAAATTAAAATACTACCGTTCTAATCTATCATTAAACTTTCATTATAAAATAATTATTTCTGCTGCTTTCTTAAGACCCTTTTTCGAGTAAGATTTAACTATATTTTTGTGAATTTTAAGTATATAATGTATTATCTAATTTCATTTTCTTTGTCTTTATTTTACCATTAAATACTTTATTAATACTATAACACGCATCTTTAACCCACGCCCTTATCATACTTACAAACCATACCTACAAGTCGTGTTTTTTAATATTTTTAGCTAGTCGGGTTTTACCTGACACTTTCACGAGCATTGGAAATATGTCAATATTGATCTGTATTGACATCTACTAAGGTCTAGTTTTCTCTAGTACGTCGTAGTTAAGTTGCTCGTGAAAGGGTTAAATAACATACCAGCCTTTGCGTGTTCTGAACCTATTGTTTCATCTTGATATACATCGGTATGCTTTGTAATTTCAAACACAGGATAATTTAATAGCAAATAGGCGGGTAGTACCGTTTACGATGTTAAAGCAATTACCTGGAAAACTATAATAGAAAAGTTCGTAACTACGAGTTACGATGTTTTGTTTGTTAGTTCATTCGATGATTAGTTATATAGTTTGTTGTTTTAGCTGGTGTAGTTCTAAACGAACGGTTAACTACGAGTATACAGGGTGTAAAAATACCTTTCTTGAAAATCTTAGCATAATAAGCTGAACCACGAACGAACGAAGCGCCGGTGGCGCAACGGCAAGGGCCGTTACCTCCTATCAGAGAGGTCGTGGTCCTGCCACGTACCAATGTGTTTTCGAATTTCGATTTATATGTAGGTTTATCCGACGCTCTTACGGTGAAGGAAAACATCGTGAGGAAACCTGCACACGCCAGCGGAGAAACACGAAGGTTGTGTGTGAAGTTGACCAACCCGCACTGTGCCCGCGTGGTCGACTAAGGCCCGATCGCCCTAATTCAGGGTAGGGTTCCAGCCCCTCGGTAGGGACGTATATATGAGCTGATGTTTTAAGCTTAACAACTTTTCATACAAAACCCATACTAAATTCGCAAAAAGAGTTTTGACGAACTTTTCATACAAAGTTGGCTAATCACTTGATCAACTGTATAAAATATCCCGAAATTATTTGCTAATGATTTCAAGATTTCAATATGTTTATTCAAAATAGATGCACGTTACACTCTTTCCGATGATCACGAAAAAGTGATTATAATAAGGTTTAACAAAATTTGCTGAAAATATTTTAACTGGTGCTTCTACCCATGAAACTGAACAACTTTCCCAGGAAACCCATTGTCAAATCTCAAAAAAAAATTTGAACTTCCCATACTAAGGTAGCTGATCAGCTGATCGAGTTATTATGGGAGAGTCAAATATTTTTGTTGCGATTTGACTATGGGTTCCATGGGGAAAGTTGTTCAGTTTCATGGGTAGAAGCACCAGTTAAAATAGTTTCAGCTAATTTTGTTACACATAATGTCAATTGTTAACTAAATACAAAAATAAACAATCATTAGATAATATTAATGTCTATAAAAATAATTGATATAAAACAAATAATGTCAATAGGACATGAAAACAATATGACACATTATACATTAAAATTATTGAATATACAGGCTATAAAAAACTTGATGTAGGACCCGTTAATTAGGGATTCTACTCATCATACTGAACAACTTTCCCCACGGAACCCATATTCAATTCTCAAAAAAAAATTGTAACCATACTAAAAGGCACAAAATTGGTCGATAAGTAAATCGATTTGTATGAAGAGTCGAAATTTTTTTTTTGCGATTTCAGTAAAGTCGTAGAACAAAAGTTGTTCAGTATGATCAGTAGAAGCACTAGTTAACGGAACCTACATCAGTTTTGTCACACCCTGTATAATATATTAATGCCTTTGACAAGAGCATGCCAGTTCACACGGACAGCACCCGGTCACGAGTATAACGCGAGAGTCAGCCATCGCTCCCCTCGACCATATTGAACGACCCGGCTCCCGATGCGACACCATTCGCAATTTAGTATATTGGATATCTTTAGGAAAATATATTCAGTTTCATCAGCCAGTGTTTAGATTTCCGGAAGCAGTTTGTTCGCTGAATTAGTTACACCCGCCAATGCCGGCTAGCGTCAAAGGGGCCGCCCTGAGTTCAATCGTGGTGCTGCCGACTTACAACCGCACGGGGTCGCGAATCTTGTTCAATATTTAATTAATTATTATTGTAGACAATAATTCTGGAGATACATTGTCCCGCTGTGAAAGTGATTAAAATTAATGATAAATTCTAAATAAAAAATACCTATTTTTTGTAAAATTGTTTTATCCTTCAACATATTTCCAGAACTCCGTTCGGGTGTACTGCAGCCTTATTCCCTGAACGTATTATTCACCCTTTCGATTTTTTTTTAATAATATGCAGATGTTAAGACTAGGTTCTACTAATCTACTCATAAAACTGAACAAATTTAACAAAATCTAGGCTAAATATGGTAGTTGAATGCATAAAAAAATATGAAATTGACCTCCTACTCAAATTTTAAACGTTACTAGCTTTGTTTTTCATAACGTCTTTGAAAAAAAAAAATTAAAAAAAAATAGTACGTCAATGACGCTGGAAACTATGACAGACGACATGTCTTGCTATTTCAAACATTCTTAGACAAAAAAAGTTTTTGACAGAACTATGTTAAAAATAGCTCCATAGGTAACTTCTAATTATCAACTACCCAATTTGCAAACAAAAATCTTGTAAGATGACCCATCAGTCTAAACGATTTTAATGTAAAATCTTAAAAAATGATTCAAGTTTAACATAGGTTTTATCAAGAAACCTATAATAAACTTGCATTATTTTTTAAGACTTTTGACACTAAGACTTGCACACTATTATAATAAAATCATCCTGTATAAGCCCTCAGATCATTGATTATACGTAGCTCCTTTTAATAATGAAATAATCACTTACTAAATTATTATTTTTTGGTACAAGCTTTTATTTTAGTTCAAGTCCATGACGCGAGTTATCGGCCGGCCATTATCAGACTGTATATTCATGGGTTGTACTTAATTGGGTAGCGCGTTATTGGGACTCATTCATGTGATTTTCGAAATTCAAAAAGTCGAGCACAGTAGGAATCTATCGATAACAATATAATTTCCTAAAGTCTTCACTCACCTCAAAAGTTAATCATCAGATCTACTTCAAAATCCCAAAAGGATCTATTGTCACCTGAATTACGGATTCATACCAACTTTCAGCTCAATCATCATATCAGCCAAAGGACGTCCACTGTTGGACATAGGCCTCCCCAAGGATTTCCACGACGACCGGTTCTGCGCCACCCACATTCCCGCGACCTTCACCAGGTCATCCAGCTCATTAGGACCCCTGAAGTCGCTCTAAAATCGATTGCAAGTTTTGATTCATGCAAACAAGGCAAATTAAATAAAACTTTTAAAAAAATTGAGACACTCGTTATTGTATTATCAAACAAACGATTTTGTTAAAAAGCCCCTAAACTTTATACAAACCAATCTTATCGCTCCGTACCTGTTATTATTGCGTAATTTCGTCGAACGCAATATTAATAACGCACGAGTCGGCTTACTACAATCCCCCAATTAAATAGAGAAAGTAGCAAGCCTGGCAACGTGATATTATTATAATATGAGCCACAAATATACTCGAGTCGTACCAAAGCTAAAGGTTTCTCGTACCTCGCTATTTGTGTATATTTTTTCCACTCGAGTCACAACATACCATGGAAAAAGGAAATACGAAAAAAAAGGTTCCAAGCACGTAAAATCTGAATTACGAATTATTATGGTTCCGTCTATACCAAGTAAAAAAAAAAGTATGTCTTATTTTGGTTACTTATAAAATACTAGCTGTGGCCGTGACTTTGTCCGCGTGTTGGTTTTGAATTTTGCCACGGGAACTCTTGAATTTTTCGGGATGAAAAGTATTCTATTAGTTAACCCAGGCACACTGAAATTTCTAAAAACAAACGGCGGAGCAAACAAAATCACGACGAAATCCCATACGTTCGAGAACCAAACTGTAACCAATCTGTATCAATATGTGTGACCAGGGGGTGAGGTCGCAATCTAGAGAGCGGCAGGGAATGTCTATACTGTATGTTAGTACTAATATACTCGTATATACTTTGCTATAAGGACCAAACGCACTCAAATTTTTAATTAAAAAAAAGCACAGTACAAAATTTCATCAAAATCTGCACTGGTAGTTTTTGCTCGATGCGCGAACATACAGACAGACAGACAAAAATTCCAAAAGTTGTTATTTTGGCCTTTATGGCGTTAGTTATGTCCACCACAGTTATTATTTCCCAAAAATATTTCATGTACAGACACGGCCACGTTGCAGTTTTATTATATGTATAGATTATGATACATAATAATATGTTACTCCAAAGAACTCACCAAGGATCTCATAATATAATATACTAGTCAAAACTGTAAAGAGATATTTTTTTCAAATTTTCATACATAATGTGGTTTTTGAATTACGTGAGACATTTGTTTGGGTTGTAGAAACTTTCAAGATGGGCAATATGGGCTATACTAATTTTATAAGTTCTTTTAAATAAGTGTTTTTATACAAACGCACAGACCATAAAATTGTGTTTTTTCTTGAAAATAGAACTGATATTGGAATAAAATAGAATTAGTGGAAGACTTGTAATTGTAATTGTAATTTTTCTTGCGTTTTCTACAAAAACCAATTAAAACGAAATTCATTTATAAGAATTTAGAGGGTAAATCTATAACATCTTGAAAATGTTTACCCT
The DNA here is from genome assembly GCA_947284805.1 of Coleophora flavipennella. NCBI lineage: Eukaryota > Metazoa > Arthropoda > Insecta > Lepidoptera > Coleophoridae > Coleophora > Coleophora flavipennella. The sequence goes on from OX369273.1 coordinate 12,380,358, forward strand.
ACACAAATATCTATATACATATTATTTCTTTCTTTCTTTCTTTATTCTTTATATTAATAAAACTGAAACGGGGCCGTGTCTTTACATGAAATATTTTTGAAAAATAATAACTGTGGTGGACATTACTAACGATATAGAGGCCAAAACAACAACTTTTGGAGTTTTACTCTGTCTGTATGTTCGCGCATCACGCAAAAACTACCAGGCTTGTTTTGATGAAATTTTGTATTTGGTTTCCTATAGCCCGGGTTAACATAAAGATTACTTTTTATCCAGGAAAATTCAAAAGCCCCCTTGGGAAAATTTAAAACCTTAGCGTGGATAAAGTCGCAGGCACAGCTAGTCTTGAATATTTTAATAACTTTTCAAATTACCTACCACGTTTTTCACAAAAATATTAAAATATCCTTAGGAAATATTGAGCAGTGTACTGAATTATATTTTTTTTAATAAAAACTTTACGAAAGTAGCCTAAAAAAAATCAGCTTATTGGATTCTGTCTACTGGGTGCAGTGATTTCAATAATATACTTGAGTTTGACAGTTAATTGTTATATCGTAGTTTAAAATTACTTTAATTTTAATTTATTCATGAAGTCAGTTTTTCAATAACAACTGGATTATCGTGTTTTTTTCGCAATATACTATAGGGTGACTTTTAGTTAGTAATTGATAGCAAAGTATATGATTGTACTGGTGATTACAAACAACTTACACAAAGAAACTATATGTCAAATATTAAAAAAAAATTGTCCTTTATACATTTTTGCAGACTTGTCAAGTTATTTATTACGTATCGAGGACCAAAATTTTTTATTCTGATTTTACATATTTTCTTAGGGAAAGTTGTTTGTAATCACGAGTTCATTCATATCCTTTGCTATCAAGAACTAATTAAAAGTCACCCTGTATAGGTGTCATGTCAGAGCAGGTTTTAAGACATGCTTCACAGCTGTAGACCACCAGGAGGCGCTGCAGCAGCCAGGATAGTCAGGACTTGAGGGCTTCTCAGGAACTATTCAATCGCATTATCGTCATCATATCAACCGAAGGACGTCCAGTTCTGAACATAGACCTCACCCAATGATTTCCACAACAAACTGTCTTGCGCAGTCCGCATCCAGTGACTTCTCGCGATCTTCACCAGGTCATAGGTACACCAAGTGGGAGGCCTGCTACGATAAGTCTTCCCGTATGCTTATCTTGTTAATATACAGATTTTATTCAGATTTTTTTGACCATTTTTTCTATTGTAATACGGAACCCTGAAATATTCCTTCTGGATAATAATGGTACGTTGCGGATATTGAAATAGGGAGTAGTTCTACATAAACCTATACAGGGTGTTACAAAACTGGTGTAATACCCTTTAACTGGAGCTTGGAATTATCATACTGAACAACTTTCCACCAGGGCTTCTACATCAATCTTGTTACACCTGTAGAAGCCACCACCAACTCACGGTCAATTTTGGACGCTCCATACAAAAATCCACAAAACTGGTCTATCGTCTGATCGATTTGTATCAAGAGTTCTTTTTTTGCGAATTGACTACGGGTCCCTTGGGAAAAGTTGTTCAGTTTGGAAAAGTAGTTTAATATTATAAGTGGTAGTTTTTTTTTATTCTCAATTGGTAAGCCCTTGGCATCATCTCACCTGATGGTAAGTGACGATGATGCCGAAGATGGAAGCGGGCTTACCAAGATTTCCCAACGCAATGGGGATCTGGCTATCTTATCTTAAAGCTGGAACACATCTATGTTATTAACACTGATGTTTGGCAGCAAGACTAAAATAAAATGGTGGTAGCTAGCCAGGCGGGCTTAGAAAATGCCCTACCACCAACCAAACAGAGTCTTACAAGTTGACCCCGCCAGGAATCGAATCTGCAACCTCCTGGTGTGAAGCGAATGGACTAACCATTATGCTACGGAGGCGGTTAAAAAGAACAACAGGTAGTCGAGTTAACGGCTTCTACACCAATCTTGAAACACCCTGTAGAAGCCACTACCGACGCATAAAATCGGTATCCGGACCTTTTTGCCGATTAACCAGCCAATTTTCGAACCTAATAAGGTATTCGCCGTTCTCGGGGGGTCAATACGCCATACGACGCACAAAAGTGCCTAATCTTTTTGATTTGCTTTGGTTTGATAACAGATTCTGCTGGAATTGCTTTGTGACATTTTTTGTGATTCTGTTTTCTAGGTAGTAACTTTAGTTAGTTATTTATCTTGGTATTTAAACGGTAGCAAGATAGAATAAAATCAAACCCTTTGTATAATTACATTTTTTTAGTTCACAACCTTCCATTTCAATGAACAAACAAAGATAGCCTCTTAATAATAAATTAAATCCACAAGGCATCCTAATGCTCGTTTCTTATTGGTCAGTTGAAACCTTGTCCAATAGCAAACAAGTAGTGGTGTTGCCATTCTTACTACTCGTAAAATGTAATAAATGTGAAAATTTGTATGTTTGTTACCTTTTTACGCTCCAACACCTTGACCAATCTTGATGAAATTTAGAATGCAGCTAGCCTGTGTCAGTGATAAGGACAAAGGCCAATTTTTATCCCGTGAAAATAGCTTAGTCCCATAGTCCCATGAAAAAATACTCTTTTTTTGGTTAATTTCTATAACATGCATCATAATATTTGATTTGAGATTGTTGTGTTTTTTGCGTAGAGATGGTTCAGGGGGTGGGAAGTTTCATAATTTACTAATTAACATATCCTGACATAGTTCCAGAGGGATCTGGACTCATTTCCACGCTCGCGCACAGCGGCGTTGTAATGGAGCAGCGGATTAAAGTGATTTTTTTGTGTTTATGTAATTGGTTGAAATTTAGGTCGTGGAAATCCATTGGGGAGGCCTATGTCTAGCAGTGGACGTCCTTCGGCTGATATGATGAATTGATTAAAAGGGTGGGAAGTGACATAAACTGCTAATCAGAATAGCCCGATATAATTTCTGAGAGATCTAGAGAAAACTCATGTCCACGCTCCTCTCACCCTCAAGACAGTCATAAAAACGATATCCACGCTGGCGAAGCCAGTTTAACATCTAAGTTAAATAAGAATTACTAAATTATAATTATTTAGATTAGTACTCTGTAGGGACCTCGATTTAATAAATCTTTTTATGTTGCATTTTTTTTTATTCGAGCACCAGGAACTTAAAAGTGGGCTTCAGGTCAGTTAACCAACGTGATCGACACAATCACGTAAGTTTCACTGAGATGAAAGAAAGAAAGAAAGAAATAAAGTTTATTCGGCAAAAAATAAATAGAAAAATAACTACAATATTATGTTCATAATTGAAATAAACTATAGCTAAAGATTAAAACTAAAAACTAAAATTAAATTTTATGCCGAATAGGTCCAAGATGCGACCGCTTCTGATGTTTACCTAACTTTTTTAGTCTCTAAGCTATGCTTTAATAGGATCTAAAGAGAAACCAAGTCGACCTCATAATAATTCCTGCCGATCAGGTATAGTGGATCATATCAGCTCATATACGTCCCCACCGAGGGGATCGAGTCTACATTAAATTAGGGCGGCAATCGGGTCTTAGTCGACCACGCTAGCCAGTGCCCAGGTTGGTCGACTTCACACAAAACTTTCGAGTTTCTTTCGCAGACGTCAGGTTTCCTCGCGGTGTTTTCCTTCACCGTAAGAGCGACGGATAAACTTACATTTGAAATCTAAATTCAAAAGCACAATACAAAACATTACTTTATTAACACTTTTTAGTTCGTTCTCCCAGCTCCATTCCACTTCGATCAACGAGACGCAGGGGGAGGTTCAACCCCTTTGTTGTTGATATTTATTTAGCCTATACGCACGAAGTGTTACGCTTCCTTAATTATTATGCGGACAGCGATGGAGTGGAACTCCTTGCTTGCGACTGTGTTTCCCGACTCCTACAATTTAGGGATCTTCAAGGCGAGAGTGATAAAGCATTATTTTAGTTTGCGTGTACCATCCTCGACTACATCGTCACTTACCATCAGGTGAGATATAGCCAAACGAACTCAAATTTTTCAATAATAAAAAAAACGTGGCAGATTTAGTGGCCCTAGCCAAAGTATATATATATATTAGTACTAACATACAGTATAGACACTCCCTGCCACCTATGCTGCCACTCTCTAGATTGCGACCTCACCCCGTTTTCACCCAGATTGATACAGATTGATTACAGATTGGTTCTCGAATGTATGGGATTTCGCCGTGATTTTGTTTGCTCCGTCATTTGGTTTTAGAAATGTCATTTCACCACCATTTGTATGCAGTGTCCGGGGTGTACCCTAGCCGTGACGCCACCGACGTAAGTCGAATTCTGGTATTAGTACATAACAAATTAACAACTAAGAAAAACCCCCTTCAAGTTCTACAGATACTATGAAGATTTCCAAAACTAGATATCTTGGTTCAATTTAAACTAAAGTTCAGCCATAACATCTAGGTTGCAACTTGTACCTACCTCTTAATCAGCAAACGTTAATCTGTTTCTTGTTTATCCTTACCTAACTGCTAAACTTAGATAGTTGCAATTTAGTCCATTCCATATGCAGGACTGTAGTGCTAAGTCTTGAGGTTCAAATTATTAATGGGTAGAGTTTCAATACAAACGTAGTTCCGCTTTACAAAAACTACATTCCGGATTGAATCCAATCTTTGCGAATATATTGAGTAGACAATATCGATTTTTGTAATTAGTTTTCGATGTACTAGTATATTAATAAGTAACGGAAAAAAATAAGAGATGTTTCAAACTTTCGGTACAAAACTAATTGAAGCCTTCGTTTAGTTATGTTTCAATTAACTACGATGAAAACTAATTACAAACATCGATATGTGTCTACACAATATATTCGCGAAGTTTAGATTTAATCCGGCATGTAGTTTTTGTATTAAAGCGGAACTACGTTTGTATGAAAACTCGAGCCTCCTGGGGACCCTTAATAACAAGATGGACTTTATAAAGGGTGTTGTTTTAGTCAGCAACGCTCGACTCAGAGGTGTTGATTATACACGGCACTGTGACGCAATCATACTTTTTAACTGACTTCAATATTATGTGTGTTCGCGGATAACTTCGTCGTTTATGAACCGATTTTGATGATTATTTTTTTGTTGGAAAGGAGATATCCCAAGGGTGGTACCATGATAAGGAAACCAGGATCTGATGATGGCATCCCAGAGAAATCGAGGGGAACCTTAAATTCCTGTTTGAGGTCGGGTTTTTTTTTTCTAAATTATTGTTCCTTTTTTTCCTTTTGAGGTACGGAACCCAAAAAAAACACATCCTATCCTAAAATTCATCGCATCTCACCTACATCTAGAAAACACTACAAAATAAATAACTTTTGTTATAGTCCATCGCAGTCGAGAAAAATAAACATAAAATTATATAATATAAATATATATAAATTTTGACTATTTAAAAGTGTGTGTAAACACCTCATCATTACAGCTCATATACGTCCCCACCGAGGGGCTCGAGCCTACCCTGAATCAGGGCGATTAGGCCTTAGTCGACCACGCGGGCCCAGTGCGGGTTGGTCGACTTCACACACAACCTCGAGTTTCTTCGCAGGCGTGTGCAGGTTTCCTCACGATGTTTTTCCTTCACCGTTAAAGCAATCGGTAAGTATGTACGTAAGTTTTTTGAAAAACTCATTGGTACATTGGCCGTCCAGATTTGAACCCGGTACCTCTGGTTAGATGCACCGAGTCGTTACCGGTTGAGCCACCGACGCTTTTTAGCCACCGACGCTTTTTGTGTGTAAACACCTATTTGAAATAAATTGTTTTGATTTTGATTTTGATTATACGGACCATAAAATTTAAAAAAGGTTGTTAGTTAAAATAGAGCATACTTTTACTCATAAAACTTTGGTTTAACAACTTAGCTGAAATCATGAAAAAAAATTTGCGAAGAACGTAAAAAAAAACAAAATTTGATTTGGAGTTAATTTTAAATATTTCGTAAATTCTTCTCAGTAAAGCCTTTCATTTTAAATCTATATCATGGGGATGCATAAATATAATTGGTCCGTGATCTTTCAAAGTTCACCATATTGGATTTAGAATGACGTCACTTAGCTAACCATGCATTATCATAAAAACTAAACGTGTACCTATGCAAAATTTCAGCTCAATCGGAAACCAGAAACTGCGTCAATTTTCACTTGCAAGATTTGATTACAGGCACCAGGACAGGTGAAACAAAATAAGCTTGTAAAATAGGACTGCTCGTAAAAATCGGTTTTTTCGAAATTTATTCTAATATTTTAAAGTTTTTTTGCCATTTCAGTAAAGTTCTACAACAAAAGTTGATCAGTTTGATAAGTAGAAGCCCTTCTCAAATTATTTATACCAAAAATTATTTTTTTTTGTTTATGTTATTTATTTATTCTTGATCACCATAATGTTGACATTGAGCCGATCGCTTCGCGGACACGTAACCATGGGCTTTTCTGAAAACTCACTGCAATTCTCCAGCAGCTTATGCTGAGAAAAGTCCATTTTGACATCGCACTACAACGATTCCAACTGTTTTATTTGTTCTTTTAGTGTTTTTTTAGTATGTTCTACTCTTTTTATATCTTGTAAAACTCTTGTATATAATCTTTTTATGTCTTATAAAAATTAGTCTATTGTCAAAGTTATGCTCTACTTTGTATATGTCTCCGGGATATTGTGAAAACCGTGATATTACAATCTCACTAGTTAGATTATGATATAACGGTTAATTGTGAATCGGATCACAATATCACGGCCTATTGTACCTCCGAATAAAACCGATGGTTTCTTCTGCTGCGAAGCATTCTGCTACTCAGGGGGGGGAACCTTGCTTCGCGAGGTTTTTACACTGTTAAATCAATCATACCTGACCGAACCTAACATCGCACGCTTCGCGAGCTCATTTATTTAGTGTTTTTCACTTCGCTTAGTGTTATTGTAATGTCAATAGTGAGTTTACAATGTCACTAATGAAATGAACAAAATGTAGTGAAATTATAATATCACTAACCTAACCTAACCGTGATATTATAATTTCACTAATTTTAACTGGTGAAATTATAATATCACGGCTCTGACAATATACCTGCGACATATACAATACTCTTATGTTAAAGTTCACAGTCTTTCGACAGTTCACAATCTAACGGAATTTACAATCTTATGGTGATATATACATCTTTGAGTATACATTCTACCTACAGAATGTATACTCAAAGGTATACATCCTATATAGGTTTGAAATCGAATCTGTTCGGAACGTGAAGATAAGTAAGTACCCGTAAAATCTGAGTAGGTGCCGTAAAAGTCGTAAAACTGGAGGTTTGTGGAAACGTCTCATTTACGGGTACTGGAGTGCTATAATAACTTTAAGTATGGGCTACTGTTACACCAATTTGTAATAGGATCTGTGCATGCTGAACAGTGAAACTGGGCGGTGTTATGTTCTAAGGGGGGATTTTATTGACGTGATCTTCATTTCTGTCAGAAAATTTCTACTTTTGGACCTAGTTCTATCTATATCTTTTTTTATTACCCGCACTTATGGCGGTTCGTTTAGCACACTCTCTCTTGTCTTAGGTTGTCTGGAAGAGATCTCTTGTTAGTAATAAGACCGCCTATTTGTACAACTTCCTCAATCATTGTATCTTTTTTTTCTCTTATGTTGTGCCATAAAGTGTTTTCAATCAATCAATTAACCGTTCTATCCAAGAGATAGACTGAGGTTGCCTGCCTGGTGTTGCACTTAGCATCACCCGCGGTCACGTGTGCAACGCGACCTTCATACACATCTGGAATCAGGTGTGCGGGTTTCCTTACGATGTTTTCCTTCACCGTTAAAGCAATCGGTAAGTGTAATATGTACGTAAGTTTCAAAAACTCATTGGTACATTGGCCGTCCGGATTTGAACCCGGTGCCTCTGGTTAGGAGGACCGAGTCGTTACCGGTTGAGCCACCGACGCTTTGCAAACCGAGCGTACTAATGCTGCCATTAGAAATAAATAATTACTCATTTTTATGAACTTTAATCGAAATCATTGAGTATTTTGCGCAAAAAGGGGGGGGCAGCCCCTAATGTTTAATTGTTATTTTATTACTTTAAATATTATTATAACAGCTCATATACGTCCCCACCGAGGGGCTCGAGCCTACCCTGAATCAGGGCGATTAGGCTTTAGTCGACCACGCGGGCCCAGTGCGGGTTGGTCGACTTCACACACAACCTTCGAGTTTCTTCGCAGGCGTGTACAGGTTTCCTCACGATGTTTTCCTTCACCGTTAAAGCAATCGGTAAGTATGTAAGTACGTAAGTTTTTGAAAAACTCATTGGTACATTGGCCGTCCAGATTTAAACCCGGTACCTCTGGTTAGATGGACCGAGTCGTTACCGGTTGAGCCACCGACGCTTTTTTACCGACTTTAAATATAGCAATAAGATAATAACTGCTAAAAGTGGCCACTTTTAATTGCAATGTATCAGATATAAATATGGTCTTGTGATGACTTACGAAACTGACAAGCTCAGTCAATGGAACATTACTCTCCTTTGTGGACAGTTAGGTAAAATTTTTTTTTGAAATTCATCCCAAAAAATCGGGTATATCTACTTTTAAACCGACTTCCAAAAAGGAGGAGGTTCTCAATTCGACTGAATATTTTTTTTTATGTGTGTTACCTCAGAACTTTTGACTGGGTGAACCGATTTTGATGATTATTTTTTGTTTGAAAGCTATTGCTTCCCATGTGGTCCCATAAAAAAATTATCAAAATCTGTGTAGTACTTTATTACATAAAATTGAAAACGCTAAACACGTTAAAAACCGACTTCCATCGCAACAAATTAGTACATTTTTGCATTATTATTTTTGGTTTTTGTTAATTTTCTACTAAAGTTCTACATCGATTTTGATAAAATTTGGGACCACAAGGGAAGCACTAGCTTTCAAATAAAAAAAGAATCATAAAAATCGGTTTACCCAGTCAAAAGTTCTGAGGTAACAAACATAAAAAAAAACATACAGACGAATTGCGAACCTCCTCCTTTTTGGAAGTCGCTTGAAAATAACAAAAACCAAAAATAATAATGCAAAATTGTACTTACGTTACGTACGTTTTTTTAACGTGCTTAGCGTTTTTAGTCAAAGCAGGCATCAGAAACTAATTAGAAATGTTTACTGTCATTTGATTCTTTTGGCGTTTTATGTCAGGTAAGTTTACAAAAAATCTCCACGACCTTATCTTGTAGACCTTCGTAAACCAAGGAGACCTTCCCAACGATTTCTATCTCAAATGGCAGGACAAGGGTTTTATCGTGGCCATTTTGTGGTCCCGTAGTTCTTTTTAAAGGGCTTCCGGTTCCGGTTTTGGGTCGTCTCGTCTCTTGAACTTTTGGTCCCTCTTGTGAAATGGTAGCTTAAAATCCATAAAAATTTTGAAAGTTATGGTTTAAGTATTCTGATTAATCCATTGTATGATCGATAACGTTAGATATGATACTGTTCATATCTACGCGATCGATCATACAATGAATTAAACAGATTACTTATACCATTACTTTCAAGAATTTTAAGGATTTTTCAAATTTTTGTACACAATTTCTCAAGTGTTTGCGTTTCACTGACTTTTAGAAAGGAGGATGTTATCAATTCGACTGTATGTTTGTAACGCAATATCTTCGCAAATTGTAAACTAATTTTCATGATCCTTTTTTGTTCGATGGGGTATGCTGCCTGGTTATTCCCATATAAATTATATCGAAATCAGTAAGTATTTTTAAACCAAAAAATTATAATGCAAAATTGTACTAAGTTGTTGCGAAAATAATAATGCAAAATTGTACTAAGTTGTTGCGAAAACAATAATGCATATTGTACTAAGTTGTTGCGAAAATAATAAAATTAAAAAATAGTAATAATAAAGTCGGTTTTTCTAACGTGTTTAGCGTTTCATAAGAATAATATTTTCAACAGATACCGAAAAAGGAGGAAGTTCTCAATTTGACTGTATGTTTTTTGTTTCAGCTCGGTCGATTAGTCGGTCGGTTGATCGGTCGGTCCATCCGGTCGGTCAACTGATTGTTCGATACATCTATCGATCGGTCGGTCTATTAGCCAGTTTGATCATAGGTCGGTCGATAGGTTGGTCAATCGGCAGTTGACTAGCCGGTTGATCGATCGGTCGATCGGTTTTTTTATTAAAAATTTGAGTGCGTTTGGCTGCTCATCACCTGATGGGAAGCGCCGATGCAGCCGAGGATGTAACACGTAAGCTCAAATAGTACCTATTCAATCTCGTCTTGAAGATTCCTAAATTAGCCAGTGGTTAGTTGATTGCTATATCGATTTTTTGGTCCGTCTGTGATAGTTCAATCGGTCTGTCAATCATTCAGTCGATTGATTAGTCAATAGGCTGGTCGATCGGTCTGTCAAACGGTCGGTCGATCGGTTAGTCCGTTAATCAGTCAAACTTTCGGACGATCGATCGGTCGATCGATCATACGAGCATTCGTTCGATCGGTCGGTCTACCGGTCGGAATATTGGTCGTTTAACCTTTCAGTCGATCCTTGGTCAATCTGTCGGTCCTTAAAATAATTTACCTATCTACAATAAATACATAATTTACGGGTTCAATGAAGTTAATAAAAACACAAAAATAAACTTTTTCATTAACCAACAGATTGATCAACGGATTGACTGACAGATCAACCGACCAATCTTTCGACCGGTAGACCGACCGACCAACCAAACGATTGACCGACTAATCGTACAACAACTCGTCCGATCGATCGCCCGACGGATCGCCCGAACGATTACCCAGTAATCGACCGATTAAATGAGAGACTGATTGAACTATCACAGATCGACCGATCGCTATTCCAAACTATCAACCGACTGACCGATCGACTGATCCATAGACGGATCTATCCGTTCGTCCGTACTGGCACCATCTGTTGACAAATATCGGGAGTTTAGGACTAAATTACGCATTGAAATTCTTCACAATAGTTTATCAAAACTGAGATGAGAAGACTGTAACTCTGAAACTAAATAAATCACTGGAACTCTGAAATCTGAACGGATCCCAGCTGGATTGTTATGGCCTCTTGGAATATTAATGAGGCACTTCAGGCTACCACCTTGTTTGCTAGCACTCACTGACAACAGACTCGACTCACTGTCAGAACCACAGAAACACAACAATGTACAGAGGCCAGCACATCAAGCTTTACACTCGTAGTGCGATTCTGATCCATACGCATTCGGCATAAGAACGATACAAAGTCTAAAGTGTGTAGCTTGATATGCTGGCCTGTGTACATAGAACGGTCATCACAATGAGCGAGTGTTTTTACCCGAATACGAAAAAAAAGAGTATTGTGTTTTTCGGGTGTATGTATGAACTTATGTATGTATGTTTCTGTGGCTGAGCCTAAGGGACACCCTGGACACTTCATACAACGGGCCAGAAATGAAATTTCAAAAAAGAAATGACGGAACAAACAAAATGGCGGCGAAATCCTATATATACTTATAATCCTATATAATGTATCAATCTGGGTGACGAGGGGGTGAAGTCGGAATCTAGAGAGCGGCAGGGAGTGTTCATACTGTATGTTAGTACTTTACCACCAGGTGAGATGTTGTCAAGGGTTTAGCAATTGTAAATAAAAAAAAATACAAAAAATTAGAAAAAGTGAAAAAATTATGGGTCTCTATTCAAAAACGGCAACAGGTAGATGCTTGATATATTCACAGAATATTGGGTTATATATTCACTTAAAAATAAATAATTGAATTAAAATAAAACAAATATTTAAGGGGGACTCCCATACAACACACGTGATTTTTATGCTCGTTTTTGTTCGATATTGATAACGGCTACAGGAAGACGCTTGAAATATTCACAGAACATTGAGTTGTATTATTCGCTTTAAAAAGAAACGATTAAATTAAAATAAAATTAATATTTAAGGGGGGCTCTCATACAACAAACGTGATTTTTATAGATAATGGTACGGAACCCTTCTTGCGCGAGTCCGACTCGCACTTGGCCTGTTTTTTTTGTAGTAATTAGTATATTATACAATATTTGACACGTTGGGAGACAAACGGCGGAAAACTTTAAAGCCACACTTCCGTTTTTGCCATTTTGGCTCCGAAAACCTAAAAATAGTCAATAATTCAAAGGTCCAAAATTTTTGACTCAAAATCATTTTATGAAAACATTTTGACACGTTTTCAATTGTTTCGTTAGAGAAGACAAGGGAAAGCCCACAAACTACTTACCTTGTCTCGTAATGGCTATTCTACGTTATTTGACCTTGACACAACATCAATTCTGGCATCAAAAGGTGCTTTATTATACAGGATGTAACAAAATTTGTGTAGGTCCGGTTAAGTGTGGCTTCTAATCATCATACTGAACAACTTTTATTTTACGACTTTGCTGAAAACGCAAAAAATAACCCTTCATACAATTCGCTTCATACAAATCAGCTGATCGACCAATAATGTGTATTTTTGTATGGAGGGTACAACTTTTTTTTGAGAATTGACCTCAGCTAGTCCTACACCAATTTCGTTATAACATTCTGTATAAGTCCATGTCTTTAGCTACTCCACTCCAGTTTAGAATAAAACGTAATATTTGCAGACACACAAAATACTGCAAAAAATTCAAAATTGGACAAGTTGCCAACCAGACGGTTTTTTGTCGGATAATTGACACAGTTAGCAAAACTGGAGTACGCGGTCGGGTGTGTGCGGTGTGTGGGCGGCGCCAAAACAAATGCGATAAAAATAGCTCTACAGTTGTATGTTGGATATGAAAAGTGAAGCCACTTATTGCCTTGTTTAAAAATGTTGCAAACGAACATTTTTATACAAGGCAATAAGTGGCTATTACATATTTAAGCGGTTGTAGCTCAGTGCCTGAAAGCTCAATAGCGGTTCTAGCTCAATGAAATGAAATGAAATATGACATAAAAGGAAATGAAATGAAATAAAATGAAATATAATTTATTTGCTTACTTTTGGGTACAAATTTGGTGTAAATATATAATAAACTAGCTGTCCCGGCGAACTACGTACCGCCTTACATTATATTACACTGCCCTACCCTACCCTACCCTACACTACACTACCCTACCCTACCCTACCCTACCCTACCCTACCCTACCCTACCTTACCCTACCCTACATAAAAACCTCCTGACAATAACGAACTCGAAAAAAATAGAATTAGCGAAATCGGTCCAGCCGTTCTCGAGATATGCGCTTACCAACACATTTTGCGATTCATTTTTATATATAAGATTAAAAAGTTCCTTTCAAACCCGCTCATAATTTAAGTTTGCAAATATTTAAGGGTCTTAATTACAATATTATTCATATTAATGTAACGAAATAAATTATTTCTTTCTTTTTCTATCTTTCATCGTCATATCACCTCATATAGGTCCCCACTGAGGGGCTCGAGCCTATTACCCTGAATTAGGGCGATTGGGCTTTAGTCGTTTCACTGAATAAAAACTTTGATTTATTAACCATTTATGTAGGTTTTTTTGAATAATCCTCCAGACTTTTGCTGTCCTTAGGTCGATCACACAGGTCAACTGATCTGAAACACGGTCATTACCTGGATTGGTTTGACTGTTAGTGGTACTTTTCTCGACTGTTTCCGTCCTTCGTAAGGTAGTAAAGCCGTTGGTGCCGGTTGATATTTGCGATCACTTAAGGGCAGTCATTAAGCCGCGTCAGATCCCTTAGGCTGCTTAAGAACTTCTGACAGTGGGGCTTGCCACTATATCTAAACCTTCACAAAACCGGACTTGGCCCCCGTGTGTAAGTATGGCCTTGCCTCCCCGAGTTTGGGAAGAGACCTGTTCCCCAGCAGTGGACACATTTATCCCTTATTTTGAAGCTACTATCGGAAAATTAGTAGATACTCTTAATCTTGGTAAAAAATTAAACATTTTGGCTATAGCATTAATAGATAATAATATTAAGTAGGATGAGCGTCGGTGGCGTAATGGCAAGGGCCACTACCTCTTGTCTGGGAGGTCGTGGTTCGAATCCTGTCACGCCCCCGTGTGTGGAGTTCCGAGTTCGGGAAGAGACCTTTACCCCAGCAGTGGGGACATTTATCCCTTATTTTGAAGTTACTATCGGAAAATTAGCAGGTACTCTTTTTATTGGCAATAAATGAAACATTTTGGCTATAACATTAGTAGATAGTAATATTAAGTAGGATGAGCGTCGGTGGCGTAATGGCAAAGGCCACTACCTCTTGTCCGGGACGTCGTGGTTCGAATCCTGCCACGTACCAATGAGTTATCGAATTTCGATTTCATATCTAAGTTTATCGGACGCTCTTACGGTGAAAACATCCTGAGGAAACCTGCACACGGCTGCGAAGAAACTCGAAGGTTGTTTGTGAAGTCGAGCAACCCGCACTGGGTCCGCGTGGTCGACTAAGGCCCGATCGCCCTAATTCAGGGGAGGCTCGAGCCCCTCGCTATGGACGTATACGAGTTGATATGATGAGGATGACATTTTATTGTGTATTGATACTTACATTCATTTGAGTATTTAGTAAAACATGATAACGAAGGAAAATGGATTCAAATGTGTATCTGAACTTATTGTTGAACGCCTGTTTTTGATTCTTCTCTAAAACGGACTTAAGGTTAATTTTGATTCGTTAAGAGCGCATCTAGTCTCGGTAGGCTAATACAACGAATTTCGCATCCGTGCCTTACAAGGTGGTATGAACGTTAGCGGCGTTGTAAGTAAGTTTAAAATCGCATGTTTGCTATCACAAAGATCTTTTATTTTTAAAGTAATATTTTTTAAATCTTTGTCAAAGATATATTTATTTAATCTTTGTCTAGTAGATTTAATGAAGATACAAAGAAAACTTTTTTCCTCGTGTTTTCCTTAAGGGGGGACAAGTGGATAAGCCGAAAATGGTTGTTAGATAAGGAACCGATTCTTGTTGCAACTATAATCTGGATCGAATAGGAGTAGGCACACAAGGATTGCATTTAAATAGTAAAACTTAAAGAACCCTTTTTACTTTTATCCCGTTTTTTTGACAGTCAAGTTGTTTTGACATAGAATTAAATTTAATGTAAACAAAAAGTGCTAGTTTGAATTTTAGATTTACTAAAAACCGGTCAAGTGCGAGTCAGAACCGCACACACATAGGGTTCCTTACCATCATACTAGATGGCGGTAGTTTCGTCATGTTTAAAAAAAATAACGTTTTTTGTATCGAGACCCCCCTTATTTTTTAGTTTTTTCTAATTTTTAGTATTTGTTGTTATAGCGGCAACAGAAATACATCATCTGTGAAAATTTCAACTGTCTAGCTATAATGGTTCATGAAATACGGCCTGGTAACAGACGGACAGACAGACAGACGGACGAACAGCGAAGTCTTAGTAATAGGGTCCAGGTTTTACCCTTTGGGTACGGAACCCTAAAAAATAACGGAACGCGTTCTGCTAAAACATGTTGTAAATTGTGGTTCAATTCTCGGCTATGCCAAATATGACGTTTGCTACTCCAAAGTTACCCGCAAATAGAATTGCAACTCGAGCTGTTCATCATTAGGACTTGTAGGTATGAGAGACTCAAAATTTAGTCCAATAGGCCCCCAATTTATTTTAGAATTTCGTTTTTATGACACCTGTCAAATTTAAAACCGCTGTAACGCGGAATCTACTGACCTTAAATTACTCTTGTGCAGAAAAAAAAATATAGGGATGAATGATGAAATAGATATTCATTTCGGACTACAGTATCAAAACCAAAACGGCTAAATGTTGGAAACTATTAAACCTAGAGAGTAAGAGTCTTGGACTTAGACTACAATTTCCATGGAGAAAAGATTGATCTCGCCGCGACTTTAATTTTAGATGACAGCTGTAAAACTGTGGGACATCTGTCAAGCTTTAAACCGCTATAATTGTTATCTTTGATTCCATGTCCGACAATTTCTACAAAAAGAAATTTGCCCAACTGGACCCTGTTACTAAGCGTCCGCTGTAAAGCGTTTTTCATGAACCGTGATAGTAAGACAGCTGCAATTTTCACAGATGATGTATGTCTGTTGCCGCTATAACAATAGATACTAAAAATTTAAAAGTGAAAAAATAAGGGGGGTCTCAATACAAAAAACGTGTTTTTTTTTTAATATGAAGAAACTAGCGCCATCTAGTATAATGTTTTTTGAAACATGAAACTAGCGCCATCTAGCATGGTGGTACGGAATCCTATGTGTGTGGTTCTGACTCGCACTTTGCCGGTTTTTAAATGGTTAAATTAAACCTTTTGTAAGTAGGTATTTTTAATATAGGCAGTTATTTTGAGCCTCAAGAACAACATGGTATATACAGATAATATGATAATTAAAATCGGTAAAAAATATACCTAGTGCTTACTATTTCAAATTAAAATATTATTTCTGCCTTAATAAACACCCATTACGACGAAGCGATTAAAATTTAATACAGCAAAATCTTTAATTAATTTACAAAGTTATTAATTTAGTTTAGATCGTTAAATTAATCCTTTATGAACTCTTTTCACCTGGGTACTTTTTTTAATAAGCACATATATAAATAAATGCTTCGGCTTTAACAGGCGCTATAAAGCTTTTTAATGGCTCGTAAAAGTACATATCTCTAACGTTCGTAATATCAGTTAAAATTTCCTTCATCTTCTACCTACCGGCTAAATTAAATGGTTGTACGTGTTTATAAACCATAATGAAGTGACACGATAAACCGATTGTCTCGTTATCCTAGAGCAGCGATTCCCAAAGTGGATTCCTCGGAACCTAGGGGTTCCGTAGAAAAGTCACTAAGATCCGCGACAAAAGCAATTATTGATAAAACAGTGAAACAAGTTCATTTTTCACATTGTAAGTTAAATTAAAGGATAAAGTGTTTCACTATTAAAATTTTTCTAAAAAAGTTTTAATTTTTATTTAAACTATGGTGTCTTTGATTTGTTAATATTTGATATGGCGTTCCATAAAATGAAAGGTATTTGGTGGGTGTTCCGTTATCTTAAAAGTTTAGGAAACCCTGTCCTAGTGTTTAAAACTGGTATGTACTCGTATACAAATACGTTTTGTAGTTGACAGGGAGTTTATAGCAAAATGTTTGTCCTCATCACACTCGCACAATCTTTAACCTTCCATCCCGTTTGTAAAATACAGTAGGAGTTACAAAAATGTAGTTATTATTGATTGAATTGAAAGCAAAAAGCTAAATACAAGAAAAACTAGTTAAGTGCGAGTCAACTCGCGCACCGAGGGTTGCGTATCACTACACCTTCTGATACGGGACCCTTATACGTGAAGGAGTACAACGATAACATTTATTAAATTTACAAGGCACAAAAGACTGAGGCCGAATCGGAACCAGAACTAGAATCTGCCAACCGCAGAACAACTTAGCAATGAACAACGATAACCCCATACATAGAACACATGGACACAGAGCCGAGAAAGAAACCGGATCAAGAAACCATCAAACGAAAAAGAAAGCCTACCAGAAGGATATTAGTTTCAAAAAATGCAGTTCTAATCCTCCCCTGTATATATGACACACCAAGTATAATATCTATCCTCCTAAATGCTGATTCGTTGCAAGTATACTTGTCGGCTCAACTTCCCTTCACTCCCGTCCTAACTGCAAACACTCATGATCGCATCTACGTGGCCACTGGTGTCTCGGGTAGATTTCCGTAGCATAATGGCAGATAGCGATTGCTGATACACAACAGACACTGTTGGAGTGGCCACTGACGGTGGCATGTGGCTGGTAGGAGACAGCGGGAATCTGAGGTAGCAGACCGCATTTACTCTGGTAAACCGTCTCATGCCAGGCACAGCTACGGGGGAATACGCTTATAGCGACGGGTGCTTTAGACTAGATTGTTCTCCTTTTTGCACTGATATCAATAACCCTTTAGAAGAACTTCCGGTCAGTGCGCCACCGGAACGGAACGGAACGGACTTAAAAGATAAGACCAATAGTAATTTTAAATTAGATACCAAATCTACAACTTTAATTCAATATTATTTTTCTCAATGAATAGTTATAGGTTTTATTAGGACGTAATAAAATTGATTCTTAGAACTGAGTAACAATTTTTGTAAAAGATTTTTGCTGATTTACAAAAACGGTCTTTTTGTAAATCAGCAGTAATCTTTTACAAAAATTATCTATGTCTTATACTTTTTCTGTACTAATATAATAAGATATGTACATAAATCTTTATCGATTGCAAATATTTCTGACATTTCTTCTAATTATGTAAAACTTAAGAGTGTAAAAAGAAAAAACCTATTTTGAAAAGAAGTTTCACATGGTACCCCATTGGACCTGATGGATTATCGATGAAATTACGTAAGAAAGTCAATTTATACAAAATCTGGCTTATTGTTAATTTTAATTTTTTTTATTCAGAAAACAAACGTTTATGATATAACTAGACGTCCGCTCGCGGCTACGCCCGCTTTTTTTTCGATTTTCCCGTGGGAATAAGAAGTTTTCCCGGAATAAAAGTAGCCTATGTCCTATTCCAGGACCTAAACTATATGTGTGCCAAGTTTCATCCCGATCCGTCCAGTGGTTGAAGCTTGAAAGACTAACAGACCTCCATACATCCTTACATTCGTACAAACTTTTACATTTATAATATTATAGTATAGGACTATTTAAAATAACAATAAACTACTTATATATATATATATATAAACAATAAACTACTTATATATATATATATGTTATTTTAAATAGTCCTATACTATAATATTATAAATGTAAAAGTTTGTACGAATGTAAGGATGTATGGAGGTCTGTTAGTCTTTATATATATATATATATATATATATATATATAGAATATGTTTTCACATATTCTTACAACATTTTACTTTAACATTGTATGCTCGACGCGATAAAATTTCGTCGTCGCATTAAAATTTAAAATTAAATTTTGATAAATTTGTTTAATGTTGACGTTTATATTACAGTTCGCGCCAAACTTTATTACTGATCTGAACTATGATTCCAGTGTTTGTTGCGCGGGTATAACCGAGTAGAAGATACCTTTACGTCCTATTATTTGCTACTGCGACGCGTCTTGCGACCAACTTCAGAGCCGTCATAAAGTTTGGCGCGAGCTGTACAATGGTACGCTATCATTAGAATGAGCTGTCTAGAACCCCCACTAGGATTTCATGTGTTAGGGGTGCTATTGTGTCTTCCCCGGGCTTAAAAATGACAATATACAGAACAATTATAAATTGCTGAAAACAAAAAATTAAACAATCAAAAAGCCGTTATGTGTAATGTGTGAGTGTGTGCGTGTGTGTTTGCGTTTTTATTGTCTCTTCTAACGTCAGTATTGTTACACATATATCACGACAAAAACGGCGACCCGTTCGACATTGGAAATAAGGAATTATAGTGATGTACCTAATAATATTTCACCCTCAAAACTTGCGTACACAAAGCGAAGCTAAAAAAAACATACTTTGTCAGCGTCTCACTGACTAAACTAGTACGGTACAGTATACCTAGCTGTCTGGTGCAAGATTTATAGCCGAAAATAAGTCACAGCCGCGTTTCTATGTCGGAAACTTTCCAGGGATGTTATTGAATATCTGAAACGGACACTATTGGATACCTACGTATCCGAATCCATTTATTTCAGAATGAATTAGTACGAGCCATGAATTGTCATTTCTTATGAGTTGATAGTAAGTCATTGAAGTTATCCATTGTAAAAAAAGATGGAAATGAGGGTGAATTTTCTGGGATTAGTAATTTTTTTTATGAATAAGTTACTTTTGATCGCGGCTTCGTGGAATTAAGTTTTTCACAGATCCCTCGAATACCATTCATTTCTTAGGGATAAAATGTATCCGCCTTTTATTTTGCTCTTTCTAATCCAATCGTCCATCTTCCGATTCAAACTAAAGCTGTTGTGAATAGGGGCAGGAGATATAGCAAAGAAATCAAAGATGTCGTCATTTGAAAAGACATTGTGGAAAATACTATACTATATTAATTCAGGTTAGACATGGCTCTCTGAGTTCAGTCGAGATCCGAACTAAGTTTCATTATGACGGACTATGGAACTCATTACGCTATATTTTTTTGTTCATGAGCAGTTCTGTCAAACCAAATTAAGACAGAGTAGTGTCGGACTTTACATGCGACTGACCGGTGGGTCGAATAGCAGAACTCCTGCCTGCTGGGCTGAGGGTCGTTGAATCGATTCCCACTCAAGGAAAACAATCGTATGACGAACAGGTTTGTTTGATATGTGCCAGGGTGTACAATATCTATACAGGGTGTTAGGTTAAACACCTTCAACCTTGAAACTTTGGCTTGGTAACTTGTAGGTTTTTTTAGCATTTTTAGTTGTCAACCGCAAGAAATATGCAGTCTATGCGCCCAAGTCTCCAGGTCAACGACCCCCTGCCAGCCGAAACAAAACTAAAAGAGGTTTGTGGGCTGGCTTGGTTTAACCGCCTCCGTGACGTAATGGTTAGTCCATTCGCTTCAAGGGGTCAACTTTTAAGTCTTGTCTGTTTGGCGGCAGGTCACGGCCAGGTCAGCGACGCTCGTGGGCACGAGCGCCGCCCAACCCTTCCGCACCCCGTCTCTCGCCAAGAGAGTTCATGGCGGGTCACGAGTCAAGGGTTCATTTGCCTAGGCACGGACGGCCTACATGCATAATGAATTACTATTTAGAATATTAGTATCAAAAAATATTTTTAAGGGTACAATTTTTATTGGTTTTCGCCTCTATACATGATACTGAATTACCAGTTTCAAGGATGCAGGTGTTTTAACTTACACCCTGTATTTGTATTTGAAATTAATTATCTTTAATTAATGTCTCCAGTTTTCAAATTATAGGGAATCCTATTTCGGTATAAATAAATATTCACGGACAAATCACACATGGTCATCTGGCCCCAAAGTAGGATTCCCTGTGTTATGGGTTACCAGAGACTGATATACATACTTATATAACTTTAAATACATACATATATAGATATATTTAACACCCAGACACAGAGCAAACAAATCTGCTCATCACACAAATGCTTGCCCTGGGTGGGGATCGAACCCACAACCCTCGGATCAGTAGTCAAGGGCACTAACCACTGAGCCACCGAGTCAGTCAAAAATAGTTTATCGTGTGTGTGTGTTGTGTCTGAATATTATAATTATTATATCCGTAATTTCATATCCATTCGAAAGATTCAGTAGGTATATCCCAGCCCTATCTTCCCCTAAGAGAAACTGTGCAAACAAGTTTAAATGTCCAACTTTTAGATCCGTTTAAAAGTTTCCATATACGTGCGTTCGCTTTCACTTAAGGGTAGCAGACTTAGGTTCCAACTCCCAAGTTGTTAATGAAATTGAATTGAGTTAGTGTTATCAAATATTTACTTAGCAACTCGTACAACATTAAGACGAAAAAGAAAACGTGACACATAGAAACTCCTTAAAACAACTTTTAATTAGTTTATTCCATTTTGCCTAATGGACGTTTTGCGGCTGAAGTGAAGTCCTAGATTTTTAACTGACAGGAACTTTTCAATTCGACTGTATGTTTGTTAGGGCTCCGTAGTACAACAAGGAACCCTTATAGTTTCGTCATGTCTGTCTGTCCGTGGTCTAGCTCCTAGACTATTAGTAGTTAAGAGCTGAAATTTGGTAATTAGGAATTATAATAATAACGCGGAGAGAACTGTGAAAAAATTTTGGAAAAAAAACTTTTACAAGGGTAGTTCCCTACAAGTAAAATGGGGATGATTTTTTTTCTCGTCAAACCCAGTCGTGTGGGTTGTCGTTGGTTAGAGCTTAAAAAATTGTTGTGAGTCTTCTAAGACCATTTTATAATTTAGGATTCTGTTTTCGAAAAAATAGGCTTGAAAGTGGTAAATTTTGTTGGAGTCGAGTGTTACCTACCCCTTAACAACTAAACCGCTGTATTTGGAAATTTGAAAATTAGATATGGACGCGATAATGGCAACTACGGAACCCTACATTGCGCTTAGCCCGACACGCACTTGGCCGTTTTTTTATGTATGTACGAGTATGTTACGCGATTTATCCGCTGATTGTAAACTGATTTTAATGATTTTTTTGTTCGATAGGATGTCTTCAGGGTGGTCCCAAATAATTTTATCCAAATCAAATTAGTGCTTCAAAAAAAACAAAAAAAACATTACAAAATTGTAGTCGTTGCGATTGAATTTAGTTTTTTTTTATTCAGTTGTTTTTAGTCAATTAACATTAATAGGTATATTATGAATACTCTTATTCACCTTCTCCTCTCTAATTCCCATGAAGGAAAAAACCGGTAAAGTGCGAACCGTAGCGAAGCGAAAGTCAGAACCGTGCACAAAGAGTTCCGTGCCATCATACTAGATGGCGCTAATTTCTTCAAGTTTAAAAAAAAACACGTTTTTTGTAGAGACTAACTTTCTAATTTTTAGTATTTGTTGTTATAGCGGCAACATAAATATATCATCTGTGTAAATTTCAACTGCCTAACTATCACGGTTCATGAAATACAGCCTAGTTACAGACGGACAGACAGATAGATAGACAGACGGACGGACAGCGGAGTCTTAGTAACAGGGTCCCGTTTTTACCCTTTGGGTACGGAACCCTAAAAAGGCGCTGCCGATTTTTTTTTTTATTTAATGCAAATTTCTAAAAGCACTCACAAAAAGAAATAAAACACCATCTATTAAGTAATTTAGATTTAAAGGAGCTTTTTGGTTGTACATCCCAACGCTCAGCAAAAGTTTACTTAGAAATCAAAGTAAACGACATTTTCAACCTACTTCCAAAAGGGAGGAGGTTCTCAATTCGACTGTATGTTTGTTACGCGATATCTTCGCAGATTATACACCGATTTTCATGATTCTATTTTTAATTAATAGGGTATGTTTCCGAGTTGGTCCCATATAAATTTTATCAAAATCGGTGCAGTACTTTGTTAGAAAATTAACAAAAACCAAAAATAATAATGCAAAATGTACTAACTGGTTGCGATGGAAGCCGGTTTTTTAACGTGTTTAACGTTTTTGTTATTTTTTGTTCTATACTGTATATTCGTAGTACTGTTCTTACGATCCTAATGATATCGCTTTATGAAGGCAGCAAGTGAGCCATATGTGCCAGAATCACTGGCACAAAATGGAGCGGCCTATTAGGACTTGATGTTATCTAGTCCATTAAAGGGGCCCTTAAGGAAATCTAATCTACTAACTTTTGATTTGATATTATCTGGGACATTTAAGGGGCCTTTATGGAAATCAAATCTACTTTTGATTTAACGTTCATGTAAATTAAAAAGCTGATTCTAATTAAACTTAAGCCACTTACATAAAACACCAAGTTTTATGGATAATAACTTAACTTAACTTATGTGGCCACCTTAAGGGTCCCCAGGAGGCTTGAGTTTCCATACAAACATAGTTCCGCTATAATACAAAAACTACATGCCGGATTGAATCCAAATTTTGAAAATATATTGAAAAGACACATATTGATATTTTTAATTAGTTTTCATCGTCGTAAATCGAAACCTAACTAAACGAAGGCTTAAATTAGTTTTGTACTGAAAGTTTGAAACTGCTCTTATTTTTTTTCTTTTTATATTAGTACTTCGAAAACTAATTACAAACATTGATATGTGTTTACTCAATATATTCGCAAAGTTTGGATTAAATCCGGCATGTAGTTTTTGTATTAAAGCGGAACTACGTTTGTATGGAAACTCGAGCCTCGTGGGGACCCTTAACCTATTAGCCTATTAGCCGTAGCCTATTTTTTTTTAATTCACGATCGCTGAGCACTTGGCATCATCTCACCTGATGGTAAGTGACGATGATGCCATAGATGAAAGCGGCGGCTTATCAAGTTTCCCCAACGCAATGGAGAACTGGCTATCTTATCTTCTTGTCGGAACACATTAATGTTGTTAAGACTAATGTTTGGCGGCAAGAATTAGATATGATAAGATTATGGTGGTAGCTAGCCAGGCGGGCTTAGAAAATGCCCTATCATATATTTTTACATGCTTTGATAAGAGTAGTGCGAGTCAAATATTGCAATCGACTTTAGAGCGACCCATTGAGCTGAAATTTGGTGTGAAGCCGTATTCTCGGTGACAATAGATCCTTTTGGTATTTTGAAGTTCAAGTTGTATTGATCTCATTATGAACTTTTGAGGTGGAAACAAGGTATCGGGATGGTGTTTTATTTTCAGTAGGAATCTACTCTGCTCACCTATTTGAATTTCGGAACATGCATTAATGAGTCCCTATAATGCGCTACGCAATATTGTACGACCCATTAAAGTACAGCCTGATAATGGCCGGCAGATAAATTGTAAGTACTATGAAATAAAAGCTTGTACTTAAAAAATGTTTAGAGCGTGATTATTAGGATTACTATGAAAAAACTCAAATGACTATGATTAAAAGGAAACATATTTTTTCAAAAAAGTAATAATTCGAGGCATTGATTGGGCCAGTTGTCTTTTCCTTTACGTGTAAAGAGTTAAGAAAATAACCACATTGTTGTACTTTTATACATAGATTTGTTACCATAGATGGGTTATGCACTAACAAACCACATTTGAAAATCGAATCCATTTACACACACATTATAATATGTACCTACCGAATGCTACTATGAAAAGAGATGCCAATTGGCATCATTTTTTTGCTTCACTTTTAGGATCTAACAAACCACATTTGAAAATCAAATCCATTTACACACACATTATAATAGGTACCTACCGAATGCTACTATGAAAAGAGATGCCAATTGGTTTTTTTTTTGCTTCACTTTTAGGATCTAACAAACCACATTTGAAAATCGAATCCATTTACACACACATTATAATAGGTACCTACCGAATGCTACTATGAAAAGAGATGCCAATTGGCATCTTCTTTTTGCTTCACTTTTAGGATCTAACAAACCACATTTGAAAATCGAATCCATTTACACACACATTATAATAGGTACCTACCGAATGCTACTATGAAAAGAGATGCCAATTGGCATCCTTTTTATGCTTCACTTTTAGGATCTAACAAACCACATTTGAAAATCGAATCCATTTACACACACATTATAATAGGTACCTACCGAATGCTACTATGAAAAGAGATGCCAATTGGCATCTTTTTTTTGCTTCACTTTTAGGATCTAACAAACCACATTTGAAAATCGAATCCATTTACACACACATTATAATAGGTACCTACCGAATGCTACTATGAAAAGAGATGCCAATTGGCATCTTTTTTTTGCTTCACTTTTAGGATGCATGTAACTTATCTACCTCCCCTTATAGCATATCTCTGCTTTTGTAATGTTTTTTCGTTTCAATTGAAAACTACAATTAATTTTAAAAAATCCAACAGGCATATCATAGTTAGAGTATAGACTAATCTACTAAGCAAATTTAGAGGCACTAGATCGGTCTGGTTGCCCTTATAATGTAAATCTATGATTTAGGGTTTACCAATTGTGAATAAAAAAAATGAGGTTGCTTTGATATATTTTTTTCTGTTATGAAAGTTAACGAATCGTGTTTCTGCAACTGACAAAATTAAGTTATTGCAATCAGGAATCACTTTACAAAATATCACTTTCATATATTTTGTAATTGCTGAGAAAAGTCGAGATCTCTGCGACCAAAGCTTCCAATGCGGCGCCTTAATTCGATTATTTCATACAACTTTGTCTTTTGCTCGAGACCTTAAGATGGGTCAAATGACAATATTCAATTCAAATTATTAATAGACTGTGTAAAGCTAGCACCATGGAAAAAATATATAATATACTAAAAGTAATAAAAAATCGGTTTATTTGAATACAATTTTAAAAATATTACCACTTTTGATGTAAAAAAAATATACCTTGCTTTTGGCATTAATAGCAAAATTTCTCAAAACAAATAGTTAATATTGAATGAAACCAACACACGAAAATCGGTGACTTTAAGACCTTTCATTTTAATGGAATACATTTTTTTAAACATATTTGAAAGTATAGAAAAGTAATAAAACATGTAAAAAATCGAGAATCAGGCGTTCGGTTTCAAAGTAACAACCGCGCTGAAGCTTGCATTGATTTGAACTTAAAATGAATAGACTTACGTTCGATATTATTTTAACACGTTTCAACCTGCTCGGATTGAGGCATCTTAAAGCCTTAAATACTACCTAACAGATTTGCATGCGTTTTTCCAACCAATGGACGGAGTGATTCATGAGGAAGGTTTAGGTCACGTAGAAAAAAAAATCGCGCTCGCTTCCGATTTTTTGTGTCAACTGGATTAAACCGCCTTCATGGCGTAATATTTAGTCCATTCACTTCATACCAGGAGATTGCAGGTTCATACTTTATAAGACTTGGTTTGGTTGGTGGGGCATTTCTAAAGCCCGCCTGGCTACCTCACACATTTTATCTAAGTCTAACCGCCAAACTGTAAAAACTATTATATAATCTGTGGCCAAACATCAATGTTAACAGCGTTGAAGTGTTCCGGCATGAAGACAAGATAGCCAGATAATTAAATGAATTAAAACTCCATTGCGTTGGGGAATATTGGTAAGCCTGCTTGCATCTTCGGAATAAAATTGTCACTTACCTTTAGGTGAGACGATGCCAAGGGCTTATCAATTGTGGATAAAAAAAGAACCGATTCTTGCTCCATGATAGCCTCTCCTGCTTGAACTTATTACCTGTATCAATTTCGTAAAGAAAACATTCATTTATTTTGTTGAATTTCATTTTAATTGGCTTGATTGCAATTTTTAACCGTCTTCAAAAAAGGAGGAGGTTTCTCAATGCGACCGTATATAAGGTGTAACAAAATTAGCTGAAACTATTTTAACTGGTGCTTCCACCCATGAAACTGAACAACTTTCCCCATGGAACCTATAGTCAAATCGCAAAAAAAAATTTGGCTCTCCCATACTAACTCGATCAGCTGATCAGTCAACTTAATATGGGAAGTTCAATTTTTTTTTTTAGATTTGACTATGGGTTTCATGGAGAAAGTTGTTCAGTTTCATGGGTAGAAGCACCAGTTAAAATAGTTTCAGCTAATTTTGTTAGACCTTATATATGTGTGTGTGTGTGTGTTCGCGGATAACTTCGTCGTTTATGAACCGATTTTGATGATTCTTTTTTTATTGGAAAGGAGATATCCCAAGGATGGTACCATGATAAGGAAACAGGGATCTGATGATGGCATCCCAGATAAATAGAGGGCCTGTTTCCTGTTTGAAGTCAGTTTTTGTTTGTTTAAAATGATATCATTTTAAAATTATCGAAAAACTTACCTACTAGAACACATGGCCTTTAAGTTGTCGAGAATTATTCGTGGAGCGAACTTTCAAAGTTGTTATCCGACTGTTCAAAAAGGAGAGTAATGTTTTTCGAATGTCTGTATGTATTTAAATCTATTTCTTAGGCTGACCCTGTAACTTATACGGCTTGGTGGATTTTGGAGTACTAGGTGTAGTTAGTTTATCTTGATTTCTAAAGTAACATAGAATACATTTTAACCCAAATGCCCAAAAAGTGGGGTACCTATATTTATGCAGTCCGGCTTTCTAATAAAATTGATCAAGTTATCTATCATGAATCGTAGTTTATTAATTAAAGGTACGTACGGTGTAAAGTAACCGACATAGCTCACAGAATCGCTAAACTGAAGTGGCAGTGGGCAGGGCACATAGCTCGTAGAACAGATGGCCGATGGGGCAGTAAAGTTCTCGAGTGGCGACCGCGCACCGGAAAACGTAGCGTAGTAAGACCTCCCACGCGGTGGACCGATGACCTGGTGAAGGTCGCGGGAAGCCGATGGATGCGGGCAGCGCAGGACCGGTCGTCGTGGAAATCCTTGGGGGAGGCCTATGTCCAGCAGTGGACGATTTGTGGCTGATATGATGATGATGACGTACGGTGTATTAGTTGAATTGAAACAAGTCTTTCTTACAAGCCTAATTATCACTATATAAAAAAATAGGTTGTTAAACATCTAAGCCCTTTCCATGTTCGGCATCATCGTCACCATCAGGTGAGATGATGCCAAGGGCTTACCAATTGTAAATAAAAAAGGACTTTCGGGTAAAAATGACACTTTCGGGATCAAAATAAACTTAACGACACCTCGATTTCCAAATTTAATCAAGCCGTTTAAGCTACAGGCTCAGCCAAAAAACAGATATACATGCATACATATATAAACAGCCATACAGAATCGAATGGTTTTAGTAATGTTTTATATTCTAGGTTTATCAACCCTAAATAAATCCATAGTCACACAAAAAAGAAATATTTTAGTTTAGTTTCACTAGTCAACAGTAGATGGCGCCACATCCCTAGGAGACTCCGAGCAACGCTCGGATCCATCTCCAAATTTTATAAAGCTGTTTAAGCTACAGGCTCTGCTACAGAAACAGACATACATACAAACAGCCATTCAAAATTGAATGATTTAGGTAATGTTTTACATTCTAAATCTAAATAAGTGTCAACCCTGAATAAATCTGTTGTCACACAAAAAATAAATATTTTTTGTTTAGTTTCACTACTCACCATTAGATGGCGCTACATTCCTAGGAGACTCCGAGCCACGCTCGGTTCGCTCAGGTACTAAGATTAAATTAGTCAATTTGCGAAGAACTTACCTATCTGCTTAATTATGCTCGGTTCACTAAATGCTTTTCAGGTAACTAACTGTAAAGAGATAAGGTGAGATTAGCTTTTGGTTGAAAGGGTTAAGTGTGTCCTAGAACCCATTTAATTTAATGGGTCCTGTCGATAGATACAAGACGACGAAAGTTATATTGCTATTAAGCAAATTGGCATTGGTCAGCCTTTTATACGGCACTAGCTGTCCCGGCGAACTACGTACCGCCTTACATTACATTACACTGCCCTACCCTACCCTACCCTACACTACAACTACCCTACCCTACCCTACACTACACTACCCTACACTACCCTACCCTACACTACACTACCCTACACTACCCTACACTACCCTACCCTACACTACCCTACCCTACCCTACATACACTACACTACACTACCCTACACTACCCTACACTACCCTACAC
The DNA here is from genome assembly GCA_947284805.1 of Coleophora flavipennella. Lineage (NCBI taxonomy): Eukaryota > Metazoa > Arthropoda > Insecta > Lepidoptera > Coleophoridae > Coleophora > Coleophora flavipennella. The sequence goes on from OX369273.1 coordinate 12,409,597, forward strand.
TACCCTACACTACACTACACTACCCTACACTACACTACCCTACCCTACCCTACACTACCCTACCCTACCCTACACTACCCTACACTACCCTACACTACCCTACACTACCCTACACTACCCTACCCTACACTAAACTACACTACCCTACCCTACATAAAAAACTTCTCCTGACAATAACGAACTCGACAAAAAAAAGAATTAGCGAAATCGGTCCAGCCGTTCTCGAGTTATAGCGTCAGGAAGGAAAACCCGACTTATTTTTATATAGTAGAATATAATTATAGGTACAGTAAAAAGTAATTATTAGCACATAATATCTAAATTCATTTCAAAATCATCAAACAAAATTAGTCCTGGTGCCGTTTTTTGTGTTCGTACACCCCAAGGGTGGCCAACGGAATCTTATTACTAAACCTCCGCTGTCCGTCTGTCAGAGTACTGTATTTCATGAACCGTAATAGGTAGACAGTTGAAACTTTCACAGAGTATGTATTTCTATTGCCGCTATAAAAAAAATAATAAACAATAGAAAAAGTGAAAAATTAAAAATAAAACTTTGTAAATAACGGGGGTGTGGACTGTACCTACTCCTGTGATGAATGAAAATATGATTTTACCTTTTATATATCGTTTATTATAAAAATAGATAAAAAATAAGCACAATAATTGCCTGAGATTTTTTTTTATTATTTTAAAAAAATTGAGTGCGATTGGCTGTATCTCACCTGATGGTAAGTGTCGCGATAGCGTAGCTAGTTCACTAAAAATTGACAATGACATCGAACGTAGAAGGTAGTTTCCGAATTTAAAATACAAATAATTTGTACATAAAACTAAGCTTCGCAATAAGTTCGTAATAACCTGCCCCTTGTCCAGCAATTCACCAACTTATGTAAGCTACACAAAGCCAAAAAAAGGTTGCTTTACGTGGCATAAGCTTAACAAGTTTTTTGAGGGGCCGGTGCAACGTTCCCCCGGCCGTGGCAATGTCTACCACCCTGTTCACGCCATCTTTTCCAGGAAACATCTATACAATTCGGCCACGTGACCATGTTCCTCGTGGCAGCGATTTATCAACAACAATGACCACATCTCCCATATGAAGGTCTTGCTCACGATCTCCCTTAACCTGGGGTCGTGTTTGCATCGTCGGCAGCACCTCGCGCACCCAGCGGTTCCAAAAGTGATCCGATAATTTTAAAGCCTTCTTCCATTCCGAGCGCCCGATCAGGTCGCGGCCTTTCAATGTTGATGAGAAAGTCTGATTTGACGAAGATCCGACAAGAGAGTGAAACGGCGGTAAGGTTGTCGGGTCATCTGGGTCCGTGGACACGTACGAGAGAGGGTGCGAGTTTACAATCGTCTTGGCTTCCAATATCAATGTCAAGAAAGTTTCTTCCTTGAGGCATGTCTCATTCAGCGTTGCTTTTAGCGCTACTTTTACTATCCTGACAAGACGCTCCCAGCATCCTCCGAAAGTAGGCGCCGCAGTAGGGATAAAACTCCAGTTAATGCTCTTTGTGACTGCAAAATCTTGTACGTCATTTGTGTAGAATTTGCGTAGGATTCGGTTTGTGCCAACGAAATCGGTTCCATTATCCGAGTACATAGTCTTCGGAATCCCTCATCCAGCTCGAGGATCAATAATACTCTAGGTATGTTTTACTTAAAAAATAAATAATAACTTTTTTTAACAATGCCAATAGATGCCAAGGGTTTAACAATTGTAAATAAAAAAAACTGTATTTGAATAGGTATGTAGTAGTTTTACAACTGTGTCATCAGGGAAAAAAGGAAAAATTCGCGTAGTATTAATTGCTATTTGAAGTCCGAATTTTGTGCCAGGGGGGTCATCGTTACTTTTCCGAACGTTTGGGACTGAAACGAAATACCACGTGTGCTAGTAATCTCGCTGCATATCTCGCCGGAATACAACAAGCTGCTTGGCGGCGAGCAGTGAACCCAGTCAGACCTTGCAATACAGGTCTACAATTTAAAAAATAAATCATGCATCGACAGTAGTATGTATATACACCATCTTACAAAGAATCAGAAATGCCCGAAATACAACCGATGCAATGATGCAAAAAAAAGATGCAAGAACCAAGAATCGTTTTCTCAGCTTTGGTTAAAGTAATATTTTTTAATCTTTGGCTTAGGTTTGCATTGTAGCAGGACTTAGGTATGTAAGTAGTGGGCGTGGATTGGAAATGAGGATGCGTGCGTACAATTTAATGTATTATATGAATTAAATATGAAATATAAGACCTAAAAAAGAACAGAAGAATTAGAAAACGATACACACTTAAATTTAAAATAGAAATCACAGAAAAAACAAAAATATAACCTACCCAATGGGTCTTATATAAGAGAGAATTCCTTTATTTAATATATTTTATTTAGTAATTAATATGAATGATAAATATAATTTTGATTTTTAATGATATTGTCAGATGGGTGACAGCGCACGCGTGGAAGAGAAATAAATGGAATGAAAAGAAGGTCAGATGAAAAGAGAACGAATAACAGCGCACCGCGCTACAGCATGTCCGTTACTTGCAACAAGGACATCCCTAGTTTTGTCCTTCTTAGCGTGTCGATCCATCGGTTCAAATTTTTTCAGATTAGCTGCCGTCCGCCACCAAGACTGCATTGTGCAGGTCTTTGCGCGTACAGATGCTAGAGGACAAGACAAAAGGTTTGCCATTGTCTGGGGGGAGGCACCGCACTCCCATGTACACCCCTAGAAAGGCCTTTTTTTTCCCCGAATGCCCAAAAAAAGGCAATGTTTTTCAGTTGTATGTAACGAGTATGTACTATGTAATGCATGGCTTGATGGATTTTGGAGTGCTAGTTGTCGTTAGATTCGCCTTAATCCCTAAGTGACATAGAATACATTTTTGTTCAATGGGGCTTTATTTTTTTTTTGTTTTATTTGCACTATAGCTTTTGTAAGAAATGTTCAGGGGTGCCATGTCAGAACAATGCGGTACCTATTTCAAGAATTTTTCCTTCGGGTTTTTATGTACATATCTCTTATCAAATGACTGCACACAAAAAGGAGTATTTTTTCAGGTTTAATGTATACCTATATAATAAAACTGTAACGGGGCCGTGTCTGTTCATGAAATATTTTTGGAAAATAATAACTGTGGTGGACATTACAAACGATACAGAGGCCAAAACAACAACTTTTGGAATTTTTGTCTGTCTGTCTGTCTGTCTGTCTGTCTGTATGTTCGCGCATCACGCAAAAACTACCAGGCCGATTTTGATGAAATTTTGTATGGTGGTTCCTTATAGCCCGGGTTAACATATAGGATACTTTTTATCCCGGAAAATTCAAGAGTTCCCGTGGGAAAATCAAAAGTATTCATTTATAGAATGGCTCACGACGCAAATGCGGCTTGACCTATTACAATCAAATTTTACACGTTGATACCCTATATCGCGAACTAAAACTGGGACATTGTGATTCCCAATAAATTAAGGGTTCCTGCAGGAATGCAAAAAAAAATATCTTTAGAATGGCGCGACGTAACAATATGAAACCTTTACATTGGGATGGGGTGTTTTGACAATCATTGTATAGTCGGGTATTCTTTATCCCGGAAAACTAAAGAGGTCCCGTGGGAAAGTAGATCAATTGATACTTACTTTAATAACAATAGAGTACTTTTTTCCCCATATTAGCTACACATACCACACATTATAATCATAGCAGCAGAGTGTCAATAGATGGCACTGCAGGGATAATAAAACGCGCTTAAGTTGTATTAAAACATTAAAATATTATTCCATACTTTTGAGTGGTATTCTGTTAATGTGATAAACCAAACGGCCCTCCCTTCAGGAGCTCGCCGCGCTGTCCGTAGCTTAGCGTATATTTTTCGCACCCCCCCCCGCCCCTCCCTAGGGGGGGCGTCGCTCCGATATACTTTTAGGGCGGCTTTGCTGCCAAAGTTCTTCGGGGGGTGTTTAGTGGGTATTCGGTTTATCACTGTGAGTCCCACATAACCGGTGCAGTTTTACGACTGCACAGGTATGCGTAAACGCATTCACCTCTCTCTCCAACTAACATCTATCGGGGAAAAAAAAAAAAGTGGTATTCTTTTATGTATTTTTCAGCATATGCTACTTTACACAACTCTAACTCTGTAACTATGGCACGTAGCGATGTGTTTCATAGACGAACAGATAGGTATTTTTTACAGATTCCAACAGTGTAAAAAAATTAAAAACACATAAATCGAGTTTAGCATCTTTTAACACGAGGCACAGATATGGAACTCTTCTGACGGCGACTATTTGCGTGTGGCAGTTGCTCTTCGCCTGCAATATCAATATCTGTGAACCTCATCAATGTATTTGCGGGTCCACTGTGGAGGCAATTGGCCATCACGCACTGAGTTGCGGTCATTGTTTGTGAAGATTCCCACGTCACCATTTCTTTAATGACCTCACTCGGAGGGCACTGGTCTCGGCCAGATGGAATATTCCATCTTTGATGCAGCCGCCGGGCTTTAGTCCATCTGATGGCAAAAGGCCAGAGGGTTTAAACAGGTGCCATGGCAGAGAGGAACGTGCCTGCTATGTGACGCCACTTTTTCTGCCTCACACCTCACCCGTACCGGTACTGCTACTCAATTTGCGACGAGACAGAAGAATAATAAATACTCGGTCTTGGAGGCAAATTACTGCTTTGTGCCGCTGGTCTGTGAGACAACCGGCTTCTGAACCCTCAGAGGCCTTTGCCTTCATGAAGGAGATTGGCCGTCGCCTTCGAGAGAGGAGATGTGACGCCCGCTCCGGGTCCTACCTGCTGCTAAGTTTGTCTATTGCCATCCAGCGCGGCAACGACAAGTGCGTCATGGGCTCCTTTGGAGCTGATACGACTCGAGCATTTGACCCATATTCATATTTTTAGGAAATTTTATTACTAGATTGATATAATGATTTGAATTAGTTTTTTGATAATATAGGTATATGTGTTATTTCATCATATCAGTTTATATACGTCCCCACCACGGGGCTCGATCTGCCTTGAGTTAGGGCGATCAGGCCTTAGACGATCACGCGGGTTTCTTCGCAGGCGTGTGCAGGTTTCCTCACGATGTTTTCCTTCACCGTAACAGCGTCGGATAAACGTACATACGAATATGAAATCGATATTCGTATAGATATTGGTAAGTGGCAGGATTCGAACCATGGACTGCCGGACAGGAGGTTATTGGCCCTAACCGTTACGCCACCGACGCTCTTAGATATGTTATTTAAGATTTAGAAATCCTTACTTAATATTATAAATGTGAAATGTTTGTTTGTTACCTATTCACACTTGAAGACCTCTACCAATATTGATGAAATTTGGTATGCAGGTAGCGTGTATCATTGGGAATGAAATATTTTACTTTTTATCTCTGGAAATTATCATAGCCCGATGCAGTTCCTAAGGAAACTAAAACCATACTCTTTGTTCGTTAAGTTATTTAAAATCGCAACGAAAAAATGTATTGGTGTGATTTTTAGCACAGAGATGAGGTGAAAAATGACATAATTTACTAATAATTATATTATTTATTTATTTATTTATTTCACAATTTATTGCACACAGAAATAGGGACAAACAAACATTAAACTAGATAAGAACATACAAAAGGTACAGCTTATTTCTATTAGAAATTTCTTCCAGCAGACCTAGGAAAGAGAAATTACAAAAGAATGGCAGAAGACGTGTACATTAACAAAGACAACATATTCCTAAATAAATACCACGTACCTACAAAATAATACATAATATAATATACTACATAATGTAATTATATAATAATATAAATAAATTTAATTACATAAATATAATAAAATGCATATAATATAATAAATAAACTATAAAATAAATATGGCTAACTTTAAAAAGGAAAAGACAAGAAGTGTTCTTTTAATTTAGATTTAAAAGAATACAGACTCTGACTATCGCGAATCTCGTGCGGAAGTGAGTTCCACAACCTAACCGCATGCACGGAGAAGGAATAAGAATAGAAGTCGGTAGAATGGGTGGGAAAAGAAAGGAGGGATTTGAGATGAGCACGGGATTGCTGGTCGGGAGGACGCTGCAAGTTAAAGCGTTCCCGTAGGTAGGATGGAGAAGAAGGATTGTGAAGTATTTTGAAAAGGAGACTAAGGATATGAGTGTTCCTGCGAAGACGAATCGGAAGCCACTTGAGTTGCTGACGGTATTGGGAGACATGGTCAAATTTACGCAGGCCAAAAATAAATCGAAGACAGAGATTCTGGAGACGCTCTAGTTTGTTGAGCTGTTCTTCTGTTACATCTAAGTAGCAAGTGTCAGCGTAATCCAGAATAGAAAGAAGAAGAGTCTGAGACAAGGAAATTTTGGTTTTTAGTGGAAGGAAATATTGAAGACGTTTCAGAGCATGAAAGGAGAAGTGCATCTTACGGCTGACTTCGTTGAGTTGAGCAACCCAAGACAAACTTGAGTCAAAAATAATGCCAAGGTTTTTAGCTGTACTAGCATAGGGAATAACTACATCATCGTATATTACGGATGTTGCTGGCGAGAAGTTAATTTGGTTCAGCATGTACCTACTCCCAATAACTAGAGCCTGTGACTTTTTAGGATTTACCAACAGTCCAAAAGCCTTTGCCCAAGACGATATCTCCTGCATGTCTCTGTTAATATCCTGAACAGCACCTAAGAGATCGGACGCCGGGAAGTGTTTGTAAATTTGCAAGTCGTCGGCGTAGAGATGGTAATTCGATGAGATAACCTGAGTTATGGTGTTAATAAACATAGAAAATAGGAGAGGTGAGAGCACTCCACCTTGAGGGACACCCGCAGACAATGTGCACCAGTCTGAAGAAGACTCCTCAGTCCGAATACACTGAGAGCGCCCCCGCAGGTAAGAATTAAACCAGGAGATAGTTGAAGAGGAAAGATTAAATGTACGAAGAACAGCAAGAAGCACATCGAAGTCGACAGAATTGAAAGCATTACTGAAGTCAAGAAGGACAAGAATAGTAAGCAATTTATTTTCCATGCTGAGGCGAATATCATCAGTGACTTTCAGTAATGCCGTAGTAGTACTGTGTCCAGATCTAAATCCCGATTGAAAAGGTGAGAGGAGAGAGTTCTGGGATAGATGATTGGATATTTGCTTGTGGACGATTTGCTCCAGGACTTTGGAAAGAAAAGGTAAAATGGAAATCGGACGAAATTGAGAGGGTAGAGTAGGATTCGAAGTTTTAGGCAAAGGTATGACATGCGCCATTTTCCAGGACGAGGGAAAGGATTGAGAGAAGAGGGAGTAGTTGAAAATGTGCGTAAGAATAGGCAACACTTCAGGAAGGACTAAATTGATCATGCGGGAGGATACATTATCGTTTCCCACAGAATTAGAAGAGATCGAAAGGATGTGCCTCTTGACGTCATCATCTGATACAGGAGATAAAGTTAAGACAGGACAAGAAGGAAGAGCAAGTTGAGATAGGGACTTTATTGTGTCACACTTAGTGATATCACTAAGCAGAGCGGGAGGAAAAGAGAAAAAATTGTTAAGACAGTTGAGATCTACAGCAACATCATGTTGGGAACCTGGTGAGTTACCAATGCCCAAGGTTTTAAGAAAACGCCACACTTGAGCTGGAGGACAGTCAGAGGTGGATACATGAATGTGACGTCTTTTGGCATCTCTACACAGGCGACTGCAGCGATTCCTTAGTGATTTATACTGGGCAATGTTTTGGGCCGTTGGACGTTTCTTAAACCGTCTTTTTGCTTTGTCACGTTTAGCCATTAGGTCTTTTATAGATTGAGTGAGCCAAGGAGCCGGTGGATGTCTCATTTTAACTCTTTTATGAGGAGCGTGTTGGTCAAAGAGTTTAATAATTGCAGAGTTAAAGTAATTAACCTTGCAATCGATCGAATCAGCTTCAAGAAGTGGTACCCAGTCAATGTTGCCAGCATCGAGACGCAAAGCCTCTGAATCAATACTATTGAAACTACGTAGAAAAAGAAACTTGGCCTTACGTTTGGGAGGACGAACTTTTAGAGACAGAAAAATAAGATCATGATAGGAAAAGCAAGAGGTTATTTGACCATGCGTTTCAACACCGTCAGGAGAGGAAACGATAGCAAGATCTAGAAGTGATGGAATGCTATTTGGAGAGTGATGAGTAGCAGAAAGTGGCAGACAGGTAAGATTAATAGCAGTTATCAGGGAAAGTAAACTAGAAGAACGACTGTCATTTTTTATTAAACATGTGTTAAAATCACCAAGAAGTATTATATGGTCGAAAGAAGGACAGTGGAAGCTAAGAAGATTTTCAAGAGAATCAAAGTAGTTAATATGACAGGATGGACTGTAGAAAACAGCAAGCAATATCTTTTTAAAGTTAAGAGTTACTTCGAGGAAAAGGTGTTCAGCTGCTTTAGAGTACAGATTAGGAGAAGCACCAACAAGGCTACAAGTAATATCTTCACGAAGATAAATAGCTACACCGCCACCACCCTTGCCCGTCCTGTCATTACGATAGAGCTTGTAACCGGGAAGAGCAACTAATTTTGAGGGAATGGAAGGCTTAAGAAAAGTTTCTGATATTAGTATAGCATCAACAGAAGAGTTACTAAAAGTAGCCAAGAGATCTGAGTAGTGGCCAGGAACACTCTGGGCATTAATGTGGACAACATTAAAATTGTTGGGAAAGGGAGAAAACACCGAAACAAGTTTGTCATGCAACGTCGGAGTGGATACCGACACGTCGCTGTCAGAGTCTGCAGTAAGAAAAGAATCAGACGAAGAACATGAGAAAAAACTGTTATCAAAAATGTTTAAGGCAGCCATATAGAATAATTATAAATATTATATAAAACTATAAAACGATACCTACACCTAAATTAAGTATAAATATTAATTATAATAAAAAAAAAAATATATATACTAATCACAAACAAAATCTACTTAAAATTTCACAACAACCATCACTCGCCAGCCGCGATAGAGTACATAATTTAATTAAAAAAAAATATATATATTAAAATTTACCTATCACAAAAAGAGAAACACAAAAAAAAAAAAACTTGATGAAACAAAAAGTAATAGAAACGCCGTGGCCCAAAACGACCATGAACTCAGAGCCAAAAAGCGAACTGTCATCTCACTGTCTTATGTAGAAGTCACGTAGAAGTAAAATTTGCAGAAAGCAAAGCAGAACAAAACATTAAGTAAAAACAAACAAAATTAAAGGTAACCTAAAATAAAGCCAGTGCAACAACAAAACTACCTGCACTGAGCATTGTAGCCACTACTGTAAGTTTATAAACTACCTGCTTACATTACAAGTGATAGGAACTTAGGCTGATAGGACTACATACTGCAAAAGAAACCTTGACCTATACTACTTTAGCTGAGTAATAAGTTAGGTTTGCCTGGAACTTCTCTGGCGTCTGGGAGAAACCGGTGTTTGTGCTGACGCCAGCGGCCTTTTCGGTTTCTGAGATGGCGGAGCTGATTTTTGTTTCGTAGTGGCTGAAGTGGCCGCAGCCTGAGCAACACTTGGAGACGGAAATTGGGAAATCAGAGCCTTTAGTTCACTTATTACCTCAACCTTCCGGCGCGTCTTGTCGGGCAAACAGATGACAATCCTGCCCTCTGTGGACCAGCACTGCTTCATTCCGAAATGTTGGCGTGCCTCAACAAAAACCTTATGGCGAGACTTGGTCAAGAACTCAGACACTGTTATACCACTGCCTTTCAGTAAGGTTTTCGCATTCCATACATGTCTTCGTGCTTCCAGATCATGAAACCTCACCAGCACAGCACGAGCTTTAGCACTGCTACCGCCCAAACGGTGACAAACTTGCAGGTCTTTGGACCCAATGTCGGGCAGTTGCATTTGGTCTGATAGCACCATTGCTACAATTTCAGCGAGCTTCTCATCTTTTTTCTCTTCAAGACCATGAAATAACAGTATCTTTCTGCGAAGGAATGTTTCTTGTCTTTCCAAGCCCAGAGAGAGCAGTTCAATTTGGGACTTTATTGCAGATAACGTACGCCACACAAAAGATTTAAAATCAGCAAACTCACGGGCCAGTGTAGAGATCTCTGGAACTGTTGGAGTGCTTGTAGTGGATGCCTTTTGGAGTTTCTCTTCGTATTGCCCCATTCGAGACTCAAACAGCTTGGCCATGTCATCAAGATTTGCAGCCAGTTGGGCAGATAGATCCATGGTGTAGGTGGGTGTGGCAGTTCTCACATAAAGTGTTTGAAATGGAGAATTTGATATTTGCGGCGAGTGGTGATGATTTGTTGTGCAAATTAATATACCATAAGTGTGAAAAAAACAACTGTAAGTATTTTTAATAGATTAAATTGCTGGAGAGCAAAAATTTGCGTCTTTATTTCGCGCCTACCCACCAAGAAATGCCAATAGATGCCAAGGGTTTAACAATTGTAAATAAAAAAAACTGTATTTGAATAGGTATGTAGTAGTTTTACAACTGTGTCATCAGGGAAAAAAGGAAAAATTCGCGTAGTATTAATTGCTATTTGAAGTCCGAATTTTGTGCCAGGGGGGTCATCGTTACTTTTCCGAACGTTTGGGACTGAAACGAAATACCACGTGTGCTAGTAATCTCGCTGCATATCTCGCCGGAATACAACAAGCTGCTTGGCGGCGAGCAGTGAACCCAGTCAGACCTTGCAATACAGGTCTACAATTTAAAAAATAAATCATGCATCGACAGTAGTATGTATATACACCATCTTACAAAGAATCAGAAATGCCCGAAATACAACCGATGCAATGATGCAAAAAAAAGATGCAAGAACCAAGAATCGTTTTCTCAGCTTTGGTTAAAGTAATATTTTTTAATCTTTGGCTTAGGTTTGCATTGTAGCAGGACTTAGGTATGTAAGTAGTGGGCGTGGATTGGAAATGAGGATGCGTGCGTACAATTTAATGTATTATATGAATTAAATATGAAATATAAGACCTAAAAAAGAACAGAAGAATTAGAAAACGATACACACTTAAATTTAAAATAGAAATCACAGAAAAAACAAAAATATAACCTACCCAATGGGTCTTATATAAGAGAGAATTCCTTTATTTAATATATTTTATTTAGTAATTAATATGAATGATAAATATAATTTTGATTTTTAATGATATTGTCAGATGGGTGACAGCGCACGCGTGGAAGAGAAATAAATGGAATGAAAAGAAGGTCAGATGAAAAGAGAACGAATAACAGCGCACCGCGCTACAGCATGTCCGTTACTTGCAACAAGGACATCCCTAGTTTTGTCCTTCTTAGCGTGTCGATCCATCGGTTCAAATTTTTTCAGATTAGCTGCCGTCCGCCACCAAGACTGCATTGTGCAGGTCTTTGCGCGTACAGATGCTAGAGGACAAGACAAAAGGTTTGCCATTGTCTGGGGGGAGGCACCGCACTCCCATGTACACCCCTAGAAAGGCCTTTTTTTTCCCCGAATGCCCAAAAAAAGGCAATGTTTTTCAGTTGTATGTAACGAGTATGTACTATGTAATGCATGGCTTGATGGATTTTGGAGTGCTAGTTGTCGTTAGATTCGCCTTAATCCCTAAGTGACATAGAATACATTTTTGTTCAATGGGGCTTTATTTTTTTTTTGTTTTATTTGCACTATAGCTTTTGTAAGAAATGTTCAGGGGTGCCATGTCAGAACAATGCGGTACCTATTTCAAGAATTTTTCCTTCGGGTTTTTATGTACATATCTCTTATCAAATGACTGCACACAAAAAGGAGTATTTTTTCAGGTTTAATGTATACCTATATAATAAAACTGTAACGGGGCCGTGTCTGTTCATGAAATATTTTTGGAAAATAATAACTGTGGTGGACATTACAAACGATACAGAGGCCAAAACAACAACTTTTGGAATTTTTGTCTGTCTGTCTGTCTGTCTGTCTGTCTGTATGTTCGCGCATCACGCAAAAACTACCAGGCCGATTTTGATGAAATTTTGTATGGTGGTTCCTTATAGCCCGGGTTAACATATAGGATACTTTTTATCCCGGAAAATTCAAGAGTTCCCGTGGGAAAATCAAAAGTATTCATTTATAGAATGGCTCACGACGCAAATGCGGCTTGACCTATTACAATCAAATTTTACACGTTGATACCCTATATCGCGAACTAAAACTGGGACATTGTGATTCCCAATAAATTAAGGGTTCCTGCAGGAATGCAAAAAAAAATATCTTTAGAATGGCGCGACGTAACAATATGAAACCTTTACATTGGGATGGGGTGTTTTGACAATCATTGTATAGTCGGGTATTCTTTATCCCGGAAAACTAAAGAGGTCCCGTGGGAAAGTAGATCAATTGATACTTACTTTAATAACAATAGAGTACTTTTTTCCCCATATTAGCTACACATACCACACATTATAATCATAGCAGCAGAGTGTCAATAGATGGCACTGCAGGGATAATAAAACGCGCTTAAGTTGTATTAAAACATTAAAATATTATTCCATACTTTTGAGTGGTATTCTGTTAATGTGATAAACCAAACGGCCCTCCCTTCAGGAGCTCGCCGCGCTGTCCGTAGCTTAGCGTATATTTTTCGCACCCCCCCCCGCCCCTCCCTAGGGGGGGCGTCGCTCCGATATACTTTTAGGGCGGCTTTGCTGCCAAAGTTCTTCGGGGGGTGTTTAGTGGGTATTCGGTTTATCACTGTGAGTCCCACATAACCGGTGCAGTTTTACGACTGCACAGGTATGCGTAAACGCATTCACCTCTCTCTCCAACTAACATCTATCGGGGAAAAAAAAAAAGTGGTATTCTTTTATGTATTTTTCAGCATATGCTACTTTACACAACTCTAACTCTGTAACTATGGCACGTAGCGATGTGTTTCATAGACGAACAGATAGGTATTTTTTACAGATTCCAACAGTGTAAAAAAATTAAAAACACATAAATCGAGTTTAGCATCTTTTAACACGAGGCACAGATATGGAACTCTTCTGACGGCGACTATTTGCGTGTGGCAGTTGCTCTTCGCCTGCAATATCAATATCTGTGAACCTCATCAATGTATTTGCGGGTCCACTGTGGAGGCAATTGGCCATCACGCACTGAGTTGCGGTCATTGTTTGTGAAGATTCCCACGTCACCATTTCTTTAATGACCTCACTCGGAGGGCACTGGTCTCGGCCAGATGGAATATTCCATCTTTGATGCAGCCGCCGGGCTTTAGTCCATCTGATGGCAAAAGGCCAGAGGGTTTAAACAGGTGCCATGGCAGAGAGGAACGTGCCTGCTATGTGACGCCACTTTTTCTGCCTCACACCTCACCCGTACCGGTACTGCTACTCAATTTGCGACGAGACAGAAGAATAATAAATACTCGGTCTTGGAGGCAAATTACTGCTTTGTGCCGCTGGTCTGTGAGACAACCGGCTTCTGAACCCTCAGAGGCCTTTGCCTTCATGAAGGAGATTGGCCGTCGCCTTCGAGAGAGGAGATGTGACGCCCGCTCCGGGTCCTACCTGCTGCTAAGTTTGTCTATTGCCATCCAGCGCGGCAACGACAAGTGCGTCATGGGCTCCTTTGGAGCTGATACGACTCGAGCATTTGACCCATATTCATATTTTTAGGAAATTTTATTACTAGATTGATATAATGATTTGAATTAGTTTTTTGATAATATAGGTATATGTGTTATTTCATCATATCAGTTTATATACGTCCCCACCACGGGGCTCGATCTGCCTTGAGTTAGGGCGATCAGGCCTTAGACGATCACGCGGGTTTCTTCGCAGGCGTGTGCAGGTTTCCTCACGATGTTTTCCTTCACCGTAACAGCGTCGGATAAACGTACATACGAATATGAAATCGATATTCGTATAGATATTGGTAAGTGGCAGGATTCGAACCATGGACTGCCGGACAGGAGGTTATTGGCCCTAACCGTTACGCCACCGACGCTCTTAGATATGTTATTTAAGATTTAGAAATCCTTACTTAATATTATAAATGTGAAATGTTTGTTTGTTACCTATTCACACTTGAAGACCTCTACCAATATTGATGAAATTTGGTATGCAGGTAGCGTGTATCATTGGGAATGAAATATTTTACTTTTTATCTCTGGAAATTATCATAGCCCGATGCAGTTCCTAAGGAAACTAAAACCATACTCTTTGTTCGTTAAGTTATTTAAAATCGCAACGAAAAAATGTATTGGTGTGATTTTTAGCACAGAGATGAGGTGAAAAATGACATAATTTACTAATAATTATATCCTGACATAGTTCCCGAGGGATCTGGGGACAACTGTTTTCTACGCTCGCGCATGTCGGTGGCGTCGCAACAGAGCAACGGATTAAAGTGATTTTTTTGTATAGAATTTGTTGAGGGGGTGGGAAGTGACAAAGACTGCTAATCCGAATAGCCCGATACAGTTCCTGATGTACCTGGAGAAAACATGTCCACGCTTGCGAGCTGATTGCGGCTCGCGCACAACTCACCCTCAAAAAGAGATATAAAAGCTATGTCCACGCGGGCGAAGCCGCGGGCAACAGCTAGTGTATACCTATGTGTAATTGTGTATCCATGTTTCTTTATTCCACGATATATTCTAAACCGATTAATGGATTTAAGAGTGCGAGGTATTTACAGCACTACCCACAAAAAAGAAGTGCATTGTTTTCAGGTCTAATGTATGTATGTGTGTTTATTTATTCCACAATATCTTCTAAACGGCTTGATGGATTTTAGACTGCAGGGTGTCGTTAGATTCGTGTTGATGTCGTGGGTGACATAGGATACATTTTAGCCGACTTCTTAAAAAGAGGGGTAGTAAATGTTTTATGCAGTCATGTATTTCTTAAATATTTAATTTAAAGATATTTAAATAGGTATTTGCTCTTTCTGCAAGCTAAAATTTAATTAAAGTAACACAAAAGTAGACACAGGTAATGATATAATAACGTGCGCAGCAGTTTGTAGTTTAAAAATGGAAAAGAAGATCTAAGAATGATAATATAATAACATAAAACACAAGCAAAGCTTAACGATACTTTAATACACAGGTGTAAAACTCGAAATTCGTTAAAAATCTCAGTACTCACTGCTAGGGAGAAAATTCGGGAAGGTAGGCCATACTAAGGTAGCTAGTTCCCCATTGCATTGGTGAATCTTGATAAGCACGCTACCATCTTCAGCGTCATCATAACTCATTGATTTGTGTTCCCCGAGGAATATTCAAGACGAGAGTGAATAGGCGCTATTTGAGTTTACGTTTTACATGCACGGCTGCTTCGGCACTTACCATCACGTGAGGTGCAACCAAACAAACGGACTCAAATTTTTAATAAAAAATGATTTTATTAACTTTTTTCGTGCGAGATGTCTAACTGGCTTTAAATTCTCTGAGAATTAAAAAACCGGCCAAGTGCGTGTCGGGACACGCGCAATGTAGGGTTCCGTAGTTGCCAATATGTTTGTTATAGTGATTTACTTACATTTTGATATATTCTAAAATGCGCTGGCAACATTTTTGAGCAGGTTTACGATTTTTTTTTGATCGACTATTGCTCGTCAACTGGAAAAGCCTTATTAACTTTGATATTTTTGGTTTTCAATTCATTATACCTATAAAGAATACTTTCATGAATTTTTTCAAATTTCCAAATTAGTCGTTAGGGGTCGGGGACAATCGACTCCAACAAAATTTAGGACTTTCAAGCCTATTTTTTTGAAAACGTAATCCTAAATTATAAAATGGTCTTAAAAGACTCACAACTTTACTTGTAGGGGAGGCACCCTTAAAAATATTTTTTTTCCAAAATGTTTTTTTAAGTTCTCTCCGCGTTATATGTATGTATAAGGTGTAACAAAATTAGCTGAAACTATTTTAACTGGTGCTTCTACTCATGAAACTGAATAACTTTCCCCATGAAACCCATAGTCAAATCGCAAAAAAAATTGGCTCTCCCATACTAACTCCATTAGCTGATCAGCCAACTTAGTATGGGAAAAGTTGTTCAGTTTAGTGGGTAGAAGCACCAGTTAAATTAGTTTCAGCTATTCAGACCTTATATATAAGGTCTTAACAAAGGTATGCACTTATTTTTAACTTAAGTTAGTACTCATGAAACTGAACAACTTTCCCTAAGAAACCCATGGACAATTAACAAAAAAATTTATGGACGTCCATACAAAGTTTGAACGCCAGCTGATCGATTTACATGGTAAGTCCAAAAACTTTTTACGAATTGTCCATGGGTTTCCTAGGGAAAGTTGTTCAGTTTCATGAGTACAAACTTCAGTTAAAAATAAGTGCATACCTTTGTTAAGACCGTGTATATTTGCCATATTGCAGCTCTTAAATACTAATAGTCTAGGAGCTAGGCAGCGGACAGACAGACAGACGGACAGACAGATATGACGAAACTATAAGGATTCCTTGTTGTGCTACGGAACCCTAAAAAAAGAAGTCAAAACCAAAAAAAAGCAATACCTGGTAGAGATAACGTATGACTTACCCACATCTAGATAACTAGATAGCTTCATATGCCAAAAGAAAAACTGAAATGGCATTACCTCCTGCTGAATTATGTCATCTTTACTTTTTTGTCACATCTCAACTGAAATTCCTTGTAGCATCCTGCCACGACAGTCTGACAGCAGCTAGAATAGACGCATTTGTGAATACACGGTAACAATGAGGCACACCCTCACACCTTCTGTGCAAAACAATGAGTTAGCACGCCTTCATAAATCACTCTGTATATACGTTTTATGTCGCAGACAAATGTGAAATTATAGCAGCTTTTACAATGTCTAGAATACTAGATTCCATAGTAAACGAGAAGTTTCAAGTATAGAATTATACATGGTGTAACAAAATTGGTGTAGGTCCCGTTAACTGGGGGGTTCCACTCGTCATTCTGAACAACTTTCTCCAAGGAAACTATAGCCAACTTTACAAAAAAATAATTGGACGCTCTGAAAATGCACAAAATCGGTGCATTAGCTGATCGATTTGTATGAAGAGTAAAAAAATTATACGTTTTCAGCAAAGTCGTAGAACAAAAGTTGTTCAGTATGATGAGTAGAAGCCCGAGTCAACGGGAACTACACCAATTTTGTTACACCCTGTATATATGAGCTGTTCGACAAATTATTGATAAATAGGGGAACGGCGGGCATATTGGACCGGCAGTTAAATCGTACCACCCTCTTAAGTCTCACAAATTGCGTTTTTTTAAACTTGCAACACCAATCTATGTCTTGTTACACAGTCATGAATCTCTCTTCAGCAAGAACAAAAACTTAACAAGACAAAATTTTCTGGTGAATAAACTAGTATTTTGTAGAATGAAATACTCTCAGGCAGACTGATGAAAATAATTACATTTTATTGGAGAAAACACTCGAGCCAAATGAAATTAGTTCTACTGATTTCCTCGTTTCGGACAAGTGGTTTAACAGTAACTTTAGTCCTACATATCTCATGTTTCGGACTATTTACCAAATCCATACTATCCAGCTACATTCTGTAACACACAATACAGGATGTTTTGTTTACGACACGCCGTCGCGAACTACCCTCGGATTATTATTCGACTCGCATTGTGACCTGTCTACGTGATCCGCCTGATGAGTGAGACTAGCAAAATTAACCATTTACTCTTGTTAGGTAGTTCTAAGCGTGCAAAATGTAAATTTTAATGTAGATTTTGAGTTACATGTTGTATACTGTTACGATATTTTACAGGAAACTCTTAATTATGAGGAACGATCACCATGGTAACAACCCTCAACCCATAACGTTCCCACTGCTGGGGCACGGGTTTCTTCCCAAAGTCTGGAAGATTAGGCCATACTCCACACACGGGGTTGAGGACCAAGCCCATATTGGTACACCCGTAGTCCCGTCTTACGTCTACGTAAATCATATTATTTTATATTTATTATATATATTTATATTTATTTTACCAACAATTGATAAGCCCTTGTTATTGATGGTAAGTGACGATGATGCCGAAAATAGAAGAGATCTTACCAAGATCCCCAAACGCAATGAGGACCTGGCTATCCGGAACACCTCTGTTTACGCCGTAATCATATTTTAAAAACTCGCGCGTTATGTTATGTGTGTTCAACCTTCAATATCCTGTAATATTCCTCTCCCTTTCCCACTCACGCATCGAATTTAGCGCATCGAGTGAGAAAGCATACATCGACGCCGTGTCTGGTGGTGTCAAAACCAAGAATTAAACAAGAAGAAAAATGTCTTCCGCTATGGCATTGCAATGAACGCATGTCGCTCCGCTAATAAAAATTTACTTTAGTATCCAACCGCTGTGAAAGACCATAACATAATTATCCGTGTGTGTATCAGTGCAATCTGAAGTGCTAATCAAAGTACCTACCGCAAGGAGTTTCAGCTGGAAGGGGAGAATTTGAGCCAGCGCTGGCTGACCACATGCCGGTTCTTTACGTCGTGCATGGTGAGATCCTCTCCTTTGACTGTTCTGTTTTCTCTTTCCTGTTTCATTCCAGGGCAGAACAGCATCCTACTGCATATCTGAGACTGAACACACATAACCGCAATACTTCAACCGCGATATATCATCCCGCTCCGCAAACTACAGTCCACTAATTTTCATAGATCCGAACCGGCTACACCAACCTCAATGCTGTTAACACTGATTTATTTTAAATACACATACTTTTAAATAGTAAAAAAAAACTTATTGTGTATTACAAATAATTTCATGATTCAGATCACAGTCTCAGGTAATGGTATTTGTTATAGAATCAAGAAATATATTTATTTTTCATTTACTTAATCTATTATTT
Organism: Coleophora flavipennella; assembly: GCA_947284805.1. NCBI lineage: Eukaryota > Metazoa > Arthropoda > Insecta > Lepidoptera > Coleophoridae > Coleophora > Coleophora flavipennella. The sequence continues at coordinate 12,428,481 of OX369273.1, forward strand.
TATAATATTCTCTAGAGCACTAGCATTTTTTGACATGAGTCTTGAATTTATTCTCTGACAAACTAGTTATCATCATATCAGCCACAAATCGTCCACTGCTGAACAAAGGCCTCCCCCAAGGATTTCCACGACGACCGGTCCTGCGCTGCCCGCATCCATCGGCTTCCCGCGACCTTCACCAGGTCATCGGTCCACCGCGTGGGAGGCCTGCCTACGCTACGTTTTCCGGTGCGCGGTCGCCACTCGAGAACTTTACTGCCCCATCGGCCATCTGTTCTACGAGCTATGTGCCCTGCCCACTGCCACTTCAGTCTAGCGATTCTGTGAGCTATGTCGGTTACTTTAGTTCTCCTGCGGATCTCCTCGTTTCTGATTCGATCACGCAGAGAAACTCCGAGCATAGCACGCTCCATTGCCCTTTGGGTGACCTTGAGCCTTCTTATGAGGCCCATAGTAAGCGACCATGTCTCAGTTCCGTAAGTCATCACTGGCAACACACACTGGTCAAAGACCTTAGTCTTGAGACACTGCGGTATTTGGGACGTGAAGATATTGCGAAGCTTCCCGAACGCTGCCCAGCCGAGTTGGATTCGTCGATTGATCTCTTTCTTGAAGTTGGACCTGCCTAGCTGGACTGTTTGTCCCAGGTATACATATTCGTCAACAACTTCCAGTGTAGAGTCTCCAACCTTTAGAGGAGTGGGTGCGACACGGACATTTAACATTATTTTCGTCTTGTCCATGTTCATTTTACTAGTTATACATTTTCTATAATTTTATTGTAGAATCTTATACACAGCCCCACAAATGACTTTTTAACCTTACTCAGTCTCGAAAAGGCTATATCTATTTTATTTACATTTCTTACATTCAAATTATGCCTTCACTGTTTTTAGGGAATAAATGAAAATTCTTACGAACGTACATGATGTTTTCATATATAAATTGACTAGCAACAGTTAAAATATTGATTTCTTTGAACTTATTATTTAACGACTCACGTAATCGCATCTGATAGATTGCGCGGATAGCTGTTTTCTGCAAGATGAAAATAGTTTCTATATCAGCCGCATTAAGTATAAGTATGCCACAGTAAGATGCCATAAGACATTACACAAAATATCATGTACAATCTACTGTTACAAAATAAACAATTTTTGATTTTTTTTGATTTGATTTTGATACTATGGAAGTAACTAAAATACACTAGTCTTGCAGTACCCGCATCCGTTAACTGTCTTATTTTTTTAACGGCATAAGCAGCTGAACTAAGCCTTTCCGCTAAAGTTTCAATGTGTGGTCCCCGTTGAAGTGAAACATCCAAAGTTATACCAAGGAACACTGTAGTATTCACAAATTCTAATTTATTACTGTCTAATATTACACTATTATTGACCTTTTTACATTTGGCAAACAAAATTTTATACGTTTTGTTTTCTTAGCACTTGATAATAATTTGTTCACAGTTAACCAGTTCAGTATCTTTGAGAGAGTGTTGTTTACTTCGTCCATTTCGTTTTCTTTCCTATTCACTTATTACACTAAGTATCATCCGCAAACAACACAATATTTGACAGATGTTGCACCATAAAAGGTAAATCATTTACGTAAACAAGGAAAACAAAAGTCCCTTATATGAAACCTTGAGGCACACCCATTTTAACTCTAAAACCAGATGAGTTCGTGCCATCCACTTGTTCTTTTTGTGTTCTGTTGTCTAAATACGAATTTAAAAGACTGAGAGCCCCATCCTCTACCTACACCATAATTCTTTAAATTTATAAGTAATGTTTGGTGTTCAGCATAATCAAATTAAAACACTCCCATTACATCTGCTATTCCTCTAATGTTTGGCGATAAGACTGAGATGAGATGGTGGTAGCTAGCCAGGCAAGCTTAGAAAATGTCCTTCAACCAACCAAACCGGGTCATACTTAGACACCGTCGGGAATCAAGCCCTCAACCTCCTGACGTAATGCTAATGGACTTAACCATTACACCACGGAGGCTGTGAAAATTAAATGATTTGAAAATAAGCAAACTTTACTATGTTTATTTCTCTAAGCCAGCGTTCCTAGTTTCTGAGATATTCAAATTTTTATAAGCGACCCGTTGTTTTTTCCTGCCATCCATAGTTTTCGAAGACCATTACTTTTTCTCTATCCTTCTATTAAAAATATGACGGAACCCGAATTTTTAAATTTTATAGCACATTCTAAAAATATACGTCCAGCTAAAAGCATGGAAATCGAACTAAAAAGTTTTACTATCGGAGCGAAAAGAGTTTTCATTTTGTAACGAAAACAGTTTTCGTTAGAGTACTCACTGTTCATGTCCTTGGAGATTTTTGTTTGAGTTTTTAATAACTATACAGTTATATTTGGAGATATCATTCATTTATAATAAGAAAGTTGTATTTAATATGAATAAGTACCAAAAAAGATGGTTCCTGCTGATAGATCTTATTTTGGTCATGTGCCCTATTCTACAATAACAACTATATTATAATAGTTTTCTTTCAACATCACACAAACGCCCAATGTTAATTGTAATTGACATGAGATATGGACTTAATTAGCTGCATTCTATTCCTTCTACCATTTAGTATACAGAAAAAAATATGAATAATCCTAGATGAGTATTGCACTGAAAAAAAACATATATTATGCGTGGGCCACTACTACATCAGAAGATAATGTATATTGTGGGCGTTGAGTAGATCTCTATTATATAAACTTGGGCCATGAGGTTATTTAACATTTCCTATTTTAATTTTGTTTACTCTTTGTTTAATTTTTAACTTAATCGCAGTGAATACAACAATACGTTCATATTTTTTTTGTAAAGTACACGTTTTAAGCATGCTGTGTTTATCTGTAAGAGGCTGTGCAATTAGATAATAAACATACACTGTATTTTTAGCATGTAAGGTTGTAACAGTTGTTGATAAACCAATAAAATAAAATAAAATAAATTATTACACCATTAATCAACTTTTGATTTTAATGCCACATCAACCATAGTTAGTTATTCAGCATCTTTTTCTAAAACCTAATTCTTTAGTTTTTTGATTACAAAACTATGTGTTTTCAATTGATTGTTATATTTCTAGGGGTTTGTAAGTCTTAAGGCAGTAATATAACAAATTTTCGTTATTTTTAACGTCAATTACTCCTAAACGATAGAAAACCCAAGGTTGAAAAAAAATACCCTTATTTTTTATGATGTTCCCTAAAGTCAAAAGCTATTAGAAACACGATTGAACAGTTTTGGCTTGATAGAAAAAATCCCAAAGATAGGTCTACACCGTCACTTTCAACTCTAGTTATGACTAATATTTTTAAGTATAAATTAAAAAAACTATATAACAGTATTTGTTATGTTAATACAAAGTGAGTCATTTTATTATTTTATATACTTTCATTGTGGTTTTTAGTTGAAACGAAAAACCATTGAAAAATTGAAAAAGTTTGGTTATTATCTTTACTCTTTACACGTAAAGAATAAGACAGAGACAACTGTTCAATCAATAACTCGCCTTAAATTAAACATCAAATGTATATCCGCTTGACATGACATCTATTATGCAAGCGTCTATTGTTCAAAGCTTTATCTTGCAAAAGTTCCATCAACCATTCTGATGATACATAAACATGATAGAACAAGAATAATAGCAAACTCGTATCCGCCTTTGAATTCGAAGTTGGTTTCACAAACATATGTACTTGTGGGTAAGTAGATATGTATGTTATCTAAGTAAACACACCCAATTGAGTAAACGTTACGAATCTATTGAAGTGTGTTTACCCTGGTGAATCATTCTCGATATTATGACTATTTTTGGTTCTGTGTTTACTTAGATAGGAAGTTTTTTTTTATCCCTTGGCATCATCTCACCTGATGGTAAGTGACGATGACGCCGAAGATGGAAGCGGACTTATCAAGATTTCCCTACGCACTTTGTATATATATAAAAAATTCTCGTGTCACAGTGTAGTTGCCACACTCTTCCGAAACGGCTGGACGGATTTACATTAAATTTTCTGTGTATGTTCGGTAGGTCTGAGAATAGGTATAGAAGATTTTGCACTGGGATCTGAGTGGGCGAAGCCGAGGGAAACAACTAGTAATATTTATTAATTTGTCGAATTTTAACACACCGTGCCTGCGATCGCATAGCAATCCGTTGCTACCAGGTCACTCATATGGCATGAAAGTGAATAATTAATTGACAACGCTAAGCATGTTCAAAACCGATTTTTAGTTTTTGTTAATTTACTTAAAATGTTCTCAACCGATTTTGAGACAGTTTATATGGGACCACTGTGAAGGCATATCCTATCAATTAAAGAAATAATTATAAATTCAAATCGGTGTACAATCGGCGAAGAAATCGCATAACATGCTTACTAAAACCGGAGACGTGTGAGTTGAACTCGCGAGGAGAGGGTTCCGTGCGTTGATTAAGAAATTTTCTCTCTTACTTTAAATACCATAAACTTCTTGTGGGTTTTTGTATAGTTAAAGAATTTTTATCTGTTTTTATTTTTTCACAATTAGTAGTTTAAGAGATAAAGGGGGGAATGGTAAATTTTTGCCTGTTTCCTTAAACGACTTCAAAACTATGTATCTTAAAATTATAAAAAAAATATATAATTGAGATTCTCACAATATTTCATTTAATATGTCACAAAATATGGTTTGCATAACGGTTTTCTTCATTATTTTAATTTACCCCCCAAAAGTGCTTAAAATTCCTTTATTTACATGACACCGTCTTTAGGTCACCAACTTACATATTATGTGTGTTATATTCATTTATTTACGTTACACCGTCTTTATGTCACCGACTCACATATGTATGTAGGAACGGTATTGTAGTTGTAGGAGATCACGTCGGGGTCACCTCTGTAGGAACGGTGTGTTCCTACTCTTTGAGAGCATATGGAAATTTCCACCAGGCGAGGTGGTATGCCTGGGGTCCGGCCGTGGACCAACCGTTGATGGATGGTACTTGCATATATACTCAGTGCTGACGAAATGATAATAGCGCGTTATAGATATCATAATTATTTAATTTGTCCTCCTTTCGCTTGTGTCAAGGTTCAGTGGTGGGTTACTACAGTTGCTGCCACATGTGTATCAAATTTCAACTCAATCGGCCCCGTAGTTTTGGAGCAAATTGGCTTTGACGAACTCAGACACGCGAGGGATCCTGTAATGGTTCCGTTTTTTCCTAATGAGGTACGGAACCCTAAAAAAAAATACATCCCGTCTTATCGCGCTGTGCACGAAAGTGTTTTAAGACACGATACTGAAGGTTTTAACATTTTTGTGAACGCAAACAGATAGTTTAAAGACGCTACAGTCTTAAAGCGCTCGCCATACAAAAGTTTCACCTCATCTTTGGCCCTTGCTTTACAAACAGTGAATTTAACTCTATTCTCCCTTAGCACTTACACTAATGCAAAAACCATATAATATGTACAACCTAATTTAACTGTTTACCTACCTACACTTGCATAGTCCTCACGTTAGCGCATTGCCGTGGCAGCGAATGTTTCCAGTTTACCTTTTAACTTTTACATAGGCAAAGTATACATATTATTACTAACATATAGTATGGACACTCCCTGCCGCGCTCTAGATTCCGACCTCACCCCATCGTCACCCAGATTGATACAGATTGGTACAAGTTTGGTTCTCTAAGGTCGTCGCCGTGATTTAATTTGTTTCGTCATTTGTTTTTAGAAATGTCATTTCTCGCCCGCTGTATGAAGTGTCCGGGGTGTGACATGGTTCGTAAGAGAAATAATTTAATTAAAAATAAATGTTTTACTAGCTTTTGCTCGCAGCTTCGCCCACGTGGACATCGTTTTTATGACTGTCTTTGAGGGTGAGTGGTGCGCGAGCCGCAGCCTTTCGCGACCGTGGACATGAGTTTTCTCGAGATCCCTCAGTATCTATATCGGGCTATTATGATTAGCAGTCTATGTCGCTTCCACTCCTCCCCCTCGACCAATTCTGTACAAAAAATCACTTCAATCCGTTGCTCCGTTGCTCCGTTGCGACACCGATTTCTCCAGATCCCTCGGGAACTATGTCAGGATATAATGATTAGTAAAATATGTTATTTCCCACCTCGTCAACCATCTCTGTGCAAAAAATCACAGCAATCCATTGTTCCGTTGCAGAGTACCGGGACAAGCTTCTTGGCGGCAAGACCTACCGTAACTGGTCCTTGTCTTCACCTTATGGTGTTGGCAGGAATAGCGGCCCTCACTATATAATATAATAAAAAGCGTTGGTGGCTCAACCGGTAACGACTCGGTCCATCTAACCAGAGGTACCGGTCTCAAATCTGGACGGCCAATGTACCAATGAGTTTTTTCAAAAACTTACGTATATACTTACCGATTGCTTTAAAACGGTGAAGGAAAACCTGCACACGCCTGCGAAGAAACTCGAAGGTTGTGTGAAGTGTGTGAAGTCGACCAACCCGCACTGGGCCCGCGTGGTCGACTAAGGCCTTATCGCCCTGATTCAGGGTAGGCTCGAGCCCCTCGATGGGGACGTATAAGAGCTGATATAATAATAATAAATAGAAACTATATGACCTAGCTGTCGGTGAGTGAGTACGCTATATCATAAACCTGATAGTTTTAGCGTATCTGGTAGATACACGAGAGGGAATGTTCCGTTGCAATGTTAAAGAAATTATTTTAAAAAAAACATTTTTCAGTTCCCTCAGGAACTTCATCGGACTATGCTATTTTAACGGGATAAAAAGTAGCCTATGTCCTTCCCAGTGACACAAGCTACCTACTTGCTAAATTTCATCAAGTTTGGTCACAAACAAACAAATTACCAAGTAAACAAACACATTTTCACATTTATATTATTAGTAAGTATTAGGTTATTTTACTGCTAGTCCCTGCGTCGTAAAGTCGTAAAGTCATAAGCGTCGGTGGCTCAACCGGTAACGACTCGGTCCATCTAACCAGAGGTACCGGGTTCAAATCTGGACGGCCAATGTACCAATGAGTTTTTCAAAAACTTACGTACATACTTACCGATTGCTTTAACGGTGAAGGAAAACATCGTGAGGAAACCTGCACACGCCTGCGAAGAAACTCGAAGGTTGTGTGTGAAGTCGACCAACCCGCACTGGGCCCGCGTGGTCGACTAAGGCCTAATCGCCCTGATTCAGGGTAGGCTCGAGCCCCTCGGTGGGGACGTATATGAGCTGTTATAATAATAATAATAAAAAACTGCTAGTCATTGAAGTTACTTTTTAGTATGTCTCAAAAACAAAATTTTGTTCTAGATTATGGAATAGGTTCGCGCAACGGACGTCACAGTTCTTCAGTTCTAAAAAAAACTGGCCAAGTGCGAGTCAGAACCGCACACATAGGGTTGCGTACCATCATACTAGATGGCGCTAGTTTCTTCAGTTCCGTACTATAATACTAAATGGCGCTAGTTTCTTCAGTTCCGTACTATCATACTAAATGGCGCTAGTTTCTTCAGTTCCGTACTATCATACTAGATGGCACTAGGTCTTTACTTTAAAAAAAACACGTTTTATGTAATGGAGACTAACTTTTTCTAATTTTTAGTATTTGTTGTTATAGCGGCAACAGATATACATCATCTGTGTTCAACTGTCTAAATATTACGGTTCATGAAATACAGCCTGGTGACAGACGGACAGACGGACAGCGGAGTATTACTAATAGGGTTCCGTTTTTACTCTTTGGGTACGGAACCCTAATTAAAGACGCACGCACTGCAAAACAAAATAAGTAAATTTTTTTGAAACTCCAATGGGAGGGCAATTTAGGAACTATTAATTTAATGATTTTTGTTGCAGTCAACTCTCATATTCACGTAGGTACTTTAAGCATACCTTTCTCACTTTAAAAGCGAGTAGCTTGTATGCTACAAGAACACTTCAGTCTGTAAAACAAACGCTGAGAGAGATTTTTTTCTGTGCTGTCACTTCATTAAAAACTGGCTAAGAACGAGTGCGTGGAAAGAGTGGTTCTGTATAAATATAAAAAATTACTGCCTCCGTAGCATAATGGTAACGTCCATTAGCTTCACATCAGGAGGTAGCGAGTTCGTTTCCCTTCGGATTCTAACTTTATATTACACGGTTTGGTTGGTGGAAGGGCATTTTCTAAGCCCGCTTGGCTAGCTACCACCATATTATCAAGTCTTGCCGCCAAGCATAAATTTTGACAGCATTGATGTAATCCGGCTTAAAGTAAAGTAGACGCTCAGCTAAACCAAGCCATGCGTATTATCTCGGGTGCGTTAAAACCAACTCCCACACCATGGTTCCCTGTGGTGTCGCATATCGCCCCCCCAAAACTTAGGAGGACCTTTACCGCCGCTTCGGAGAGGGCTAAAGCACTCAAAAACCTAGTGCCATATCAAATGCCCATCGCCGAGACTCTCGACGAGGTTCCACCATGTCGCCTCTCATCACGAAAACAAACACATGAACGGACCCACAAATAATGTGTTCGTACGACGTCCACTCTGAATGGAGAAGAAAGTGGCATGCTTCGGATTGCTCATTAACAACCTCCGTGGCGTAATGGTTAGTCCATTCGCTTCACACCAGGAGGTCGTGGGTTCGATTCCCGGTGGGGTCAACTTGTGAGACTCAGTTTGGTTAGTGGTAGGGCATTTTCTAAGCCCGCCTGGCTAGCTACCACCATCTTATCTAAGTCTTTTCGCCAAAAATCAGTGTTAACAACATCGATATGTTCCAGCTTGAAGATTAGATAGCCAGTTCTCCATTGCGTTGGGGAATCTTGATAAGCCCGCTTCCATCTTCGGCATCATCGTCACTTACCATCAGATGAGATGATGCCAAGGGCTTACCAATTGTGAATAAAAAAAAACAAGCCTAGTGCAGGACCCCAAAGTTCGTATGTCTGGTTTAAACCAAAACCGAAAATCTAAACCACACTAAACCGCATAAGAACTGGCCAAGCCAGGTGCAACTACCAACTGCACAAAGGAGCAGACGACATGGCACATTGTAGTAGAGTGTCCGAATCGGTGTTTTAGGGGTGGCTGGGAGACCTGAACCAGTGAGATTACGATAGTAACATTATATATCATTGACCTGAACAAACTCACCCCGGAGGCCAAAAACTGGATCTAGAATCTTGATATTGATTGTAGTTTATATTGCAGGAACTAAATGAGGCCATACGATAATAATATTAGTTTTCAAAACCGGACTACTCTGTTAAAAATGTTAAAATACTAAAAGAACCTCTTTTTTTAAGATCAGTTGAAAAATTATTTAGACGTCACAGTGACGTGGAAAAGTCTATCTTGAATCACATTCACCTCATCGATATAGAAACTTCTTACAGAAAATTTAAACACGTACAGATCAAACAAAGGCTTTTTTCACGTCTCGGCGGAGATGACAAAAGGAGTACTTATTACTTGACTGGTACAGACAGACACAGTACAAAGACACACAATCTTCTTGTTTCCGAAACGAAACGAACTTTCGTATTGCCGCAATTTCTTTTAATAACAGAGAATCGAGACGTCAGTCAAAACAAAACAAAAATCGGCCAAGTACGAGTCGGACTCGCGCAACGTTGGGTTCCGGAGTGTTTTCAAAAAGTAAATGAATATTTTGAAAAAATGGTTTTTACAGTTGGTAATAGAACACTTTGTATGGACAATCTATGAACTTGTGGCGGCTACTGCAGTAACCCGCCACTGAACATTAACACAAGCGACGAGAGAACAAAAGAAATACGACACCTAGAACGCGCTATTAGAATTTCTTCAGCGCTGAGTATATATACAAATACCAATCATCAACGATTGGTCCACGGCCGGACCCCAGGCATACCACCTCGCCTGGCGGAGATATCTCCCTTTGCTCTCGTCGAGTAGGAACGCACTGTTCCTAAAAACCTTTTACAATTCCAACTGCATATCTTAACTTGGTTACTAGTACTCCTAAAACAAAGAAATCCTACTTAGTTGTAAGTAATAGTTTTTCTTTTAAATTGTTCATATTTCCAACTATTTACAATATTTTTAGATGGCCAGAAATAGCGGTTTAGCTGGTAGGGATGGGCACTTCACAATAACGACAATTACAACTTTAAAGCTTAATAATTCGCGAATGGATCCGTAATTCGAAAAATGATTTTATCGAACCTGCAATATCTTGAAAGACCTATTCAATGATACCCCAGACAACCAGCTACGTCAACGAAAAAAGTCACTCCCCCTTTGCATGTAGGGGAGATACCCTAATTTTTTTATTTTATTTTATTGTACAACTTTATTGACGTGATTAATGAGTAGGTAAAAACAAAACGTGATTGGTCTCAAAATTTAAAAAGTTGATTTTACGATGCCAGTCTGTGATCCACCATAAATAACATCGTTTTTAATTATTCGATTCGTGCAAAAAGCATTTCTGTCCATAGTATTTTGTCTTTGAAAAGCAGATTTAAATTCAAAAGACGCTTTGTCCAATGACATTTCTCCTGCAATAAGTGATTAGAATATTGTCAGAATACACAATTATCTTTGTATATCACACAGTCTCATACAATTGATTTTAATTTAGGAAATAAAGGTTTTTGCCATTATCTCAGTTTGACATTTATGTGACAAATCACGTTATGCTTTTAACCTCCTCTAATATGGATACACGTACCAAAATACATCTTGCTAGTACTAGTAATCTTTGGGCTAAGCCGCGGACAGACGGACATAGCGATACTAAAAGGGTTCCTTTTTGACTACGGAACCCTCAAAAGATACCATTTTATTCAACAGCTATTGGACACTATTTTGTTCGTGTGAAAATGTGTTTGTTTGTTTGTTTATTCTCTTCACACTTTAACACCGCAATCAATCTTGACAAAATTTGGCATGCAGGTAGCCTGTGTCATGAGAAAGGACAAAGGCTACATTTTATCTCGTTAGAATAGCTTGTTACGATACAGTTCCAGAAGGAACTGAACAAAAGACTATATTTTAATTGTTGTTTTTTTTACATGGCAACGGAGCAACGAATTGTTGTGATTTTTTGCACAGAAATAGTTGAGGGGACTGGAAGTGACATAAACTGCTAATCAAAATAGCCCGATTTAGTTCCCGAGGGATCTGGAGTAAACTCCTGCCTACGCTCGCGAGCCGCTTGAGTCACAAAAGCTAGTTGTTTTTTTATCCACAATTGATAAGCCCTTGGGGATGGTGCCGAAGATGAAAGCGGGCTTACCAAGATTCCCCAACGCAATGGGGTTCTCGCAATCATATCTTCAAGCCGGAATACATCAATGCTTTTAACATTGATATTTGGCACAAGACTTAGATAAGATGGTGGTAGCTAGCCAGGCGGGCTATGAAAATGCCCTACCACCAACTAAACCGAGTCTTACAAAGTTGACCCCGCCAGGAATTGCTCCCGCGACCTCCTGGTGTGAAGCGAATGGACTAACCATTACGCTACGGAGGCGGTACTTTTATAAATCTTTGAGTTAGTGGTTTTGCTCTACACGTAAATGTCATATTTAAGGCTTTTTTAAATTACTTCATTTTTTACAGCCCTTACTTTTGTTTAATTATATCCATTCTCTGAGTTGCCTGGAAGAAATTGCTTTAAGCAATAAGGCCGCCTACATTGTACAATTTTAAAGTTTACTGTCTATGCTGTACTATTCTCTATATAGATTTATGTTAATATACAATAAAGCATATTTGATTTGATTTTCGCGTATGTTTGAGAACCCATTCGAGGTTTTGTAAGAGGAACTCCAAAACGCCACTCGAAGAGCACACACGCCACACGCTAGTTCCAGTTGGGTTTTAATGACGCCGTCCTTGGCACAGAAATGCGTTAATGGAATTCTGTATGCTTTTGCCTCGCCGCTGTGGCATCCGATAGAATATGGGTCGTTAATTCATGTTAAAGGACCACCCTGGACACTTCATACAACGGGCCAGAAATAACATTTCAAAAAAGGAATGACGGAACAAACAAAATAGCGGCGAAATCCCATACGTTCGACAACCAATCTTTAATCAATCTGTCGCAAACAGGGTGAAGAGGGGGTGAGGTCGCAATCTGGAGAGCGGCAGGGATTGTCCATACTGTATGTTAGTACTAATATATATACTTTGGTAAAAGTAACATGCTGGGTATGTAAGTAATATGTTTTGTATTTTTAATTGATTAAATTAATTGAAACAGAAAACAATAACTCATACTGGACAGGAAAAATCTAGAAGGTAAAATTGAAATCCTGAATCAAATTTTAAGCATATATTCCACTCATAAAACTGAACAACTTTCCTCAAGAAACCCATACAATCCGAGAAAAAAAAATAGTTCATTGCGAACTCTTTTTAAAAGTAACTAGACTCCTTTCCGTGTAGCCTTATAAAGACATCATAAGCAAGTCTTGTAAGATACAAGGTTTCCTTGCTCCTAATTTTGATCCACTTTTGATGCGAAACGTCTTTGAAATCACATCATCATATCAGCTTATATACGTCCCCACTGAGGGGCTCGAGCCTACCCTGAATTAGCGCGATCGGGCCTTAGTCGACCACGCGGGCCCAGTGCGGGTTGGTCGAATTCACACACAACTTTCGAGTTTCTTCGCAGGTGTGCGTGCAGGTTTCCTCACGATGTTTTCCTTCACCGCCTAAACAATCTGTGAGTACTCAAACTCATTGGTACATTGGCCGTTCGGATTTGAACCCTGCTAGGAGGACCGAGTCGTTACCGGTTGAGCCACCGACGCTTTCGAAATCACATACCAGGTCAGAAAACTGAAATGGAACGGGTATACCGAAAATTACTTAGATGTATTTGATGTGAGACTTGTGATGAAGAACCGGCCAACTGTATAACAAGCTCATTTATTGGAACAAGCAAACCTCATTAATTATCCACCAACGTAGGAAAATTGAAATTGTTTCAACGTTAAACCAACGGCAGTGTGCCCCGACACAGCCTCACCCGATTTCTTTCCGAGAAACTTAGGAAATCGAGATTTAGGAACGGTGCGTTCCTATTTACCGAGAGCAAAGGGATATATCTCCACCAGGCGAGTTAGTATACCTGGGGGTCCGTTCGTTGATGATTGGTATTATACTCAGCGCTGAAGAAATTCAAATAGCGCGTTCTAGTTGTCGTATTTCTTTTGTTCTCTCGTCGCTTGTGTTAAGGTTCAGTGGCGGGTTACTGCAGTTGCCACCACATCACTTCCCCTCCGAGACCAGAGGTAGATCCAATTAAAGCTGGCAGTCTAAGGTCGCGAATGTTGTCGAGTCGGGTCGATGTGAAGTGTGCCAGGACAATGTCCACGGTGAGTTTGGATAACGGCTGGCGTTAGGCGTAATGGCAAGGCAAGCAGGTTATGCGCGCAGAGTTAGCGCGTGGCTGCCGACAACTTGCTGCTGCCTGAAGGTGTAATAGCAGGCCAGGAAACTCGACGTCTCGGGTTGCGATGGTCCTGATTTAACTTCAGTGCAATGCAACCGCTGTGCTGCTGAGGCTTGCTTTACCCGCTGTAGACTTGATGATGGAGTATCACGTCAAGGTCACCAATTTGAGGAGAGCAAAGGGAGACTTACATATGTGTGTAGGAACGGTATTGTAGGAGATCTCGTCGAGGTCACCACTGTAGGAACGGTGTGTTCCTACTCTTCAAGAACAAGTGGAGGTATTTCCAACAGGCGAGGTGGTATGCCTGGGGTCCGGCCGTGGACCAATCGTTGATGATTTGTATCTGTATATACTCAGCACTTTCTAAAAGCAAGTTCTAGATGTCTTATTTCTTTTATTTTCTAGTCGCTTGTGTTAAGGTTTAGTGGCGAGTTACTGCAGTTGCCGCCACAGCGAAAAAAAATCTATACCTCTCACTCCATTTTTTGACTGGCCAATTTTTACATGTTTCATATAAGCTTCACTTGTGTGTATCTTATATGTATTTAACTTCGATTGTATATACCAGTATCTATGTAACGAAACCTTAGAATTTGATTTTCATCGATCTTAATCGGGTTAAATCGAAAATTTGCACACGTACCTATTAAGATAATATTTATAATACATCATAATATCAGCTCATATACGTCCCCACCGAAGAGCTCGAGCCTACCCTGAATTAGGGTGATCGGGTCATAGTCGACCACGTGGGCCCAGTGCGGGTTGGTCGACTGTTGTGTACCTGCGAGTTTCTCCGCAGGCGTGTGCAGGTTTCCTCACGATGTTTTTCTTCACCGTAAGAGCGTCGGATAAACGTACATATGAAATCTGAATTCGAAATCACATTGGTACGATGCGGGATGCGAACCATGACAGGAGGCGGCGGACTTAGGCGTTACGCCACCGACGCTGTTTATAATACATACAATAATAAAAAAATAAAAAAATTAGTACTTTGTACTATGTTTATGTTTAAGTTTTTTTTCTCGACTGCCCAAAAAGAAGGGTAATGTTTATCGGGAGTATGTATCTATACGTATGTATATAGGGTGACTTTTAATAGTTCTTGATAACAAAACATAATATGCATGTAATCGTGATTACAAACAACTTTCCCAAAGAAACTATATGTGAAATCAGAAAAAAAAATGTTTGATTCCCTTTACATAGCAAGTTATCAAATCGGCAAAAATGTATAAGGGACGAAATTTTTTTTTCATATTTTACATGTAGTTTCTTTGGGAAAGTTGTTTGTAATCACGAGTACATTCATATCCTTTTCTATCAAGAACTAATTAAAAGTCACCCTATATATGTATGCCTGTTTTTTGACTGAGCCTGTACCTTAATCGGCTTGATGGATTTAGAGAGCAAGGTGCTGTTTGATTTGTCTTGAATCCGAAAGTTACATAGGATACATTTTACCCGATATCCCAATAATTTGAACATAAAAAACCGACTTCAAACAGGAAACTAAGGTTCCCCTCGATGTCTCTGGGATGCCATCATCAGATCCTGGTTTCCTTATCATGGTACCACCCTTAGGATATCTCCTTTCCAACAACTACTATCCCGCGAACCAAAGTCAGCTCGCGGCGCCCCCAAAGTTTGCTAGCGGTTCCGCCTTGGCGCACTGAGGCCAGACGCAACTCATGCTTAATACGTGCCTTGGTACTCCAAAATAACTATTCAATATCTAAGAACACTCAGTTTGATATTTTTAGTGATTCATGGCGAATTATATCTGATGCTTGCCTAAGTTTATGTGAGAGCATTGACAATAGGCCAACAACCTGTATCTCTTAGTTAAGTTTTGTTATAAACATACAATAGCGTTAAATTTAATCTTTAGTTAGAATACAGTGCTTTAGAAGTTTTTTGTAAGCTGTATTTTTCCTGAATAAATAAATAAACAAAAAAAGAATCATCAAAATCGGTTCATTAACGACGAAGTTATCCGCGAACACACATAAAAAAAATATACGGTTGAATTAAGAAACCTCCTCCTTTTATTGAAGTCGGTTAAAAAAGAGAGGTAAAGTTTTATAATTTCATTTTTTTTTTACAATTAAATTTGTAAGGTTATTTTTTGTATTGACCATAGGTTATCTGGTAAAAGTGGTTTAGCATCACGGGCTTAGAAGCCCTGCATAAAATATCGTGTTCTAATAAAGTAGCACCTTAAAAGATCTGCCTATAATATCTGTATTCCAATCTTCCCTCGCAGGTGATGTGAACAAAAGACTCGGAAGTGCCTCATGCATGAACGTAAAAGTGGATTACGTGTAGGTAGGGCTGTTTAATCTGAGGTAATGGCATCTGAATAACAATAGCAGGCAAATCCAGTGGCGTTCGCCGGGGAATGACAAGGATTTTGTCGAGTTTTGCATAGGAAAAAACTGCTGATAGAGGCTTACACGTCTTGGGAAGATTTGCACAAACATAAGTCATCATCATCATCATCATATCAGCTAATATACTTCCCCACAGAAGGGGCTCGAGCCTACCCTGAATTAGGGCGAAACTAATTACAAACATCGATATGTGTCTACTTAATATATTTGCAATCCAGCATGTAGTTTTTATATTAAAGCGGAACTACGTTTGTATGGAAACTCAAGCTTCCTGGGGCCCTTATGACGATTTGAGCACGAAGCACAGACAATAAAATTGAGTACAAGCACGGATCTCACACTAGGCAAAGGTTTTTTTAAACATACTCATCATATCAGCTCATATACGTCCCCACCGAGGGGCTCGAGCCTACCCTGAATTAGGGCCTTAGTCGACCACGCGGGCCCAGTGCGGGTTGGTCGACTTCACACACACGCTTCGAGTTTCTTCGCAGGTGTGTGCAGGTTTCCTCACCATAAGTACAGTGCGAGTAATATGACAAGTCGTCATCATCATGGGTTTTCCGCCTATGGTCAAACGTGTGATTCGTCAATATGCTCTTTATGTCAAAGGTGCCTTTGGTCAAATTGTGTTTGTCAAAACTGCGATTTGTCAAAATACACACAACCGTGTTTTCACAATAACCGTGTGGCTTTCAGCGGCTTTCCACGGCTTTCAAAAGGTCGTATTTTATATGACCAGTAAATAGTACATTATTGCAGAGGTTGGGAAATAGGCAGTTGCAGCGCGCGGGGGGAGACGTGATATGACCTGGATGGAGATGACAGACGTCTCGGAAGAAACTTACATACCGTTTCATTTCTAATGCCTGTATTATTCCGATTTATGGGGCTGTTTCTAATGTATTTTGTTATCTATCTCATGTAGTATGTGGTCATGGTATTTGAAAAAGACTATACCTACTTTTATCGTGTCATCATATCAACCGAAAGACGTCCACTATTTGACAAAGGCCTCCCATTTCACGAGACCGGTCCTGCGCTGCCCGCATCCAGCGGCAAATATATGTAACTAGCTGTTTCCCCCGGCTTCACCCGCGTGGACGTTTCTATGACTTTTCGAGGGTGCGCAGTGTGCGAGCCACAAGCGGCTCGCGAGCGTGAAAAAAGTAGTCTTTGTGTTAATCCAGGTCCTAATCTGTCTACCTACTAAATTTTAGCCAGATCTGTTCAGTAGTTTTTGCGTGAAAAAGTAACAAACATGCACACTCACAAACTTTCGCCTTTATAATATTAAGTGTGATTATAGTATACTTCAATAAGGGTTTGACTGATTGATTGAATATACTACGAGAACATACAGAGAAGAAAGTAGATCAGACAAATGACAGACCTACAGATTGGCGGTCTTATATACTTTATTATTTTATTTACTTTTATTTTATACTACCTTTAGGCTTTATACTAAACGCGACCAGTTAAAGGCCCGACCACCTGCGACCATTTCATACAATTACGAGGGTGGCGTACTTAAATGCCCTCAGTGCGCGAGGAGTTTCAGTGCGAAGATTGGCTACGAGCCGTCTTCGAGCGCACGCGCGGCAAACCGACTAGGAGTCGAAGTGGTCGCCATCACCGAAATCGGTCGGATAGATCATAGATCATCATCAGGTTTTATACTTCGTAAGAATAGATAATTATGTAGTTTGCTTATTTAGAGCCATATGATTATGTGAATGTTATCGGATACTTAAATTAGTAGTCAAAAAATAACCTTAAGAAAATCTTTCGAAGTACCTAGGCTTAAAATTTTGTATCTCATTGATCTTAAAATTTAATTCTCAAAGGCATTTTCTTTGCTAATTATAAGTTTTTAAACCGTGACTTAGCAATGATAATTTGAAATTAACGCGATTTCTAGGAACTTGCTAACTCTCATTCAAGCCTCGTCGTCTATTAAAAGATGCTTACCTCAACTCGTTTATTAATTAAACCGTAACTTTCAAGCCATTACATTTTCTCTTCAAATAACGAAAGTAATCCCTTATGGTGGCGTTAACCAGGCAAAAAACCATCAAATACACTTTTATGGAAAAAAATCTCCAAGTCTCGTGACTCTCCCGTAAAAATATATGAGATCAAAGGTGGAGTCAAGTCTGGCAGTACTTTTTTCAAAAAAAAATATCAGTAAACTGCATCGTAGTACTCTTTTAAACATACTGAGTAAAGAATAATACTTAAACTTATGATTAATATATTTAAGCATTTTTGTTGCCTAGAACTCTGTTTTATCTAACTTATTAAGATGTTTTTTTTACTTGACAAATACGAAATGGATAATTATAAGAAATGGATGATTATAAGATTAAGTATTATTATTAATTCTAATCCTAATTCTAATCATAACGATGACTTTACCTATTCTATCCCAATATCAGAATCTACAATATTTCTCAGACCTGTTACTTCCACAGAAGTATGGAAAACAACTATGACATTGAAAAATACTAATTCAACCGGCTACGACAACATAACTACTGACGTTATTAAGGACAATAGCATCGTACTTTGTTATCCATTAACACATATCCTAAATCTCTCCTTTGAACAAGGAATCTTTCCTGAAAAACTAAAGTATGTATTAATAAAACCAATTCATAAAAAAGGAAGCAGGCTTGATATCGATAACTACAGACCAATTTCTCTTATACCGATATTTTCTAAAATACTTGAAAAGATGATGTACTCGCGTGTCACTGATTTTCTTGACAAACAAAAAATTATCACCAACTCTCAATTGGGCTTTAGAAAAAATAAATCTACGTCAATGGCTGTATATGAACTTATAAAAATAGTGACCACTTGTAGAGATAACACGGTACCTGTAGCTGCGATATTCATGGATATGTCTAAAGCGTTTGATAGAGTATGTCATGAAAGACTTTTATCTAAGATTTTTAATTACGGCATACGTGGAAATTGTTACAACTGGCTGAAATCGTATCTCCAAGGACGTAAACAATGTACGTTGGTATCATCATATTGTTCCAAGAACAAATCTTTAAAAGAGTACAGATCAGAGTATCGCGTGACTAACTATGGTGTACCACAGGGCAGTATCCTAGGGCCCCTACTGTTTTTACTGTATATTAACGACTTGCCTTTTATAACAAAACATAAAGTAATACTTTTTGCCGATGAGTGTTCAGTTGTTGTTCGCAAAGACAATACATCTGATTATAAAATATGAAATAAATAAAGTTTTCAATGATTTAAATAAATGGCTCGAGATAAATAATTTAAAAGTCAATCTTACAAAGACGAAGTACATACAATTTTATGCTCCACAAGGTAATCCGTTGGATATTGAATTATGCTATGAAGGTGAAAAAATTGGATGTGCCAGTAACACTAAGTTCCTTGGAATTGTTGTCGATCGTTTTACAGATTGGAAAGATCATATTGAGTACATCGTTAATAAACTTAGTAATTTTGTGTATGCTTTAAAACGACTATCTGATGTCTCCACGAGGAAAACCGCTATTCTTGCATTTCACTCTTATATTATGTCCAACCTTCGATATGGAATATTACTTTGGGGTAATTCCACTAACAAAGATCTGGTTTTCAAACTTCAAAAGCGCTGTATACGGGCTATTTTTAATCTCCAACAAATAGAATCATGTCGTCCTTACTTTAAGGAGAACAAAATATTAACATTGCCGTGTTTGTATATTTTCGAGGTTTGTATGTTTGTGAAAAATAACCTAAGTATGTTCAAATCAAAACAATCAACTACTAAATTTTCCTCTAGATATGCTTGTGATTTAGTTTTGCCAAGGTCTAAATCTGCGTTATTCCACAAAAATGTAATCTATATGAGTGTATCCTTATACAATGCGCTACCAGGAAATATCAAAATGCTGTCTTTGCCTAGGTTTAAAACAAGTGTTTACAATTTACTGATTGAAAAATGTTATTACAGTATCGATGAATTTATGAAAGAAAAAGTGGACCGGTTTTGTAAAAACAGACTCGACATAGTTAGCAGATTATTTTGATTAATTTAATTCTTTGACATTATCTATAATTAATTAACATATAATATTGCATGCTTTTTTAAGGCAGGTTATTGCGAACATAGTACAATTTATTTAAGACCTAATGTAAACCAATAATAAGCAATAAAATATTTGAGTTTGAGTTTTTTTGAGTTTTCACACTTTGTTTAAAAGACAATTACGGTGCAATTGTCTGAATGTTGATCTAAAACAGTAATGTCAGACCTGGTCCACCTTTGATCTCGTTTTTTTACGAGAGAGTCACGAGACTTGGCGAATTTTTACATAAAAGTGTTTTTGAAAGGTTCTCTTTTTTTGTTACGAATATTAATATCTAACCATATTAGAAGCCTATAATTATATTCGTATAACTTCCTATCTCTTACTTTGAAAATGACAGTTTTCCATACTAACTTTCAATCCCTTTTACTCCCCTTTAAGAGTGGATAATTTCATTTTTCAGACTTTTCTCTTTACAAATTTCGAATAACCTATCTCTATGCCAAACAAAGGGTGAATGGCAGTGCTTATCTGCTCGACTTGGCGGGGAGCACAGCCGTACTCCCTGATTTTGGTTGACTTATTATAAACAAAGACAAAACCACACCAGTTACATTTAAACAATGATATCTAACTTACAAATTTTCGACTTCTTCCACTAATTAATTATACGAAACAACCTTTGTTGTTCTCAACCATAACCTTAGAACGGGGAGAGGTAGAAATTAAGGAAATAAACAAGGCACAGGTGCGGAAACACAAAATTTAATAGATCCCAGATTGTGTATACGATGCTTGTGTAAATTATTTTTGGCCCTGAAAGCCAGCCTTTAAATATTATTTTTCGAAAACAGAATTGGAATAAACTTAAGACCACTATTTAACACTCTTTTACTAGCTTCACTTGTTTTTAACCGTCTGCTTGGCGTAATGGTTAAGTCCATCAGAAGGTCGCGGGTTCGATTCCCGGCGGAGTTAGTAAAACTCGGTTTGGTTGGTGGAAGGGTGTTTTCTAAACCCGTCTGGCTAGCTACCACCATCTTACCTAAGTCTTGCCGCCAAACCTCAATGTTAACTTGTTAATCAATGTTACCTTTAATGTGTTCCGAATTGAAGATAAGTTAGCCAGTTCCCTATTTCGTTGGGGAATCTTGATAAACCCGCTTCCATCTTCGGTATCATCGACATTTACCATCAGGTGTTTATCAATCGTGTATAAAAAAAATATCTTTGCAACACAATCTTTGAACGAGAATTTCGCCCACTTCAAGACGTTAAACTAAAAATTTGCAAACGTACTAAGAACAGATCAGATTACGATAATTAAATTTAAAAAATTCAAGATATACACATTTATTTAAAAATTTTAGTTAGGTTGGTACAAATTTCAGTTCACGTCTATGACACGAGTTATCGGGCTGTACATTCACAGGTCGTGTATTATCGGGTTGCGCATTATTTGTATGCCCCATCTATATTCCATGTTTTTAAATAAAAGACGAGCATAGTAGTAATCTGTTGAAAACAATAGACGATCATGAGTCCTTGATTCCACCTCCAAAATTCAAAAAGGTCTACTGTCACCGGGAAAACGGCTTTATATCAAATTTTAGCTGTTCAAGTCTATGACACGAGTTATCGGGCTGTATATTCATAGGTCGTGCATTATCGGGTAGCGCATACTCCATAAAGCGTGTTTCTAAATTCAAAAAGACTTCATCAAATCAGCTCATATATACTTCCCCACCGAGGGACTCGAGCCAACCCTGAATTAGGGCGATCGGGCCTTAGTCGACCACGCGAGTCCAGTGAAAATATATTATAAATCAGCCTTATCCATACATTATTCTCATCAAAATGATTCATATACAACTTTACTACACGCAAACACACAATCACGCCGCTATAGTCTTCAGAGTCTCGTTCAAATATAAACAATGACAGAGACAGAGAGACGTACTGGGAATGTAGCACAAAATAAGATAACAAATTTCACTCAACCGATTTGAGGATTACTGATAGATTGAGACTAAATGAGCGAATGGGCTCATTTTGTAGGCATCAAAACGGCTGTTCGCGTAGGCCGGTTCATAACTGTTATATCGGTTGAAAGGTTTTTGTCGGTCCATTGGGCATTTATACAGTATGATTATTGATTAGTAAAAGTTACAGTTTTAACGGCTCCTACGCCATTTTTATTACACTTGTATATCCAGGTGGAGATTGTGTAATTTTTTAAAAATTTGTCTGCTAGACTCTATCTCACCTGATGGTAAGTGACGATTTAGTCGAGGATGGTACACGCAAACTCAAATAATGCCTATTCACTCTCGCCTTAGTACTCGTTAACTGGGGGTTCTACTATAGTGAAAAACTTTCCCCAAAGAACACATAATCAATTCTCAAAAAAATGGACCCTCCATGTAAAAATTCACAAAATTTGTCGATCAGCTGATTGATTTGTATGCACTTAGAGTTTGTTTTTGCTATTTCAGCAGTCATGGAACAAAAGTTGTTCAGTACGAAGAGTAGACACCCCAGTTAATAGAACCTGCACCAATTTCGTACATTCTGTTTCATCATCATATCAGCCGAAAATCGTCCACTGCTGGACAAAGGCCTCCCCCAAGAATTTCCACGACGACCGGTCCCGTGCTGCCCGCATCCATCGGCTTCCCGGGGCGATCTTTACCAGTTCGTCGGTCCACCGCGTGGGAGGCCTGCCTATGCTAAGCTACATTCTTTTTAATGGTCGATATTCAAACAAAGACGTTGAAATTGCAACTTATTAGAAAAATATTTTCAGTTCATTAAAAATCACTTTCTTTGCAGTTATACGCCACCAAATATTTGGAATCATAATATTTAGAATCAGCACTCTATACAGACCCGATTTTAAGAGCAATACCATTATTTCTAGGGCCATTGCTTCCAATGTCATAATCGGGTCCTTGTCAGGGCTATTGAACCCAGATGAACCGTGAATCCAACCTTGCATAGACAGTTAGCGCGCTATGAGGGAGAAACACTGATAAGAGCTTATTTTTCTTTTAGTTGGGCGAAGAAAATATATCATAAGTGGGATATTTTGAGCCATAAAGCATAATTTCATACTACGGAATTTTTAATTTTTTGCCGGATATTTCAAAAGCAGACGCCCAAAATGTTTTTTAGGGTAGTTAATATATTTTTTAAGAACTACGCCTTTATTGTAAACCAGCTGTCCCGGCGAACTTTGTTCCACCTTACACTATACTACCCTACCCTACCTTACCTTACACCACACTACCCTACCATACACTACACTACCCTACAATACACTACACTACCCTACACTATACTACACTACACTACCTTACCCTACACTACCCTACCCTATCCTACACTACCCTACACTACACTACACTACCCTACCCTACCCTAAAACCAATTATTTTTTGACCGACATGTTTTTTTTTTATTGATGAATATCATATTATAATACTTATTATTCTATTCCGGACGAGGACAAACGCAAAAACACAAAAATCATAAAAATTGGTCCAGCCGTTCTTGAGTTATAAATGGTGTAACTAACACGACTTTCTTTTATATATATAGACTATTTAAAAAAAGGTCCTATAACAGACAAACTGCATAATAAACATTTGAGTCTTTTTTTAAATTAAAATTTGAGTGCAAGCTCAAATAGTGCTTATTCATTCACCTATTGAAGATTCCTAAATTAAAAGATTTCGGGAAAACAGACGCCAGCAGGGAATTCTACTTCCACTCTGCGAAAAGTCCATCGGCACCCTTTACTTACAAAAAAATGTCAAAGAAATAAATAGGAACATTCCTTAACATACCTTCCTGAAACTTTGGGAAAACTATGAAAGGGTTTTTTTGTATGGCGACTAGCATAGTTGCTCTCTTATTATTTTTTACGAATCGACTGCACGCGATTTAGCCTAAACATTTCAATAGAGGATGCAAATGTATCGGCACATTTTAACCTAGACCGTCACGTTACTGAGATATTTTGAGTTAGTGATTTTCAAACCACAAATTATCACTTTGTCTTCCAAAATATCTTAGTAAAACATTTAATTTGAAATGTACAATACATTTTCAGTTGGTCATTTCGATGGGGATGCAAATGTAACGTCACATTTTAACCTAGACCGTCACGTTACTGAGACATTTTGAGTTAGTGATTGTCAAACCATAACTTATCCCTTTGTTTTCCAAAATATCTTATGTAAAGAAACATTTACTTTGAAAATGTGCAATACATATTCAGTTGGTATTTTCAACACCAATCGAAAACTATGTGTTAACAAAAAAAACCGCATCAATATCGGTCCATCTGTTCGAGAGCTACGATGCCACAGACAGACACACACACACACTGACATTGACGTCAAACTTATAACACCCCTCTTTTTGCGTCGTGGGTTAATAATAATAATAATAATCAATTTATTTAGACCAACTTCAGGATCAATTTGTGTTAGTAATCTTACAAACTAAGCTTAAACACTAAATGTTAGTAAAAAAATAACAAATAAAATAAAAATAAATAAATATAACATCAGAATCTTCTTTGAGGTTTGACTGCCGGCACATGAACATTGAGCGTCGGTGGCGTAATGGCTAGGGGCCGCCGCCTTCGGTCCGGGAGGTCATGGTTCGAACCTGCCACGTAACCATAACTTATCCCTTTGTTTTCCAAAATATCTTATGTAAAGAAACATTTACTTTGAAAATGTGCAATACATATTCAGTTGGTATTTTCAACACCAATCGAAAACTATGTGTTAACAAAAAAAACCGCATCAATATCGGTCCATCTGTTCGAGAGCTACGATGCCACAGACAGACACACACACACACACTGACATTGACGTCAAACTTATAACACCCCTCTTTTTGCGTCGTGGGTTAATAATAATAATAATAATCAATTTATTTAGACCAACTTCAGGATCAATTTGTGTTAGTAATCTTACAAACTAAGCTTAAACACTAAATGTTAGTAAAAAAATAACAAATAAAATAAAAATAAATAAATATAACATCAGAATCTTCTTTGAGGTTTGACTGCCGGCACATGAACATTGAGCGTCGGTGGCGTAATGGCTAGGGGCCGCCGCCTTCGGTCCGGGAGGTCATGGTTCGAACCTGCCACGTACCAATGTGATTTCGAATTTAGATTTCATATGATCGTTTATCCGATGCTCTTACGGTGAAGGAAAACATCGTGAGGAAACCTGCACACGCCTGCGAAGAAACTCGCAGGTTGTGTGTGAAGTCGACCATCCCGCACTGGGCCCGCGTGGTCGACTAAGGCCCGATCGCCCTAATTCAGGGTAGGCTCGAGCCCCTCGATGGGGAGGTATATGAGCTGATATGAATGAATGAAAACATGAACATTGCAACAATGATTCATGTAACAGCAATCACACCTGTCCGATATCGTAGCCAGGATGTTGTTGGCAAATAGGGTTAAATAGGGCGCGGCCGATTTCGTAAAAAAAAAACACTATGCCAAAGAGTAACCCTTCCTAAAGTTTCCTTAATCTCACACATTCTTTTCCTTATTGCCACCACATCTGTCACGGAACCGCAAAAAGTTTGCGCCTCGATCGGAATCGAATATATCAAGCTGGCTTTTCTTAATCCTTCGTATCCTGGAGATTTAAACTTCGCTTCGCGTTAAAGGAATTTGTTTATTCTTCGGTTGTTATGTACCTGTGCTCTAGTCAGAGATATGCTATATATAAGGTGAGGTAGATAGGTTACATGCGTCTAAAAAGTGAAGCAAAAAAAAGATGCCAATTGGCATCTCTTTTCTTAGTAACATTCGGTGCAATCGAAGGGAACTACCTATAACATTGTATGTGTAAATGGCTTCGATTTTCAAATGTTGTTTGTTAGTGCTTATCCCATCTATGGTAACAAATCTCTGGCTCTAGTACTATACAGGGTTAGACGACGGACGCATTATAGTTGGTAAATCAGAAGACGAAACTGAACTATTTTTCCCAAAGCACCAATGGTCAATTCGCAAAAAAAAAATTTGGACTTATCATACAAAGTTGGCTATTGAACTGATCAATTTGTATGATAAGACAATTTTTAAGCTAATGCATAGCTTTTATCGCGGGCTTTGAGCCGGCGAGCGACTCTAGAAATTCCGTAACGAAAATAAAGCCTAACACCCTACGCTCGGTCGAGTTCTAAAAATCTTACAGTGCCATCTATTAGCGATTTGCGGTACTAAAAGGACTTAGTCAATTTTACTGGTGTAACTTTCTTAGTGTTAATTTATTACATAAACATCCCGCGCCCCAAGGACTATAATATGTTACTGGTAAATACTGCATAAATAAAAAATAAATAAATAATTATAATTGCATAAGTTGATAAAAAATGCTATGCGATAGCTTTACCGCGGCAGTCCCCGAGTGCCACATGTTGTTTTTTTTGCGAATTTACCATAAGTTTCTTGAGGAAAGTTGTTCAGTTTCGTCTTCTGATCCACCTCCTTAAATGCGTTCGTCGTCTAACCAGTCACCCTGTATTTGTATGTCTTGCCCAAACTGGTTTTTAGGGTTCCATAACAGGTAACATGACCCTAAACCTATACGTTGTCCGCCTGTCCGTCCGTCGTTCTGTCTGTCCCGGCTTTAAAAGGGTATCTTTGGAACCGTGATAGGAAGCAAGATGGAATTTTCACAGAAAATGTTTTATGGGTAAATAAAAAAAATTTTTTTTTTTATTCACAATTGGTAAACCCTTGACAACATCTCACCTGGTGGTAAGTGACGATGTTGCTGAAGATGGAAGCGGGCTTACCAATATTTCCCAACGCAATGGGGAACTGGCTATCTTATCTTCAAGCCGGAACACATCAATATTGTTAACTTTGATATTTGGCGGCAAAACTTAGATAAGGTGGTTGTAGCTAGCCAAACGGGCTTAGAAAATGCCCTACCACCAACCAAACCGAGTCTTACAATTGACCCCGCCGGGAATCGAACCCGCGACCTCCTGTGTAAAGCCAGTGAACTTTGCCTCTGAGCTACGGAGGCGGTTAAAAATTAAGGGTTCAAAATCTTATCTTCTTAACTTATCAGCTCATATACGTCCTCACCGACGGGCTCGAGCCTACCCTGAATTATGGCGATCGGGCCTTAGTCGACCACGCGGGCCCAGTGCGGTTTGGTCGACTTCACATACAACCTTCGAGTTTCTCCGCAGGCGTGTACAGGTTTCCTCACGATGTTTTCCTTCACCGTAAGAGCGCCGGATAAACATACATATGGAATCGAAATTCGAAAACACGTTGGTAAGTGGCAGGATTCGAACCACGGCCTCCCGGACAGGAGGTAGCGGCCGTAACCGTTACGCCACCGACACCTATAGTTTGAACATACAAGAAACGTATTTTTGTGTAAATTATATTATATAAGGTGTAACAAAATTAGCTGAAACTATTTTAACTGGTGCTTCTAATGAAACTGAACAACTTTTCCCATGGAACCCATAGTCAATTCGCAAAAAAAAATGGCTCTCCCATACTAACCCGATCAGCTGATCAGCCAACTTAGTATGGGAAGTTCAAATTTTTTTTTGAGATTTGACTATGGGCTTCATGGGAAAAGTTGTTCAGTTTCATGGGTAGAAGCACCAGTTAAAATAGTTTCAGCTAATTTTGTTAGACCTTATATATAGTTCTAATTGTGACGTTAAACAACGAATAATACAAATCGGCCAAGTGTCAGTCGTACTTGCGCTAAGGAATCCGAACTGAATATATATAAACAAAAAAATTTGTTTATATTGAACTAGCTGTCCCGGTGAACTACGTTCCGCCTTACACTACACTACACTGCCCTACCCTACCCTACCCTACCCTACCCTACACTACTCTACCCTACACTACCCTACCCTACATAAGAACCTTCTCCTGACAATAACGAACTCGGCAAAAAAAGAATTAGCGAAATCGATCCAGCGGTGCTTGAGTTATAAAATTACAACGAAAAGTGGCATTGATTGTTATATAGTTTGATAGGTATTATTATTAAACTTATGCGGAGTGATGGTGTAGTCCGTTCGCTGAATTAACTGAACCTTTGATTAACCGCCTCCGTGGCGTAATGGTTAGTCCATTCGCTTCACACCAGGAGGTCACAGGTTCGATTCCCGGCGGGGTAAACTTGAAAGACTCGGTTTGGTTGGTGGTAGGTCATTTTCTAAGCCCGCCTGGCCAGCTACCACCATCTATCTAAGTCTTGCCTCCAAACATCAGTGTTAACAACATTTAGTGGTTCCGGCTTGAAGATAAGATAGCCAGTTCTCCATTGCGTTGGGGAGTCTTGGTAAGCCCGCTTCCATCTTCGGCATTATCGTCACTTACCATCAGGTGAGATGATGCCAAGAGCTTACCAATTGTGAATAAAAAAATAAAAAATACCGCTCGCCGCTGCCGGCTCGCGTCAAACACTCCGTCAAACGGGCCGCCCTTTGTTCAATTGCGGCACCGACAACGTCAAAGCTGCAGCTAATTCAACGATCGAACTATATACAGGGTGACTGGTTGAACAACGACCCATTAAAGGAGGTGTATAAGAAGCCGATACCCATTCCATTAAGAATAAAAAAACAACCACCTATGTTTTTTTTTTTTTTTTTTTTTAAAAGGTCCATCTCCTTTTTTACAATTTACTACGCTCGCTGTGTCACGTGCGCAACAGCTGACAACGACTCTGATAGGAAGATAACATGCGCTCCGCACAGTATAAGCAAAATTACAGAAATTTCACATTTCAAAAAATGTGTATATCACACGTATTTCAAAATAACTTACACTTTTTTTTACCGTGAGGGAATGTACATGGGTTACTAGTTTACCTTCTTAAATGCGACCGTCGTTCAACCAGTCACCCTGTATAATGAAAGAACCCTCGATACGCGAGTACAACACGCACTTGACGGTTTTTTCTATTTTCATGGTCTATTCGATGACCCTTTTCAATGTATCAATGTATTTTTCAATACAGTGTCTCGAAAAGTGGTCCTTTATATGCCAGTCAAGTGTGCGCAAAATTGATTTTACCGCACACGTGCTTTTACTTTACCACTTTTTTTGAATTTCTAGCTCGGAGGAACAAGACATTTCTAGCAAAAAAAATATACCTAATTACCAAAGATACAGAATTTTCTTTAAGACTTTTGAATGGAGAATTTTAAAAGAGATAGGTAGTTCCTCCGAGGTAAGCACGTAACGCAAGCTGTTTAGATTCTCTTTGGGATAAATCTTTGTAAAGAAAAGAGAAAAAAATTGAATTAAGTGGAACCGGTTACACCAAGGAATAGGTCATCTTTACCAAAGAGGTTAAGTATCCCAAGCCGTTATGTAGTCTATTTATGATAATTAAAAAAAACTTACGCATGCGTACGTGTGCTAGCTAAAATATGGCGCAATCTTCGTAAAACTGAATTGAGATGTTTTAGTTGTAAAAACTAATAAAATTAAGAATAGTTAATATACATGTAATAAAAAATATACTTATGTGTATATATAAGAAAAAACAAAGTATTCTCCTCGGACATTTAAAATAAGCCACAAGTCGTGTAAAATGAACTTTGGTTGCTGAAAACTTGATAGGTATGTACCTAACCATGTAATTTTTTTCTGTCACGATAGTTTTTTTATTTTATCTATGTTCTCACGACTGTAGGATACATGGGTGTAAAAGAAAATAACAAACTCGTGACGATGGTAAACCCTCGCCTGCGGCTCGGGCTCGCAAATGTCACTCGTTTGTTATTGAGCTTTTTACAACCCTTGTATCATTAATAACTATAGTAGTTAATTAAGTTCACCCGCTTTAATTATACACTAGTACTAAATTCCTTATTTCATTTAGAATTTTATCTATCACAATTTGGAAATTTTGGAATTGGAATTCTGGCCGGCCGAGAGACGTGTTGGACGCTCCCCTCTCCACCCCTGGTGGACTGATTACCTAGTGAAATCTATCGGGGAGTCCACTTATCGTTAAACAGTGAACTTTTTAGTAAACTGGTCACTGAAATTCCAAAAACATTAATCACATGTTGTTAGAATGGCATAACTCAAAAGAAAAAAAAAGGAATCATCACTTAGTTGTCCAACCGACAATACCCTTTTTCTCAGAAATGCGTGGGGGTAATATCAAATTCTTAGATCCACGGTCCCTAGAAGCTGTAAAAAATCAAGATTCTTAGTCAAAGCAATTAAAAGTTGCGAGTATTTACATTTTTTTTTATGTTGTATACTAAATGCAAAAAGCGTCGATGGCTCAACCGGTAACGACTCGGTCCTCCTAACCAGAGGTGCCGGGTTCAAATCCGGACGGCCAATGTGACAATGAGTTTTTCAAAACTTACGTACATATACTCACCGATTGCTTTAACGGTGAAGGAAAACATCGTGAGGAAACCTGCACACACCTGCGATGAAACTCGAAGGTTGTGTTTGAAGTCGACCAACCCGCACTGGGCCCGTATGGTTGAATTAGGCCCGATCGCCTTAATTCAGGGTAGGCTCAAGCCCCTCGGTGGGACGTATATGAGCTGATATAAATAAAACCCTATAGCACAGTATTACGATATGGCTAACAGCATCGCCACGATTGATGCGCACGATGCGCCACCGGCATAGGTACTAGCAGCGATTCCCAAAGTGGGTTCCACGGAACCTAGGGTTTCCGTAAAAAAGTCACCAGGGTTCCGCGACATAATAGTGAACTATAAAGCAATTATTGATAAAACAGTGAAACCAGTTCATTCTTCACATTGAAAGTTTAATTAAAAAATAAAGTGTTTCACTTTTAAAATATTTCTAATAAAAGTTTTTATTTAAAATATGGTTTCTTTGATTTGTAATTATTTGATTTGGGGTTCCATAAAATGAAAGTATTTGGTGGGTGTTCCGTTAATTTAAAAGTTTGGGATCCCCTGTACTAGCAGTCAGTTTTGTGCCCCGCCGCCCGCTGCCCCGCAAGTACCATTCCGTTGCTCTGTGTAATTACATTCGTTGCGCTACTGTAAGCCGCTGTATTGTAATACTGTGCCTATAGGGTACTTCCTGCTGACATATAATTACATAATTAAACGAACTTACCTGAAGTGAAGTTCTATTGTAATTATACGAGATGCTTAGTCCGAGATCCTCTAATTGACTTTGTAGTTTCACAATCTTGCATTGTGCGTGCCGCGATTATTCAGAGAATCCAAAACCGAAAACAGGCTACTGGCAACACTATATCTGTCAATCATTCTTTTTAGAGCATTAGTTATTAAAGGATTATGATTTCCAACTTCATTTCTAGGGACATCGTAATTTATGAGAACGATAAGGGTGGGTGGGAGACTGATATCTCGGACTAAGCATCTCGTATAATTACAATAGAACTTCACTTCAGGTAAGTTCGTTAAATTATGTAGGCATTTTAACACTTTTTAAAACTCGCAAAACACTTGAAAAATATTAAAACACAATATGAGAAAAAATATTCGACAGATACGCACAGCGCGAAAAAAGTGAATGATTGACAGATATAGTGTTGCCAGTAGCCTGTTTTCGGTTTTGGATTCTCTGAATAATCGCGGCACGCACAATGCAAGATTGTGAAACTACAAAGTCAATTAGAGGATCTCGGACTAAGCTTGAGTATAATTATGAAATTTAGCAAGACGCAAGTTCTCGCAGGCTGTGTGAGTCACAGCACAACACAAGTAAAGGGAAAAACCGAAAACTGTAAATTTACACTTAATTATATCACTTGGAGAATTGAATGTGACGTATATCGATGTACGTGAAAAAAAATAACTATTAAGTTTAGTTTGTCCTTAAATCCGACTTTACATTAGGGTTTTGGTACGGAACTGAGTCCGACTCGCTCTTGCCCTGTTTTTTATAAAGACATGAAGAACCTATCGTTAGCTCCACAGAACGAGATGAGTAAAAATTAAACTTAAGTATCTGTAGCTGATCCTTCTCCAGTGTAATTTACTAGAATCCTATACGAGTAAAGTTCGTTCGCTGAATTAGCTCGCCGCTGCCGGCTCGCGTCAAACGGTTTCGTCAAAGGGGCCACCCTGAATTCAATCGCGGTGCCACCGATGTTTCACCCGCACGGAGTCCCTCGAAGGTACGATTATTAATGTATATACGATTTAGAAGATACTTCGTCCAGCAGTGAAAGTGATTTAAATTAATGATATGAATTCTAAGCCAAACACTATTCGTCTCCAAACACTGGGTTGTCTGGAAGAAGTCGCTTTGAGCGATAATACCGCCCAAATGGTACCGCTTTAGTACCTATATTAGTTTCTTTTTTTATATTGTGTATGTTTTTTTAAATATTTTTTGAGTTAATGTTTTTAAGTTTTTATAATGTGTTTAAATCTTTTTTTAACTAGTCTGTACAGTAAAGAGTATTTATCTTATCTAAATGAAACAAAACATTATTTTTTTCCAAAATTGTTTTTTCCTTCAACACATTTCCAGAAGTCCGTTCGGGTGTACTTCGGCTAATTCCCCGAACGTACTTTGCCCAGACATTCTACGAAAGTTCCGTTTATAGTCTAGCTGCAACACTGGGTCGTTGTCCCCGACCCCCCATGGGCGGATACGCGACGCATCGAGTTTCCGATCCATAAATAGGTGCACGCAAATAGACGGGGAATCCGAACTTGGCTCCTTTTCATATGTTACAAGAAAATATCGAAGAAAATTTGGCTATTGGATAAAGTTTTGTGGAAAAATAACAGGAGACTACTAAACCCTTTTTAGGAATTTATTTTCTTACCTGTGGTTGATTGATACACCTACTCCTGACTGACATAAACTTTTTCTATTAGTTATTTGTCTATGTTAAAGCGGAAATATTACAGATTTTCCTTATTTTTGACGTCAATTATTCCTTAACTATAGAAAACCCAAGGTAGAAAAAAATACCCGAATTGTTGACGATGTTCCTTAAATTCAAAAGCTATTATACACGATTGAGCATTTTGGCTATACAATAGAAAAAAATCCCAAAGATAGATCTACACCGTTACTTTCAACTCTAGTTATGACTAATATTTTGAAGTATAAATTTTAAAAAAATATACAACAATATTTGCTATAATAATACAAAGTGACAAATGTTATTATTTTTTATACTTTCATTCAGAAAATTGAAACAAAACAAAAAAAAACAAAAAGTGCGAAAGTGTGGTTATTTTCTTTACTCTTTACACGTAAAGAAAAATACAGAGACAACTGTTCCAATCAATGCCTCGCCTTAATTTAAAAATGAACATAAATTTAAAAATATATCTGACCCGGCAAACGTTGTTTTGCCATAATGAAATATACTTTACAACCTATTCCCACACCTACCAAATATACATTTAAAAAATATGAAAATTGGTCAAGCCGTTTTGAAAATGTACGAACACAAAAACCGTGTGACACTAGATTTATAATGATATATTTTATTTATTTCCTGTCCGGGAGGTCGTAGTTCGAATCCTGCTACGTACCAAATGTGATTTAGATTTCATATGTACGTTTATGCGGCGCTCTTAAGGTGAAGGATAACATTTGTGACGAAACCTGCACACAACAGTAACTGCGGAGAAACTTTGCGTGTATCGTCCTCTACTACATCGTAACTTACCATCAGGTGAGATATAGTCAAACGCACTAAAATTTGTAATAATAAATAAAAACTCGAAGGTCGTGTGTGAAGTCGACCAACCCTCACTGGGCCCGCGTGGTCAACTAAGGCCCGAAAGCCCTAATTCAGGGTAGACTCAAGCCCCATGGTGGGTATGTATATAAGCTGATGTGATGAAATGTTGATTCATCATCATCATATCAGCCGAAAAACGTCCACTGCTGGACAAAAGCCTCCCCCAAGGATTTCCACGACGACGGGTCCTGCGCTGCCCAAATCCATCGGCTTCCTGCGATCTTCAAATTAAATATTGGTTAATTCAGTGTAAAATTTTACTGTGAAGTGGAGATCAAAGACACCTTCAATCTAAGAATCTCTTCATCACATTTCAATGCCACTCTTTGATGACACTATCCTGAAAAGCCGCAGCTGTAGCTATAGCTATATACAGCTGCGGCTTTTATAGTAAACAGTAACTTTAAGCTATTCGATATCTATATATATAAAAAAGTCAGTGTTAGTTACACCACTCAAGAACGGCTGGACCAATTTTTATGTTTTTGCATTTGTCTTCGTCCGGAATAGGATAATAAGTATTAAAAATATGATATTCATCAATAAAAAAATAAAATCAGTCAAAAAATAATTGGTTTCAGGGTAGGGTAGGATAGTGTAGGTGAAGTGTAGTTAGGATAGGGTAGGGTAGTGTAGTTTAGAGTAGGTAGTGTAGGGTAGGGTAGGGCAGTGAAGGGTAGTGTAGTGTAGGGAAGGGTAATGTAGGGTTATAGGGTAGGGTAGTGTAATGTAATGTAAGGTGGACTACTGAACAAAGATTCTACAACGACCGGTTCAGCTCCAGACCGGTGCTGCCTGCATCTAACGGCTTCCCGCGATCACTGTCTTCGTAGGTCTACCGAGTGGGAGGCCTTGGTACGCTAAATCGTCACGCGCGAGATACCCATGTTGGCATGCTATGGGCAAAGTATATTTGTTAGTACTAACATACAGTATGGACACTCCCTGCCGCTCTCTAAATTGCGACCTCAACCCGTCATCACCCAAATTGATGCAGATTGGTTACAGTTTGGTTGTCGCAAGTATAGGATTTCGCCGTCATTTAGTTTGTTCCGTCATTGCTTTTTTGAAATGTCATTTCTTGCCCGTTGTATGAAGTGTATGACTCCCTGCCGCTCTCTAGATTCCGACCTCACCCCCTCGTCACTCAGATTGATACAGTTTGGTTGTAGAACGTATAGGATTTCGCTGCCATTACGTTTGTTCCGTCATTCCTTTTTTGAAATGTCATATTTGGCCTGTTGTATGAAGTGTCCGACTCCCTGCCGCTCTATAGATACCGACCTCACCCCCTCGTCGCCCACATTGATACAGATTGGTTTTAGTTTGGTTTTCGAACGTATTGGATTTGACCGCCATTTTGTTTGTTCCGTCATTCCTTTTTTGAAATGTCATTTCTGGCCCGTTGTATGTCCGGGGTGTGCTATGGGGCAGATCGACACAGTGGACAGTTACCCTAAGTTTAGTGAAAGACGCTACCGTCGCGGCCGGAGATTCTTCAGACAACAACTTCCTGCTCCGAAACGATGTTAGACTACCGCTTGTAAATGCATTTGTGTTGCGGCAAACGCTTTGATTTTCAATTTGAATGTCTTGCGTTTATTTAGTTTGTCTTTTTAGTCATTGATTTCTAGCTGTTTGGTGGACTTCGACATTAGTAATTGAAGTTCTTGCTTATGCCCGCGGTTTCGCCCACTTATCCATCGTTTTTATGACCTTCTTTGAGGGTGAGTTGTGCGTGGGCCGCAAGCAGCGCGCCAGCGTAGACATGAGTTTTCTCCATCATCATATCAGCTCATATACGTCCCCACCGAGGGGCTCGAGCCTACCCTGAATTAGGGCGATCGGGCCTTAGTCGACTACGCGGGCCCAGTGCGGGTTGGTCGACTTCACACACCACCTGCGAGTTTCTTCGCAGGCATGTGCAAGTTTCCTCAAGATGTTTTCCTTCATCTTAAGAGAATCATCTAAAATCTAAATTCGAAATCACTTTAGTACGTGGCAAGATTCAAACCACGACCTCCCGGACAAGATTCAGCGGCCCTAGCCGTTACGCCACCGACGCTCTTTTCGCCATATCCTTTGAGAACTATATCAGGCTATTCTGATTAGCAATCTATGTCATTTCCGACCTCCTCAAGTATTTTTATGTCAAAAATCACGGACACGAAGAAATGTATTTAAACTCAAAGCAATTCTTGTATCTATACATATAATAAAACTGTAACGTGGCCATGTCTGTCATGATCATCATATCAGCTCATATACGTCCCCACCGAGGGGCTCGAGCCTACCCTGAATTAGGGCGATCAGGCCTTAGTCGACCACGCGGGCTCAGTGCGGGTTGGTCAACTTCACACACAACCTTCGAGTTTCATCGCAGGCGTGTGCAGGTTTCCTCACGATGTTTTCCTTCACCGTTAAAGCAATGTCTGTACCTGTGTCTGTACCTACATGAAATATTAATAACGATATAGAGGCCAAAACACAAACTTTTGGAATTTTTGTGTGTCTATCTGTCTGTATGTCTGTATTTTCGCGCATCACGCAAAAACTACCTGACCGATTTTGGTGAAATTTTATATCGTGGTTCCTTATAGACTGAGTTAACATATAGGATACTTTTTATCCTTGAAAATTCAAGAGTTCCTGTGGGAAAATTCAAAACCTCCACGCGGATGAAGTCGTGGGAACAGCTAGTACATATAATTTTTAATCTGAATCTCGGAAACGGCTCCAACGATTTGCTTGAAAATTAGTATACCTACGGGGATTTTTGGGGGCGAAAAATCGATTTAGATAGGTTGTATCTCAAGAAAAACGCTATTTTCCGAGCTTTTCTTACTGGAGTATGCCGCGCAAAGTGTATTTTTAAATGTTTTTAACGGCTCTGGGTACTATACCCCGAGCAAAACTCGGTCGCCCAGGTACTTCATATAAGGATTAGACGTTTTTTTGTAAGAAGGCCGTTGACAGTTAACGAATAGTCGTTTCGTAAGGCAACGCATTGGAAACTTTGGTTTCAGGGATCTCGATTTTTCTCAGCAATTACAAAACATATGAAAGTAATACTTTTGTAACATGAATCTTCATTTTAATGACTTCATTTTGTCAGTTGCAGAAACAAGATTAGTTACCTTTTATAACAGAAATATACCTGTTCGGTCCAAAACTTTCTGGCTGGAAAAATTTGGCGGCTTAAAAAAAAATAAAAAAGATGTCATCTCGATTGTCATTTAGTCTGCTTTTTCGAGTCTGGTTTTGGCGTTTCTGTTGGTTGTAGTTTTGATTTTACGGCGTTTTAACGATACGAATCCGGAAAACTTTCGAAATGATCAAATTGGAATATCGTTCCGTGATCAAATTCCTGACTAAGGAAGGGGTCAGCCCGACCGATATAAAAAAAAGGTTGGATGCCGTGGTCGGGGATTCTTCTCCATCATTTTCCACGGTAAAAGAATGGAGTAAACAGTTTCGATTGGGGCGGGAATCCATTAACGACGAACCTCGCTCCGGCCGGCCTATAGAAGTACTCACCGAGCAATGTATTAAATTAGTGGAAGAGGAAGTTCTGAGTGATCGAAGACTAAAGACTAAAGAAATAGCGACAAGAACCGGACTTTCCAAAACTTCAGTACTTAGGACACTACATGATCATCTTCACATGAATAAAGTTAGTGCTAGGTGGGTACCCAAACTTCTTTCGAGCTTGCAGCGTACTGAGAGAAAAGCGTGTTCTCAAGAAGTTTTAGACGCGTATAGGCGTT
The DNA here is from genome assembly GCA_947284805.1 of Coleophora flavipennella. Taxonomy (NCBI): domain Eukaryota; kingdom Metazoa; phylum Arthropoda; class Insecta; order Lepidoptera; family Coleophoridae; genus Coleophora; species Coleophora flavipennella. Next base: position 12,465,945 of record OX369273.1, read on the forward strand.
ACGGAAAAAGTTATTTGGAGTCGATTGTTACGGGAGACGAAACCATGGTTTTGTACTATGATCCCCTGTCTAAAAGGGAATCGATGGAGTGGCGTCGTCTTGGTGAAAAGCCACCTAGAAAGGCCAAGGTAACGCAATCCACCAAAAAGATTATGGCAACGGTATTCTGGGATTGTCACGGAATACTAATGATTGACATAAAAGAAAGGAATACCACGGTAAATGGCAGCTACTACGCCACCCTTATTGAGCAGTTGCGAGAGGCGATCAAGCAGAAACGACGTGGAAAACTTAGTAGAGGTGTTCGGCTTCTCCACGATAATGCTCCCGTTCACACTGCTGCAATTGCCAAAGCTGCTGTAGCTAAATGTGGTTTCGAGGAAATTCGCCACCCCCCTTGCAGCCCAGACCTGGCCCCAAGCGACTACTACTTGTTCTCGAGACTTAAGGCAGACTTAAGGGGAAGACGATTTTCTTCGGATGATGAAGTGGCCCAAGCAGTTTTTACCCATTTCGAGGACAAAACTCCAGAATATTTTTATAAGGGGATAGAAATGCTTATCACGAGATCTGCAAAGTGCGTTGAAATAGAGGGGGACTATATCGAAAAATAAAAATAAAATTGTAAATATATCTACTTGTTTTCTTTGTTAGGCCGGACACTTTTGGACCGCACCTTATATATTACTAGCTGTCCCCGCGAACTTCGTACCGCCTTACATTACATTACACTGCCCTGCCCTACCCTACACTACCCTACACTACACTACACTACCCTACCCTACACTACCCTACCCTACCCTACATACACTACACTACACTACCCTACACTACCCTACCCTACCCTACATACACTACACTACACTACCCTACCCTACACTACTCTACACTACCCTACACTACACTACCCTACCCTACCCTACACTACCCTACCCTAAACTACCCTACCCTACCCTATCCTATCTCTCAAGTTGGATCGAACTGCACATGGTGTGCGAATTTTATTATAATCGGTTAAGTGGTTTAGGAGTCCATTGAGGACAAACATTGTGACACGAGATTTATATATATTAAGATATATCACCGAACCCCCCTTTTAAAACAGAGATTTGCATTCTACAGGCAAACCAGACCGATTTAGTACTTCAATTTTTTTTTTAGTCGATGAGTCCTTGCCAGTTGTATTTTTTTAATTGTAGTTTTTAACAGTTTATGTTTTCCTTTTACATAGAACAACTTATTTGATAATTAAAATAAATTGTAATAATAGGTACATTAATTGATACTGAAAAAGTGCAAGTGTCATATTTTTTTTTTTTTACACGTAACGAAAAAGAAAGAGACAACGTTCCAATCAATGCCTTGCCACAATGAATCTGTTGCAGGTATACTGTATAATTCGTCATCATACACTTCGCTTCGCGATCTCATTTACAATCTGCCTGACTCGGCATTGACCATTTATTACAACGAATTATTACAATTTGCCTGGCTCGGCATTTTACAATCTGCGTACAGAATTTTACATTTTGCCTGACCGTTTACATACGGACGAATTATTATAAATTGCCTGAATCGGCGTACAGCATTTTACATTTTGTCTGACCGTTTACAGACGGACATAAAACTATCGTGGCATTGTCGCTCGAATGGCATATGCAAAATACATTCGATGACAGTTCTTTTTTTAAATTATAACAAAACAATTCAAATTATCCCATAATAAATTCGAAGGCGTTATATCATACCTTAATTTGCTTACAGTACTAAGATATTTGGGGGAGGCCTTTGTTTGGGGGAGGCCTTTGTCCAGCAGTGGACGATTTGTGGCTGATATGATGACTAAGATATACAGGTGGAAATTAAAATCGCAAACTAGGTAAGAGTTTAAGGAAATACTCTTTTCGTGAAACTGAACAACTTTCAGAGAAAAAAAAATGACTCTCCATATAAAGTTGTTAATAACAACTTTGTATGGAGAGTCAATTTTATTGTTTTCTTGGAGAAAGTTGTTCAGTTTCATGAGTGGAGTATGTCCTTAAAGTTAGGTTTATAATTTCAATTTCCAAACTGTATACTTCGCTGAATTAGCTACACCTTTGATAAATGCCGCTCGCCATTGCCGGCTCGCGTAGAACGGTTGCGTCAAAGTGGCCGCCTTGAGATCAATCGCGGCGCCGCCGACATTATACCCGCGAATCTTGTTCAGTCTTTTATTATTTAAGAAGGCGTCTTTTTTTAGAAGAAACTTCGTCCAGCAGTGAGTAATTAAAATTAATTTTCAATTATATTTTTTTTTTATTTTTTTTTTGTAAAATTGTTTTATCCTTCAACACATTTCTAGAATTCCGTTGGGGTGTACTGCAGCTAACTCCCCGAATGTACTTTAGGCATGCTAGGGTATTTGAATTTTTTGGGAAAACCCGTTTATTTACCGTATGTTTGCTTGTTTCAGATTTTTCTCCACGATTAGGTTGACCGGTGATAGCACGATACAAACAAAGGTAAGACTTCGGCTTCTGAAGAATTTAAATGACAGAGGTAGGCTTACCAGACGTCAGGACTTGTCCTGACAGGACAGGATTTTTAGGCTTCTGTCAGGATTCCAGCCGGACTTTGAAAATGTCAGGATTTTTTGCATTATTTAGACGTTTCTTTGGCCCTTGAATGTAATGGTGCTTTTTCACTGTGTGGAGAGTAAGAGTAGCCTCTAAGGCGGATTGTGAATCAGCGAGTAACCGGTCGGCACAAAAAAAAATCATAAATGGTTTTTTTTCTCACTGACTCGGTGGCTTAGTGATTAGTACCCTTGAGTACTGATCCGAGGGTTGTGGGTTCGATCCCCACCCAGGGCAAGCATTTGTGTGATGAGCAGATTTGTTTGCTCTGTGTCTGGGTGTTAAATATCTATATATGTATGTATTTAAACGTATATAAGTATGTATATCAGTCTCTGGTAACCCATAACACAGGGAATCCTACTTTGGGGCCAGATGACCATTTGTGATTTGTCTGAGAATATTTATTTATTTTATTAAATTGACTGTGCGTCGTCAAACCACGCACGCGCCCGTTTCAGTAAAATGTCAGGACTTTTTGATAAAAATCGGGCTTTTTATCAGGAATTTTCAATTTAACATCTGGTAGCCCTAGACAGTGGTGACTTGTTTGGAGTTTTTTGGCGGGATTTGTAGTGGACGCATTCGTAGTTTTATTTGCATTGTTTTCTGATAGAATTTACTTCAAAAAGTGGTACGTTTTGGAGAAAATCGTCTGGTGCACGTGAGCAATGTGAATAACAAGACAATAAAATGAAAAAGGACAGTTTTATAGACGCCCTACTGTAACCGGGTAAGGCGGAACTTTGCAACTCAGTTTGATTGGTGGAAGGGCACTTTTAAGGTTCCGTACCCAAAGGGTTAAAATGGGACCCTGTTTTACTAAGACTCCGCTGTCCGCCTGTCTCTCCGTCTGTCACCAGGCTGTATTTCATGAACTGCGATAGCTAGACAGTTGAAATTTTCACTCCAAAAAAAGTAAAAGTTTCCATACAATAAACATGTTTTTTTAACTTGAAAAAACTAGCGCCATCTAGTGTGATGGTACGGAAGCCTTTGTGCGCATTTCCTACAATTCTATTAAAAATTAAAGGCTATTTAGGGACCTTGATTCCACCTGCAAAGTTCATCATCATTCAAAATAACAAAAGGGTCTATTGTCACTGGGATTACGGCTTCACACATACAAACATTACAAGTTCTACCTCAGAATTAGGCTGCTGCAAATGCTGTCAAGAACTTAAGAGAGATTTGTAATGCACCGGCACTAGCATTACAAATCCAAAAACAAATGAAGAAATTGAAAATGATTTATGAATTCGGCTGAAGGACTCGTTTCCATGGCCAAGAAATCACAACAACAGTGACTTGTTTGACTAAAGTTACGAACCATCCAGTGATAATTTTAATGTTTTAGTTTCAATAAATGACTTTACACGTTTTGCCCGACAGCCCAAAACGGAAGGTAATGTTTTTTTGGGTGTATGTCTCATATGTCTGTTTTCTTGGTTGAGCCTATAATCCAAACGGGCCTAAACTATTTTTGAGTGCGAGGTGTCGATTTGTTTTTTTTTTGTTTTTTATTTATTCACAAATTTAAGCCCTCGGCATCATCTCACCTGATGGTAAGTGAAGATAATGCCGAAGATGGAAGTGGGCTTACCAAGATTCCCCAACGCAATGGAGAACTGGCTATCTTATCTTCAAGCTGGAACATATCAATGTTGTTAACACTGATGTTTGGCGACAAGACTTAGATAAGATGGTGGTAGCTAGCCAGACGGGCTTAGAAAATGCCCTACCACCAACCAAGCTGAGTCTTATTAGTTGACCCCGCCGGGAATCGAACCCGCGACCTCCTGGTGTGAAGCGAATGGACTAACCATTACGCCACGGAGGCGTTTAAATTTGTCTTGATCCCGTGAGTAATTTAAGACACATATTACCTGATTACCCAAAACAGTGGAATAATGTTTTTTTATGCAGTTTAATTTGTAATTTAATTAGTTAGGTATGAGTCTAATAAAAACTTGTTATTGTATGTATAATAAAACACTACCTAACTTGGTATTGTACTCCACATACTTAATTTTTTTTTAAATGCTGTTCGAATTTATGTAATTATATTTAATATTTTTTGGGAGTTACGGTAGTACCACTTTCTACAATTGGAACAAAATTGGTACAACACAATGTACGTATATCAATTTTTTTTTAATCCACAATTTTCTTTATCATGAAGGGTTCAGACAAATAAAAAGACAATAGACATATTTAAATATGACACAAACACACACCGTTTACACAAAATAAAAAAGAGAAAAACATATAGAACCAGGAAAAAAAAAACATTAACACGAAAACAAATAGGACCAACGGAATCGCTGAAATGCGATGTCAAAATGGACGTTTCCCAGCATTAGAAAAGCCCATGGTGTCGTGTCCGCGACCGCACGCCACACCACACCTCACACTCCATAATCTATCTCACCATTCAGACAACAGGTGTATCTACACATTGATCAGTCAAAAAAAAGACAGAGATACTTTAAATATGCTTTATTAACCAATAATAAATATAATTGAAAACCTAAAAGCTAAATGGTACAATCTTTTATTTGAAAAGAGTTTTATTCTCAAAAAGCCTAATGCTTAAATAAATATGAAAAATACATGGTTCCAAATTTAAAAAAAAACGTGAGTACAGTGTTTTATTTCCTACAATTCTATTAAAAATTAAAGGCTATTTAGGGACCTTGATTCCACCTGCAAAGTTCATCATCATTCAAAATAACAAAAGGATCTATTGTCACTGGGATTACGGCTTCACACATACAAACATTACAAGTTAAATAATAGCTATTTATGCAACTGTTGCTTAATGAGGGGTATTTAACACGAGTGTGGTTTATGAAACGGGCGCAGCGAGTTTCATAAAAGTATACACGAGTGTTAAATACTAATTATGTACAGTTGCATACAATAGTTTATCTACACTCATACAACAAATTTAAATTAAAGACAAAATAAAGTAATCATTGTTTATATACAAACTGCATAAGGAAAAATACAAACGTTAATGGCGCGAAAATAAATTTGCAGTAATATCGCACCGCAAGCGCACCGCGCATGCGCGCCGCCAAGGTTGCGTTCCGAAACACGCTAGTGTGCTCAAATAGCAAGCATCTGCGTAAAAAAAAAAACTTCATTTTGTTACAACTTTGCAATAACGAAATGAAATTTGTATGGATCCTTAGTCACGGCTCCATCGAAAGGTATATCATTTGCTTAGCGTTTCTGATAAGTAAATGAAGGATTTACGACATGAGTGTAGATAAAAGCATTTAAAATATGACCCTTCTAGTTTAAAATTAAACTTATTTCTCCAAGAAATAGATTGTGTGTAAATATTTCATCTACGTTGTTTTCCTTTTTTTATGTTGTGATGAAATATTAATATTGTATTGTGTGTTTCGAAATCAAAGTACTAAGGCCAGCACATCAAAATAGACACTTTGGACTTTATACCATTCTTATGCCATACGCGTATGGATCAGAATCGCACTACGAGTGCCTAGCTTGATGTGCTGGCCTGTGTACATACTCGTATATGTAACCGTAAATGACCATACATTTTATACTATAGCTACATACTGTATACAAAAAGTCCTTCCTTTTTTTTTGGTATATTTTTAAATTCACAATTTGTAAGCCCTTGGCATCATCTCACCTGATGATAAGTGACGATGATGCCAATGATGGATACCAAGATTTCCCAACGCTATCGAGAACTGGTTAACTTATCTGCAAGCCGAAATACTTCAGTGTTATTAACATTGATGTTTGGCGGCAGGACTTAGATAAGACGGTGGTCGCTAGCCTGGTGAACTTAAAAACCAGCCAAGTGCGAGACAGAACCGCGCACAAAGGCTTCCTTTAATAAGGTTAAAACGTAAAAGGTAAAAACTAGCGCCATCTAGTGTGATGGTACCATCACACTAGATGGCGCTAGTTTTTTCAAGTTAAAAAAACACGTTTATTGTATGGAAACTTTTACTTTTTTTGGAGTGAAAATTTCAACTGTCTAGCTATCGCAGTTCATGAAATACAGCCTGGTGACAGACGGAGAGACAGACGGACAGCGGAGTCTTAGTAAAATAGGGTCCCATTTTAACCCTTTCGGTACGGAACCTTAAAAATGCCCTTCCACCAATCAAACTGAGTTGAAAAGTTCCGTCGGGAACCGAAACCGCGACCTCCTGATGTGAAGGTAATGGATTAACTATTACGCCACCATTATGTTTGTATGAATTACCTTTTCCATATAAATAAAATACAAAGTCATTAGAAAAGCTTGTTACTAAAGGAACGTAATCACCGAACCCAATATGTCAAATCAAACATCTTACGCGAAAAGCGTACTTTTTGGCGAGTAATTTATATACCCCAGTGATTTAAAGCAAGTACATTTTCCCCGTATAAAAGAATCTTATTTCCAGTGAAGGGAAAGTTGATTTTTAACAAGGACTTTTTACTAAAGACCGACTTCTGAAATTCTCTTCTTATTAAAGGAACGTAATTACCGAACCCAATATGTCAAATCATACATCTAACGCGAAAAGCCTACTTTTTGGCGACTAATTTATATTCCCCAGTGATTTAAAGCAAGTACATTTTCCCCGTTTAAAAGAATCTTATTTCCAGAGAAGGGAAAGTTGATTTTCAAGAAGGACATTTTTACTAAAGACCGGACTTCTGAACTTTCTTCTTATTAAAGGAACGTAATCACCGAACCCAATATGTCAAATCAAACATATTACGCGAAAAGCGTACTTTTTGGCGAGTAATTTATATACCCCAGTGATTTAAAGCAAGTACATTTTCCCCGTATAAAAGAATCTTATTTCCAGTGAAGGGAAAGTTGATTTTTAACAAGGACTTTTTACTAAAGACCGACTTCTGAAATTCTCTTCTTATTAAAGGAACGTAATCACCGAACCCAATATGTCAAATCATACATCTAACGCGAAAAGCCTACTTTTTGGCGACTAATTTATATTCCCCAGTGATTTAAAGCAAGTACATTTTCCCCGTTTAAAAGAATCTTATTTCCAGAGAAGGGAAAGTTGATTTTCAAGAAGGACATTTTTACTAAAGACCGGACTTCTGAACTTTCTTCTTATTAAAGGAACGTAATCACCGAACCCAATATGTCAAATCAAACATATTACGCGAAAAGCGTACTTTTTGGCGAGTAATTTATATACCCCAGTGATTTAAAGCAAGTACATTTTCCCCGTATAAAAGAATCTTATTTCCAGTGAAGGGAAAGTTGATTTTTAACAAGGACTTTTTACTAAAGACCGACTTCTGAAATTCTCTTCTTATTAAAGGAACGTAATCACCGAACCCAATATGTCAAATCATACATCTAACGCGAAAAGCCTACTTTTTGGCGACTAATTTATATTCCCCAGTGATTTAAAGCAAGTACATTTTCCCCGTTTAAAAGAATCTTATTTCCAGAGAAGGGAAAGTTGATTTTCAAGAAGGACATTTTTACTAAAGACCGGACTTCTGAACTTTCTTCTTATTAAAGGAACGTAATCACCGAACCCAATATGTCAAATCAAACATCTTACGCGAAAAGCCTATTTTTCGGCGAGTAATTTATATTTCCGAGTGATTTAAAGCAAGTACCTTTTCCCCGCATAAAATAAACTTCTTTCCAGAGAAGGGAAAGTTGATTTTCGACAAGGACATTTTTACTAAAGACCGGATTTCTGAACTTCTCTTCTTATTAAAGGAACGTAATCACCGAGCCCAAATGTCAAAACAAACATCTTACTTGAAAAGCCTACTTATTGGCGAGTAATTTATATTTCCGAGTGATTTAAAGCAAGTACATTTTCCCCGCATAAACGAATCTTATTTCCAGTGGAAGGGAAAGTTGATTTTTAACAACGACCTTTTTTACTAAAGACTGGAGTTCTGAACTTATCTCTGAAGTATACATAATATGTTACAAACATCAAATATTCTCACAATAATGACATTCATTTTTATACTTAAGCTAAGTTTGATGAAAATTGGTTAACTAGAAGTAAGAAAAAAATCAGTCAAAAGATTTGTAGCAAATGTACGGAAAGTGAAGCTTAAAAATGTGCCAGTTTATTAGAACTAAGAAGCTTTGCTTCAATACTGAGTTGAGTCGAAGTTAATTGACCGAAATAGTGCGAAGCGTCTTCGTTTCAGCTGGGGCAATAATGCCTGTCTATATGTCTGTATGTCTGTCTATCTTTCCTTTCTTGTCTGTTCTCTACAGGTTCACATTTATCAACCGATGCACGTAAAATTTTGTGAGCAGGTTTGATAATTATATTGGTTTTTTTCGATTCACTTTTTGGAAAACGTAAAAATATCATATTTCAGCCATTTTTAAAAACTCGCAAGGTCTACAGCTCACAGAGCCACAAATTAAGTATTGCTTGTCAAGTCGTCAGCGATGTAGTTAAGTATTGCTTGTTAAGTCATCAGTGATGTAGTTTTTGGTTAAATCAAACCTATTTTATGGACAGTCACAGCCTGTTCATTGAAAGTCACAGCCTCTTTTCAGTTCCGTAACTTATTAGGAAGAAACGGAACCCTTGTAGTATACTTTGTTTCCTGTCTGTCCCTCTGTCAGGACCTTTTTTCTCAGGAATGGGAAAAGGTATTAAGTTGATATTAATACCAAATACAAAGTTTTACGATCCCTTGGAGGTGTAAGAAAATCAAGCTTCCAAGTCAACTAGATCAACAAATATGAGCCATGGTTTATCCACAATGATCCACATCATTCCTGTGTGGGCTGAAAATTAGCGCATAGACTTTTCTGTGTGAAATGGCGCCTTTTTGACAGAGTATAAGTCTAAAATGATTATAAGCAAAAATTTTTGCATTTTTAGAGACTTGACAAATACCTCAACATATTTTATTTGTTTTTTATTTTTTCTTATAACAGCTCATATACGTCCCCACCAAGGGGCTCGAGCCTACCCTGAATCAGGGCGATTAGGCCTTAGTCGACCACGCGGGCCCAGTGCGGGTTGGTCGACTTCACACACAACCTTCGAGTTTCTTCGCAGGCGTGTGCAGGTTTCCTCACGATGTTTTTCCTTCACCGCTAAAGCAATCGGTAAGTATATGTACGTAAGTTTTGAAAAACTCATTGGTGCATTGGCCGTCCAGATTTGAACTCGGTACCTCTGGTTAGAAGAACCGAGTCGTTACCGGTTGAGCCACCGACGCTTTCTTATTTCTTTAATCTGACTCAAAAAAATATTGGGTACTAGCTTTTGCCGCGGCTTCGCTCGTGTGGGCATCGTTCTTATGACTGTTTTTAAAGGTGGGTGGTGCGCGAGCTGCAAGCAAATAAAAGAAAAAAATCTAAAGTTCTAGATTTTAATATCATTATCAGTAAAAAATCATGCGATTACAAACATACATTTGCATTTTGTATCCGTAGATGTTATAGGTAAGGGTTCCGTACCTAAAGGCGTGCTACAACGGAACCCTCGGAGCGCGAATCCAACTCGCACTTGGCTGTTTTTCATTGACAGTCACTATTAACTGACTGGTAATATCTAATGGGCTCCACCAATAAAGTGTTACCATTTTCAACATCGACAGTTCCTTACGAATTATGTAAGGTCTTTGTTTTTTAATGTTATTTATCCACAGCGTCAGAGAGGAAATTATGCGAAGGAAGCGCGAAGCGTGATGGAGAGACTGTCAAAGGCATTACTATACCGAATCATTTTCAATGTTCCTACTAAGCGAACTCGATTTAATTTAGCGCATCCTTTTAGGGTTTCGTCATTGAGTTTATTTATTCTAACTGGGTTACTTAATACCATGTTAAAAGCATTACCTGGGGTACATAATAAAATAAGAGAATAGGGGTGACGACAACATCAGAAATAAATTATGAACTCTTGATCACTAAATTGCCCTCCTACTTAAACTTCGGAAAACCTTACTCGTTTTGTTTTCCATCAAGTCTTCGATTTTTAATTCACCAAAATCACGAAATGAGATATAAGACGCTGCTAAACTATGACGTCACGCCTAGGTATTTAGAACAAAATGTCGTTTTTGACGGATGATAAAAAGTAACTCAGATGACTAGCATACGTCATTCCTATTAACGGATGTAGGAACTGCGAGACTAAGCGCCTACATGGCGTAATAGTTAAGTCCATTACCTTCATATCAGGAGATCACGGGTTCGATTTCTGGCGGAGTTTAGCTTTGTAAGACTTTGGTTTTAAAAAGGGTTGGTTTTAAAAGTAAAAAGGGGTTTCGTTGGAATTTTTCAGCCCGCCTGGCTAACTACAACCTTCTTATATAAGTCTTGCCACCAAACATCAATGTTAAGAACATTATAACTTGAAGTTAACATAGCCAGTTCCCCATTGCGTTGGAGAATTTTGGTAAGCCCACTTACATCTTCGGCCTAAGGTGAGATGATGCAAAGGGCTTACCAATTGTGAATAAAAAAAACTAGTTTGTTTAGCTGATTCACTATGGTTTATATAATGTCTTAAAACATTGAAGTGTTCCGGTTTGAAGAAAAGATAGCCAGTTCCCTATTGCGTTTACTTGGGAATCTTGGTAAGCCCACTTCCATCTTCGGCATCATCGTCACTTACCATCAGGTAAGATGATACCAAGGGCTTACCAATTGTGGATAAAAAAGCATCTTACTGTGAGGCATGCGGCTGAGGTACTTAGAAACTATTTTCATCTTGCAGAAAATAGCTATTCGCTTAATCAATTAAATGCGACCCCATGAGTCGTTACGCAATAAGTTTAAAGAAATCAATATTTTAACTATTGCTTGTAAATTTTTATATGAAAATATCATGTACGTTCTTAAGAATTTGATTTTTTTTGCTACAGTTTACTTTAAAAAACAGTGTATTCGCGACTGCTTTGCTTGCCAAATCTAGTCAGTGCATTTGGCGGTACTCTTTTTTTTCGCCCATTTTAGGGCAGGCTAAGGCTCATTGGCCATACCGCCTAGTCTTCAGTACAATATTTTTTCATTAGTATTTGTAGATTATACGTCTTCAGTAAGTTGTCAGTCTTCAAGATCACTATTTCTTCACGTTCACATCATAATATATATAGTCTCTAAACTACCTAACCCACACACACTCTAGCAAATAAATAAATAAATAAATAAATATTCTGGGACAAATCACACATGGTCATCTGGCCCCAAAGTAGGATTCCCTGTGTCATGGGTTACCAGAGACTGATATACATACATATATAGATATTTAACACCCAGACACAGAGCAAACAAATCTGCTCATCACACAAATGCTTGCCCTGGGTGGGGATCGAACCCACAACCCTCGGATCAGTAGTCAAGGGCACTAACCACTGAGCCACCGAGTCAGGCAAAATGATAACACTTTTGCTAAAGCTTTCGCGGACTTCTTGTGGGAACTCGAAAGACAGTATACACACTTTTATCTCATTATCCTAAACAATAAACACAAAAATGGTACTTTGCTGATAAATACACTCTCAATATTATACATCAAAAACCACAAATGTAATTTTTCGGATCATCATCATCATCATATCAGCCGAAGGACGTCCACTGCTGGACATGGGCTTCCCCCAAGGATCTCCACGACGTCTGGTTCTGCGCTGCCCTCATCCAGCGGCTTCCCGTGACCTTAACCTTCTTCTTCAATTTTTCGGATAATAAAAGAAAAATGACAAACTGGACGCTACAAATTCCCGCCAAAAAGTTCTTTACGGTACCATCGCGGCTGGGTACCTTCAAAATATCAACATTTTACGTTATCAATATCAACCTAATCAACATCTTTACATATGGATATTGAATAATCATTTATTCTACAACATTTTTAATAATAGACAAAACCTTGATGGGTGAACATTAAACAATCATTTAATAGTTTCTTGTCATGAAAGGCTGCAAAGTTGTTATTTGTCGCGAGTTACTCTAATAAAACCTGAAAAGCGAATGATTCTAGGATGAGGATAGAATCTGACCCGCAAAATAACTTTGCTTTCGAGCGAAACACACAATTTTACATCTCACAAATCTTGATGGGTGAACATTGAACAATCATTTAATAGTTACTTATCATGCAAGGCTGCAAAGTTGTTATTTGTCGCGAGTTACTCTAATGAAACCTGAAAAGCGAATGATTCTAGGATAAGGATAGAATTCGACCCGCAAAATAACTTTGCTTTCGAGCGAAACACACAATTTTTCACCTCACTACAGCGAGGTATTTGTTTAAGAATTTTTTTTAAATAATCTAGTCAATTAGTGTTTATCCTCTACATAAAACAAATGTAAAAACAAAGTTGTGTTAGTTACACCATATAACTCAAGAACTGCTGGACCGATTTTGTCAATTCTTTTTTTGTTGAGTTCGTTATTGTCAGGAGAAGGTTCTTATGTAGGGTATGGTAGGGTAGGGTAAGCTAGGGTAGTGCAGGGTATGGTAGGGTAGGATAGGGTAGGGTAGTGTAGTGTAAGTTGGAACGAAGTTCGCCGGGACATCTAGTTTTAGAATAAAATGTAAATTATAAAGACCGTAATGAAGAACCGAGTTTTGAACGTACCATTGTGTGTGTTTCTTTTTTAATAGAAATGTTCTAAAAAAACTCTTTCCACGCTAGCTCATGAAACTCAATTTTGCGCGCTAAAATGTAATGACAAATAAAACGTTTGAGGTGAAAACAAATGTATTTCTCTTCTTACAACATTATAACTCGCAAGTCGCCGCCCTTACACACTGAGACAGTGAATTTCAATTTAAGAAATGTAAATGTACGCACCGAAAAATGTAGCGTAGGCAAGCCTCCCACTCGGTGGACCGATGACCTGGTGAAGGTCGCTGGAAGCCGCTGGATGCGGGTAGCGCAGAACCGGTCGTTGTGGAAATCCTTGGGGGAGGCTTGTGTCCAGCAGTGGACGTCCTTCGGCTGATATGACGATGATGATGAATTGTAAATAAAATGCATGTAGCCTGAGTAAGGTTAATAAGTCATTTGTGGGGCAGTTTACGAGTATATGCAAAATATATATATATATATATTCAGTTCGGACTTCTTAGCGCGAGTTCGACTCGCACTTAGCCAATTTTTAGTATTTGTTGTTTCACCTCAGTTAACGTACTATAATCACACCAAGTTTCATACATAACGATTTTCACGATAGAGCTTAATGAAAAACACTTCTAAAGACCTGTAAAAAAAGACTTTATTTCTATGAATTCCCCCCTTTTTTTCCACTTTTTTCTAATTTTTAAGTATTTTTTTTTATAGCCGCAACAGAAATACACATTCTGTGAAAACTTCAACTGTCTACCTATTATGGTTCATGAAATACAGCCCGCTCACAGACGGACAGACGGACGTACAGCGGAGGCTTAGTAAATAGGGTCCCATTGGTAACCCTTTTAGTGTACGGGACCCTGGAAAGTAACTAAAGAAATATTCTCTATGCGTCTGGAATAAAGGTTTATCTTATCTTTACCAATTTAATTAAAAATTAAAAACCCGACTGCCTATTTTTTTTGGTCAGACTGATTAAACCACTCCTATGTTTAGTCTACATAGCGTACCAAAGAAATATATCACAATTTTTTTGCTAGTCGGGTAAAAATATATCCTATGTCACTCACTGGAACAAGACAAACCTAAATTAATAAATATTCTGGAACAAATCACACATGGTCATCTGGCCCCAAAGTAGGATTCCCTATGTTATGGGAACCACAGACTTATATACATACTTATATACGTTTAAATACATACATATATAGATATTTAACACCCAGACACAGAGCAAACAAATCTGCTCATCACACAAATGTTTGCCCTGGGTGGGTATCGAACCCACAGCTCTCCATTCAGCAGTCAATAGCACTCACCACTGAGCCACCAAGTCAGTCAATCTAACAATACCTAGAACTCCAAAATCCATCAGGTCATTTAGGTTACAAGGCGTGCTGAAGAAATATGTATACATACATACATACATACCCTCGAAAAAACATAACCCTTCTTCTGGCGCAGTCGGGTAAAAAAGTAGAGAGCAAATAGTAGTGGTCTCCGACCGGAGACGGCGGGCGACCTATCAGCGCAAATAATTTTCTATTACAAACACACACTAAGCGGAATTCCCAATTTTCGAAAATAAACATTTGCTTGGTTATACGGTGCAATCTAGCGTCGGTGGCGTAATGGCAAGGGCCGCTACCTCCTGTCCGGGAGATCGTGGTTCGAATCCTACCATGTACCAATTTTATTTTATTTTTTAATTCACAATTGGTAAGCCCATGACATCATCTCACCTGATGGTAAGTGACGATGATACCGAAGATGGAAGCGAGCTTACTAATGTGTTTTCGAATTTCGATTTCATATGTACGTTTATCTGATGATCTTACGGTGAAGGAAAACATTGTGAGGAAACCTGCACATGCCTGCGAAGAAACTCGAAGGTTGTGTGTGAAGTCGACCAACCTGCACTGGGCCCGCGTGGTCGACTAAGACCCGATCGCCCTAATTCATGGTAGGCTCGAGCCCTCGGTGGGTACGTACGAGTATATAAGCTGATATGATGACGGTGCAATCTGTGCATGTACACAAGATATTGGCACATATAGCTCGTAGAACAGATGGCCATTGAGGCAGTAAAGTTTTCTAGTAGCGACCACGCACCGGAAAACGTAGTCTACTCGGTAAACCGATGATCTGGTGAAGGTCGTGGAAAGCCGCTCGATGCGGGCAGCGCAGAACCGGTCGTCGTGGAAATCCTTAGGGGAAGCTTTTGTCCAGCAGTGGACGTCCTTAGGATGATATAATAATGATGAATGGTTCTAAAGATTTAATGAATATAACTGCCTCCGTAGAGCAATGGTTAGTCTTTTAGCTTCACACCTGGTATTCGATTCCCGGCGGGGTCCAACTTTCTCAGACTTGGCTTGGTTGGTAAGTTGGATTTTCTAAGCCCACCTGGCTAGCTACCACCATCTGATCTAAGTCTTGACACCAAACATCAATGTTATCAGGATTCCTGTGTCTCGGTATGAAGATAAGATAGCCAGTTCCCCTTTGCATTGGGGAATCTCGGTAAGCTCGCTTCCATCTTCGGCATCATCATCACTTACCATCAGATGAGATGATACTAAGGGATGATACTATCAATGATGGATAAAATACAGTATTATTTTCATGCGTGATTGTAGTTTTTAGTTATTGAGAAGTAACTAGTATCTTATCTGTGGTTATTGCGAGCAAAAGTATAAAAAAGACAAATATAGTTTTTCATCTGGGACTACCCACACTCAGTTATCTGGCCCCAAACTAGGATTCCCTGTGCTATGGGAACAAGAGACTGATATACGCGTACATATATAAATACGTTTAAATATAAACGTATATTAAATTCGAAAATATATAACGTATATTATTAAACTGTGCGACGAGGCTTGGTTTGGGGCGCTCGCTGCCAAGAGGGAAAAGCGCCACCAGAGCGGCAATACTCCATCTGCCGCAAACTTTCCCTGCCAAGCGTGTGGGCGAGTCTGCCGTTCGCGCATCGGGTTGCTAAGCCACCAAAAGCGTTGCCTCTAGTCCAGGACACTGTAGTGAATCGTCTGTAATAGACGTAGAGGCCAGTGATGATGATTAAATTCGAATTAAACATCCGGATAAAATAAGAATACAATATGTATACTCGTATGTCGTACCGATATCATAGAATTGTCCATTTCATGAAATCGTCAACCATTTAATAAAATCGTCAAATTTCATGAAGAAACGTCGTAACGTTGAGGTAAAAACAACATCAATAAAACCACGTTAAGCCCCGTTTTCAACTTGTCATTATGAATAATCGTGAAAGTTTAAAGTGTTAAATTTCATGAAATCTTCAACTCTTGAAATGTTTATTAATTTCATGAAATGTTCGTTCTATTCATGTCGTTCATGTAGTTCAGTACATGTCAGTCATTTCATGAAATGGTCATTCATTTTATGAAATGTTCTTTCGGTTCATGAAATTGTCATTTTTTTTATAAAATGAAATGGTCATTCATTTCATGAAATTTTTGTTCATTTCATGAAATTGTCATTAATTTCATGAAATTGTCATTCATTTCATGAAACTGTCTTTCATTTTATGAAATTGTCATTCATTTCATGAAATGTTTGTTTATTTCATGAAATCGTCATTCATTTCATTAAATAAACGTTAATTTCGTGAAAAGGTCATTCAATTCGTGAAATGTTGGTTCATTTCATGATCTGACCAAATGTGGAGTGACATATCATTAAACGTTGGCGTTTAAATGACACGGTCAGTTTTACTTGACGATTTTATGAAATATGAGCATTTTATCAAATTATCAATTTAACGATATCGGTTCGACATATATATGAATATACATCGGTATATAATGATATTCTCAGGCATGGGTGGCGTAACGGCTAGGCCCTCTACCTGCTTTCCGGAAGGTCGTAGTTCGAATCCTGCCACGTACCAATGTGTTTTCGAATTTCGATTTTATATGTACGTTTATCTAACGCTCTTAACCGTATAGTTTTCTCACAATGTTTCCAACACCAGAAAAAAAACTTTGTCTGACCGTTTACTCTGAATTCCATTCAGCATTCCAAGGTTGACGGGAAGAGATCCCGAACGGTAAAAGTCCGCCTTAGCTATACTATTATTTATTTGTATACTTATTTGTTTTTTTAATGCAATGATGAATTTACAAACAAACAAACAAACCTCTGCGAGGTAGTAGCTGTGGATGTATGTACACATTTTTTTTCATAACTATTTACTGTTTATATGTACATACATTTTCACTACGCCACGCTTCATACAAAAATGTTCCAACCCGTTATTACCTTAATTGGGAATCGAACCCACGACTCTCGGCCCAGCAGGCGGTAGTGCGACCACTGGACCATCTTGTCAGTCAGTTTACACAGTATTAACAAACTACTGACCATCGCACCTACAGCATTCGTTGTTTATCGCGGGTTTTTTCTACAAAGCGTTGAAGTGCTGCTACACGCTACACGTGGACTACGCGAGCGTCGTAGCAAAGAATATATTATGTATATAATTAACATAGGTATGGACACTCCCTGCTGCTCTCTAGATTGCGACCTCACCCCCTCGTCACACAGATTAATAAAGATTGGTTGGAGTTTGGTTGTCGAACGTATAGGATTTCACCGCCATTTTGTTTGTTACATCATTCGTTTTTTGAAATGTCATTTCTGGCCCGTTGTATGAAGTATCCAGGGTGTGGCCGTAGTCAGCAGCTGAAGTGTTATGAATTTTAATATTGATTTTTTATAGTGAATTGGTGATTTTAGGGTTGCGTACTGAAATGGTGTGTTACAATTAGGAAAATACACAATGTAAACCAACTATATTACATGATGTCTTTATTTTCTGGATTTTTACACGAACCTCTGCAGCATAGTGACAGGATTGTACATATACTTTTTTTCTTGTTATCTTTCGCACATATATATCGAAATATATAGATTTAATCCTGTGCAAAGGGTTTCAAAAAAAAAAAACTACACCACGCTCCACACAAAAACCGGCCAAGCGCGAGTCTGACTCGCGCTCCGAGGGTTCCGTAACACCACACCTCCCCACACAACCATGACAATGATATGTATTCACTTTACAATATATTTTACTTCAACGCGAGCGACAGAAAAATTATGAATTTTTCATTCAATTCGGACTCTTTACTTTAGCGCGAATACTACTAACCAATGACAAGTTTTTATTATTAGTTGTTATTAAGATAAGTACTATAACCAAAGCAAGTTTCATGCATGTATGTGTAACCGTTTTTACGATAAATCAAAACCAAACACTTGTTTTTTGAAGTAAAACTTCTTTACGCACGCTTGACTTGGGGAGTGAGCTGGTGGATGCGTGACGGCAATGTTACGGAAGTGTGGTCGGGCGAGGCGAACGGAAGTTGAGAGGGATATATTAATTAGTGAAGATAGAAAGAGAGATACTATTTATTTTTGTTAACCAACAATATCTGTTGTCAGAACAATCAAAACAAACATATAAGATAAAAAAGATTTGATCCTTTTCAGAGGATAATAAAACTATTTTCATAAACTGTCTATACCTCCATATGACAAAAAAGATTTGATTATTTTCTGAAGACTAAGTATTTACTTTCAAACACATATACATGGAGCTAAAGAATTTTAGTTTAGTCGTGTGGTCTAAAGCACACTCGTGTTTTTTTTGTATGATTCATTCCCTTTTATGCTTTTTTTTTGTTATAGGGGGAATAGAAATACACACTCTTTGAAAATTTCAACTGTCTAACTGTTACGGTTTACGAAGTACAGCCCGCTGTCAGACTGACAGACAGACAGCGGAGGCTTAGTAATGAGGTCCCGTTGGTCACACTTTGGGTGTACGGAAACCAAAAATGTTCCAACCCCTTTACATGTTAGTATGTTTGTCACTTGTCGGCATCATTTGATACAAATTTTAAACCACATTTAGTGTTAAAACAATCAATTATTGTTTTTTTAAGGCGCTAAGATCACTCAATCCGAGCAGGTTAATACGTGTTTAAATAATATCGAACGTAAGTCTATTACTTTGAAGTTCTAATCAATGCGGGCTTCAACGCGGCTGTTACGTTGAAACCGAACGCTCAATTCTCGATTATAACATGTTTTTATTACCTTTATAACTTTCAAATAAGTTTAAAAAACATGTATTTAATTAAAATGAAAGGTTTTATATATAAAGTCACCGATTTTTGTGTGTTGGTTTTCATTTAATATTAACTATTTGTTTTCGAGAAATTTTGCAATTAGTACCAAAAACAGAGTCAACAGTATATTTTTTTTACATTAAAAGTGGTAATATTTTTAAAATTTTATTTAATAAAATAGATTTTTTATTACTTTAAATATATTATATATTTTTTCCATGGTGATAGCTTTACACAGTCTTTCAATAATTTGAATGGAATATTGTCATTTGACCCATCTAAAGGCCTTAATTCTGTATTTCCTTGAAAGGGATAATATATAATAATACTACTCCGAATATTTGTCCGTCAGTATGTCCGTGTGTCTGTCGCAAGGCTATATTTTTTTAACTGTTATACTAGCTAATACTTTATGTTTGTATACTTTAGCCAATACTTTAATCTTCATACAATGTTTGTTAGTAAGGAAAAAAAAACACTAAATTAAAAAAAAGTTTGAGTGGTGCGCGAGCAGTTCCGCTAGTAGAAAAAAAATGCTTAAATATACTATTATTTAAGGAAAAATAATGGCTATGATTTTAGGCGGGAAACTCTTGTTTTCATACATTTCCGTAGTCGGGTTTTAGTTTTTTAAACTTTTATTTTATTTCTATATTTTTGTGCTCAGAATATAACGCCACCTCACCTCACCACCTCACCACTACCACCTTGTAGCGCGCGTACATTGAACAGTCTCATAATATCGCTGAAATTAAATATATTTGTATACGCAATGTATGTATATTTAGAATATGCTTGTCAAGACCTTTCTTTTGATACCAAACATTATATGAATATCTATAAAAAAAAAATTTTTGTTGTTTAATTCACCTATAAAATCCGCCATGTTGATTATTTTATATTAAGCTACTCGTATGACACGCGGAGTAATGGCACAAATCCAGACACCGCATTTGTCAAGATCAGTTAAGTGGTTTAGGAAATACAAGGGGACCGATGAAAATCCATACATACATACTTACAAACGAACATACTATCAAAAACATAACCCTCCTTTTTTCGTAGTCGGGTAAAAATAGGTGAAAATTTACCCTTATCTCCAAAAGTACTAGCCCTATTTTTTTTATAAAATCACAGTCATCATTGCAGCTCATATACGTCCCCACCGAGGGGCTCGAGCCTACCCCGAATCAGGGCGACTAGGCCTTTTATAAAATCACAGTATATGAGGTTAAATTCATAGATTACAGAAACATCAATGAGAAAACCTAAAGTCCTTTCGTTCCGACAGGAAAAATTAAATTTCTAAAGTCCATAATAAATAGACCCCTATTTACCTAGAGCAAAGTATGTACTCAGAGGTCTTGTTCTGTTGGTATTTAAAGTTTTGGTGCGGAACCCTGTTCGTCTGGCCCCGAGTCGCACTTGGCCGGTTTTTTTACGTTTTCGCACAGTTTGAACTTGTATTTTTTTTCTTATTTTAATAAAGCGCTGTCAATGATACGATGATATTACTATTTTTGTATTTTTATTTCTTGAACTTTATTTAAATGTTGCATAGCTAGCTTTTGTCGTAAGACTTGCCTTCTACATTGACAAATTTTCGCGCAAATCTAAAGAATTCGACAAATTGAAGTAAGAAGATACATCTGCAATGCCTGAGGCATCCACAGAACATGTATAAAGATAACATTACATCCTGCCGATGTATCGAAGCGTGTAATAGCTTGAAAACCAATCTTCTACCATTTCAGATGGGCTTTCTATACTACCTATAAAAGTATAAACTATAGGAGATAGAGAAAAACGCTCTCAGGAACCGTTATCTCAATTTTAGAGGAAATAAAAACTGGTTTTTAAAAACTAATAAAAATCTTGATAGGTTCGGAGATATTTGGCTTTTTTTGAATATTTTTTTTGTTCATTTCGATTGTATATCACTATTATTATAACAGCTCATATACGTCCCCACCGAGGGGCTCGAGCCTACCCTGAATCAGGGCGATTAGGCCTTAGTCGACCACGCGGGCCCAGTGTGGGTTGGTCGACTTCACACACAACCTCTGAGTTTCTTCGCAGGCGTGTGCAGGTTTCCTCACTATACAGACCAAAAATTGGAGATATGGAGACCATTGATCTAAAGTTGCTAGAAGTTGTTGAGAATTTTCCCATACTGAAAATTGGATTTAGCATTTTGGGCTCTTGAGCAGAGACAGGGATTTTTTGTAAGCACTATTTGGTGGTTACTCTATTTCATTTAAGCACTTTTTCCAGAGTACCTTACTTCAAAAGAAAAAAAATTAGGATCACTTCGTTTTCCATCCATCTGTTTGTCTGTCTATCAAGACCCTTTTCTTCAGGAACGTTATGACTGAAAATTTTATTTAGCATTTTGGGCTCTTGAGCAGAGACAGGGATTTCTTGTAAGCGTTATTTGGAGGTAACTCTAATTTATTTAAGCACTTTTTCCAGGGTCCCTTACCCCAAAAGAAAAAAAAATAGGAGCACTTCGTTTTCCGTCCATTAGTTTGTCTGTCTGTCAATACCCTTTACTTCAGGAACGTCGAGGTATCAAGTTGAAATTAATCTACACTAATATGTGCCTACCAACTCCTACCGGTTGCCTTAAGGTTGCCTGGGAGAAATAGCTAAAAGCGATAATGCACTGTACATATTTAAATTAAGTTTCTGTAATGCTTTTTCTGGTATGCAATAAAGGCTATTTATTATTATTATTTATTATTATATGTAAAAGAGTTAAAGTTTGTATGTTTGTGAGTTTCTTTGTAGCAAGAAATTTCTGGAACTACTGAACTGATTTTGTAAATTACAGTATCACCAGTAGAAAACTACATTATTCTTAAGTGACATAAGCTACATTTTCGTTCGACTTACCCTCAAAGACAGTCATGAAACGATGCCCACAAGTTTGCATTTATTTTAAAACTAAAGAATTCAATTGAGGGGTAATTTGGAAAAACAACCATTGTCAATTTTTGTATGTAAATTTTCCAGGAAGCAATAAAAACTATTAACAGTTAATAGTATCAATTTATAAGCAGTTCATTTATTAGTTAGTTGTAGATAATATTAAATGTAATGTTTTTGATTAAAACGGTGGGAAAGAAACACATTAGCTTTACAGTAACTTGACAGTACGTAAAGAGTGTTGCCATATTTTTTTTGGAAAATAAAACAATGTTTACTGACTCAGGCAGTTCATTCAAAAACATGTGGTGACATTGGTTGTTTTCCCTATACCATTAACTTTTGTTTCCTTGAATATCTCTGGACATATTATGTTGTTTTTTTTCGAAAAACAGGATTTTGAGTTTTGTAAGGAATCTATCAAGCTGGCCATAGACATCAAAATCTCATTTTCGTTTTCTTTTGACCATGGTTGATTTTCCAAGAAATATGATTCTAGATATTTATTCAAAAAATAGGTGCAAATGACACTCTTTCTGATAATCAAAATATAGTGATTACATAATTTCATTTGTAAAAAATCAAGAAACAAATAATCGTTAGTTAATAACTTCAAAATCCAATCCTTGATATAAAAAAAACCAAATTATGTCATTAGAACATGAAAACAATATGACACGAGAAGTTAATAGTTATACATTAAAATTATTGAATGTCATGAAAGCCTTTGACAAGTGTAGGTCAGTTCACACGGACAGCACCCGGTCACGAGTATAACGCGAGAGTCAGCCTAACATCACCTCTATTACTTTCCTTAAAGTTTTACCTTTTAAGTCATCTATTTCTCCTTACACCCCAAACATAGCACCATAAGTAAGCAATAAATCAATAGAACCCTTTGTTTATCCTCACTAATGCATGGGGTTGTCAGTTTGTCTTTAGCTAGGTGAAACATTAGCCAACACTAGTTCATTCAACCTAAACTTATCGAATCTTATGTAGAAGGTGGATGACTTATCGTCTGATAAGAGCTTTAAATAAATAAGATAGACTATTAGGTTAGGGCATTACGAGATTTAAAAAAAACCGGTAAAGTGCGAGTCAGAACCGCGCACACAGGGTTCCGTAACATCATAATTGTACTAGTTTCTTCACGTTTCAAAAAAAACACTTTTTTTTGTATGGCGACTTTCACTTTTTCTAATTCTTAGTATTATTTTGTAATTTTAACAGCATTAATGTATTCCGACATTGATATAAGATAAGTTCCCCATAACTTTGGGAAAGATTTTCCGATATTGGTGGAGCTTCGGCATCATCGTTACCATGTTACAAAAAAAAATCTGATCTACATTAGCTCGAACTTAGCAGCAAAACTCAACGGAGTAGTAACATGATTTAAAACAAAAAAAAACGACTTCAAACAGAAAACTAAGGTTTCCCTCGATTTCTCTGGGATGCCATCATCAGATCCTGCTTTCCTTATCATGTTACTACTTTGGGATACCCTTTCCAACAAATAAAGAATCGACAAAATCAATATCGACTTTGTACCTGAGAAAAATATGTTCTTAATAAATTAAAATGAAAATTTTATGAACAACATATTCTGTTGCACGTTAATGTATTTACAATATTTGTTGAAAGGCATTTCGCATCAGCTCATATACGTCCCCACCGAGGGGCTCGAGCCTACCCTCAATTAGGGCGATCGGGCCATAGTCGACCACGTGGGCCCAGTGCGGGTTGGTCGACTTCACACACAACCTTCGAATTTCTTCGCAGACGTGTGCAGGTTTCCTCACGATGTTTTCCTTCACCGTAAGAGCGTCGGATAAACGTACATATGAAATCTAAATTCGAAATCACATTGGTACGTGGCAGGATTCGAACCACTACCTCCCGGACAGGAGGCGGCGGTCCTAGCCGTTACGCCACCGACGCTCATTTAGAAAGGCATTTATAATATATTATAAAAAAAATATTGTCAATATTTACTTACGTTTGTAGGGCCCTACCCACCGCCCTCGGGCTTAAAAACCGAACCACCTACAATCCAAGGCTGCACCGGGAACGGACCCGTGCCCTCCGCCAGCCGGCCTTCAGTTGCGCTGCTCCTCCGGCGGTACGCCCAAAGGGAGTGAGGCGGAGCTGTTCCATTCACCACCCGGCTTCATTGCTGCGCTGTTTCTCCGGCAGTACGCCCAAAGGAAAGTGGACACAATTTTTGTTTCTTTCAAAAAATATCGCGCAACTTTTAGTAATATACCTAATCAACATTAGGGTATTTCAGGCTAACTTTATAAATTAAAATTATTAAAATTTGACTATTAAAAGCAATATTTAATATAAGGGAAGCGATGATCGTTGCCTAACCGGCTGTCTATTTGAAATTGGTTAATTCGGTTTTTATTTATAAAATTTGTAATTTTTGTATTTTCTGTTTTATATCAACACCGTCATCTCTTTTGAGTATATTTGCCCTTTTTCCTTTAAAATTTTCATAAATTAAAAGTATTCGGATTTACCCCAAAATTTGTTTTTCTGTTAATTTCCTCTATTAGGCAGGCCTTCCAAATTCTACGTATCATGTGGCGAATTCTTTGATGATATTTAAGCCGTTATCTTCTATTTTCGCTACAATACGTACGTATTTTTATTTAAATTATAATTTACCATTTTGGCTATGGAACCCTAAAAGGTATATATAACTGTCACATAATTATCACGTCAAATCTTTCAAAGATCTCTCAGCTTTCATAAATAAAAAACAAAACTGCAAAAATTAATTTCACAATTTGTACAACAATTCAACAATACGAAATACAGGATGGGTATAATATTAAAGCCGTCTCCCGCTCGGCGGTGACGCATTAATTAACAATTCCATCATTCGAGACAAACGACAAAAGTTTAATCTCGTTTGACGCGTTTTATTAATGGCACGCGAAAATGTTGACACCCTGCAGAGCGGAGAACTGAGGCACTAAATGGCTCAAGAAATAAAAAGCTGAAATCCTTACTAATATTATAAACGTGAAAGTTTGTATATATTGATTGATGTATGGATGTTTATTACTCTTTCACGCCACCTCCGCTGTCCGTCTGTCCGTCTGTCACCAGGCTGTATTTCATGAACCGTGATAGGTGCTGAAATTTTCACTGGTAATGTACTGATTACGTCACCACTCAGGTAGAGACTCTTTTTTATTATTGTTGTACCGGTTCAGTTGCCGGGCTTAATAAAAAAGTGGTCAGTGGTCCACTTCAAAAGTTCTCAGCTAGCTTGTTTTTTCGAGTTAAAGCGCAGTTTTTTTTTTGTTTGAAAGCTAATATGATAAAGAACAATAGTAAGCCATAAATTTTTCTGGTAAAACGGGCCAAATCTGGATAAATTAAGATTGCATTGAAAAAAACAGCTCATTAAAATGCATTTTTATTACAAAAAGTCAAGTTTAATTCATGATAGCTAATTTTTGCAAGTTATTTGCTACTTTATTCTCTTTGCCGAGTATTTTTCGTAATATTTTTTGTTATTTCAACGAAATCGACCTATTACTTTGAAAGAAATTGATATTTTTGCACATTAGAGTCCTTGTAAAAATTAAAATCTTAAATCCGCAATATTTTTTTTTTTTTTAAACTATTTTATTGACGATAATTTTTGATCTAGTTTCACCCTCTTTCGGGGTTGCACTTTATCGCGGGACATCCTGTATAGGAAAAATTTGACCCGGCTGCACAAAAGAGAAGGGTATTGTTTTTATTCTGTTAGGTTTATATCCGATTGTTTAAAAAAGTGGGTAATGTTTTTTTTATAATTAAATGTTTAGAAAATGTTGGAACCCAGAGCTAATAGCCTATTTTTTGCTTGCGAGCAAATATAATGTACCTAATTGTTGGACCGAAGTGAGGGTACATAATTTCTTTTGTGACAACTCAACGTTGCTACTAAATTCGACCTAATGCAAGTGTGGGCGTTAGATTTTTTTTTTTTGGTAACCTGGTAACGATGATGCCGAAGGTGGAGCTTACCAAGATTTCCCAACGTTATGGGGAACTGGTTATCTTATATCAATGTCGGAATACATCAATGCAGTTAAAATTGATGTTTAGGGCAAGACAGATAGGATGGTGGTAGCAAGCTTGGTGGGCATAGAAAATGCCCTGACACGAGCCGAACCGAGTCTTACCCCGCCGGGAATCTAATCCGCGACCTCCAGGTGTGAAGCGAGTAGACTAAGCTTGACAAAGTCCCGAGATTTATTCGATTTTCCCGTTGTTTTCGATTTAAATAAATAAGACGTTTCCCCGGGAGAAAAAAGTAGCCTATATTCCAAGTGTACTAAGTTTCATCCCGATCCAACGAGTGGTTGAAGCGTGAAAAAGTAACAATCATCCATAAGTATAAACTTTCACATTTATAATAGATATAAATAATATACGATATTCTCATATAGCATAGGTACGAAGTAACTAGTATCTCATCTGTGGCATAGGTGACAGAGGTAGCCTTTTTTATATCTTTTTTATACTTTCATATTCCTCTCAGCAATTTTATCCTAAGTGTCATTGACTTAAGTGGCAAATAGACTGTCTTAAGGGTTTTGAAGCTTTACCATTTTTGTCTCGACTCTAAGATTTATCAGTTTATACAACTAGCAGCGTTCTCTGGAATCTTCTATTTTTGTAAAAGTATTAATATAGTTTTTTACCCGAATGCACCAGAAGGAGGATTATGTTTTCCGAGTGTATGTATGTATATTTCATTGGCACGCTCTGTAGCCTAAACGGCTTGATGGGTTTTGGAGTGCCAAGTGTGTCGTTATATTTGTCTCCATCCTGTGAGTGACATAGGAAACATTTTTCCCGCTTGGCCAAAAAGGGGGGGAAAAGTTTTTACGCAGTCGGGGTTTTGATTTTTAATTAATTCGTTTAGTTATTTACCCAACTGTGTAAATGTCCAGCAGTGGACGTCCTTCAGCTGACATGATGATGATTTACGCGACTGTACAAAAAGAAGGATAATATTTTCCGGGTGTATAGAGTTTATTTGTTTTTTATTGACATAAATATTAAAATGGTACGTTGTCATTAGAATGAGCTCTCTAGAAACACCTAGCGCTTAGGAGTCTTAGGATCCCAAACTGAATTCTTACTAATATTATAAACTAGCCGTCCGCCCGCGGCTACGCCTGCGTTGTTTTCAATTTTCCCGTGGAAATAAGACGTTTTCCCAGGGTAAAAAATAGCCTATGACCTATTCCGGGACCTAACCTATGTGTGTGCCAAGATTCATCCTGTTCCGTCCAGTAGTTGAAGCGTGAAAGAGTAACAAAAATCCATACGTACATCCATAAATTCAAACTTTCACATTTGTAGGATGTGAAAGAATTGGTTGAGGGTGTGGGAAGTGACATAGACTGCTAATCAGAATAACCCGATATAGGTCTTGAGGGATCTGGAGAAAACGCATGTCCACAGCCGCAAGCGGCTCGCGCACCACTCAACCTCAAAGACAGTCATAACGATTTCCACGTGGGCGAAGCCGCGGAAAAAAGCTAGTTAAAGATAAAATAAACTATCCATAGGCAAGCCTCCCACGCGGTGGAACGATGACCTAGTGAAGGTGGCGGGAAGCCGCTGGATCCGGGTAGCGCAGAACCGGTCGTCGTGGAAATCCTTGGAGGAAGCCTATGTCCATCAGTGGACGTCCTTCGGCTGATATGATGATGAAAATCGTTCGTAAATATTCGTTCGCCGAACCGGTGTCTGGCAGAATAACAGCGCTGCAGAGTATACTGCAGCATATGCTGAGTCAGTACCGTTTTGGTGCACAGTACAGCTATTATTTATAGTTTATTTCTATCGTTTGTAAATTGTACCTGGAAATTGTTGTACTGTGCGCTAAATAAAAGTTTTTCTATTCTATTCTATCTATAATATGAAATGAAGGGTAAGCTAAACTATAATAGGGAAAAAAAGAGATAATACCTGTTCTTTAATGATAAAATAATTCTCCTGTAGAGATAAGCTATTAATACCTTGCCAATTCATATTCTTATAACATCAAAAAGTCCGTTACGTAACCTCGTAAAGCAATCTTTTTCAGTTACTAGGCGTTCCGTTCAAATACCCGCGCGTTCCCAGTAGCCTTGCTTATTAGTCCTACCAGCTAATAGGAATGTCCTTCCCAATAGACTTTCTAGGTACCTTTCTATGTACTGTGTATCTGCAAAACCGCCTCTATGGCGTAATAGCTAAGTCCATTAGCTTCATATAAGGAGGTCGTGGGTTCGATTCCTGGTGGAGTCTAACTTTTAGTTTAAGACTCAGTTTGGTTAGTGGAAGGGTATTTTCTAAGCCCGCCTGGCTAGCTACCATTATCTTATGCAAGTCTTCCAAACATCAATGTAAACTGCATTAATGTGTTCAGGCTTGAAGATAAGGTTAGGGAATCTTGGTTAGCCCGCTTCCATTTTCGGCATCATCGTCACTTATCATTAGGTTAGATGATGCCAAGGTCTTACCAATTACTGTGGATAGAAAAAAAAATTCAGCAGTCAGACACACCAACTTAATTTCTTACTGTATAAACCAATATTTTATTAAAATTCATAGAGTGCGACATTTTGAAGTGTTAATTTAAGTGTCTCATCTATATTCTGAGAGCCTTTCATTCATTTATCAATATCATTTATGAGCTCATTCTTAAGTAGGTTGTACATAGATTTGTATTCTAGAAAATAAAGCACTATTTATTTATCCTTAATATAATATTGTAAAGGTGAAAATGTGTTTGTGTGTTTGTTTGTTACCTTCTCACGCTTTAACGCCTTGACCAATCTAAATGAAATTTGGCATGCAGGTAGCCTGTGTCACGAGGAAGGATATAGGCAACTTTTTATCCCGCGAAAATAGCATAGCCCGATGCAATATATATTTTTTTTGGTTAATTTCTTTAACATCGCAAGGGAACAATGGATCGTGTGATTTTTTGCATAGATATGGTTGACGGGGTGGGAAATGACATAAATTACTAATAAGCATATCCTGATATAGTTGCCGAGGAATCTGTAGAAAAATCATGTCCACTCTCGCGAGCCGCTAGCGGCTCGCGCATTGCACACCCTTTAGGACAGTGATAAAAACGATGTCCACGCGGGTGAAGACGCGGGCAAAAGCTAGTTTATTTATAAATTCATTGTCTCTTTACATCTTCTCTTTGTCAATTAATTTGCAAAAAGCAATTTAGTTTATTAAATTTTGTTGTCAAGGATTTCCACGACCGATACCAAGTCACTCGAGTCCCACTCGCCTTCCTAGCGCTACGTCTTCCAATGCGCGGTCGCCACTTGAGAACTTTACGGCCTCAACGGCCATCTATTCTACAAGTTATGCACCCTACTTACTGCCACTCAAGTTTATCGATTTAAATTTAGCGATTAGAGATCTAAGGACAAATTAAATTTCATTTTATTATTATTTACAATAAAATATATTATGTATATTATTCTAATTTGTGGTAGGTAGGTAATAATATTAATGAACCTTATTTCAGACACCTCTTGCCAGGCAATTTATTAATTACTAGCTTTTGCCCGCGGTTTCGCCCGCTTGGACATCGTTTTTATGACTGTCTTTGAGAGTAAGTGTGGACATCAGTTTTCTCCAGATCCCTATTCCAGATCGGGCTATTCTGATTAGCACTCTGTCATTTCCCACTTTCTTAACCATTTCTGTACAAAAAATCACAACAATCCATTGTTCCGTTGCGATGTTAAATAAATGAACAAAAAAAACATTTTTTCAGTTCCCTCGTGAACTGCATCGTACTTTGATATTTGCACTGGATAAAAAGTATTCTATATCCTTCCCCGTGATAAAGGCTACCAGCATTCTAAATTTTATCAAGATTGGTGATGATTTTGAAGCATGAAAAGGTAACAAACAAACACATTTTCACATTTATATTGTGACTGTCTTTGAGGGTGAGTCCCACCCTCTCAAACATTTCTGTGCAAAAAACACAACAATCCTTTCTTCCGTTGCGATGTAAATAAAATTAACCAAAAAAAGAATATTTTTAGTTCCCTCAGGAACTGCATCGGATGTATTCCCGGGATAAAAAGTAGCCTATGTCCAATGACTTCTATATTACTGTGCCTATGTCCTTCCCCGTGATACAGGCTACCTGCATGCCAAATTTCATAAAGATTGTTTGAGGTGTTGAAGCGTCAAAAAGTAACAAATAAACAAACAAACACATTTTCGCATTTATAATATTAGTAAGGATATATTGTAAATTTTAGTATTAATATATTAATAAGGAAGGATTCTCATAAATGTAGCTTTTTGGCGCACCCTATGTATCCTATTTGCGTCCCAGGTGACATCTCCCCTTCCTGATTCGCATGTAATTGGTTATATACATAGAATTGATTTGCATTATGACAAATTCCTACAATATTACCTAACAGTGTTTCCCAAAGTGAATTCTGCGAACACAGCATGGTATGCCAGGACTCCGCGAATCCATAACATTTCGACGGCAAATTTTCACAGTTGGCTGATTTCCGCAACCAGGCGTCTGATGCGCCCATTTTGCGTGGTTTGCTGAGCTCAATTCCTCCAAGAAGTCCAGTAGCCCCTGCAGGTTGCCGACGAATTCCGGGGGTGTCCTCAGGTCTTCGAGATGCTCGGCCCTGTACGCTGCCACCTCTCTGCAATCCAGAGGTATGTGTCTGTAATTCCTAGGGAAAAAAACCGGCCAAGTGGTTCTGCACCATTACCTATAG
Source organism: Coleophora flavipennella (assembly GCA_947284805.1). Lineage (NCBI taxonomy): Eukaryota > Metazoa > Arthropoda > Insecta > Lepidoptera > Coleophoridae > Coleophora > Coleophora flavipennella. The sequence goes on from OX369273.1 coordinate 12,497,061, forward strand.
GTAATAAATGACGTATTAAAAAAACTAATTTTTCGTTCAAACCAAATTTCGGTGGAAGTTTGCATGGTAATGTACATCATATATTTTTTTAGTTTTATCATTCTCTTATTTTAGAAGTAACAGGGGGGGACACACATTTTACCACTTTGGAAGTGTCTCTCGCGCAAACTATTCAGTTTAGGAAAAAATATATTAGAAACCTCTATATCATTTTGAAGACCTATATATCGACGGCGAAGTGACATGAACTCATAACTACAAAATCATGAATTTACAGGAAAGTAAAAAAACATACCATAAGTTGTTTATTAGTTTTTTGAAATTTGTTTTTACAGTAAGTTCATGAGTAATAGGAGACGAATTGAACGGTGATAGAGCACTTTCATTACCATGTCGGATTATCAGATTTTAAGCAGATAGAAGATATTGTTTTTAATTACAGCAATTCGTTTTCTATAAATACCAGAATTAGAAGGTATTGCAAATTAAAAAAGTTTTGTTTTTAAGATTTATTTCACTATATTCATTAGATTGAGACAAAACATTTCATAGTGACAGCGTATATTCCCGGATTATCAGTATATTTTAAAATAAATCTAGAAACCAGAAACACGTACCTTTGGTACAGTACAAAGTTACTATATTTCAGAGGTCTGATTTGATGTGCGGATATTAAACTACTGATGCCGAAGATGGAAGTGGGCTTAGCAAGATTCCTCAATTCAATAGAACTGGATAATCTTTTCTTCATGCCGGAACACATGATGGTGTTAACATTGATTTTGGCGGCAAGACTTAGATGACCTAGTTGTAGCCAGCCAGGTTTACTCGGTGAATAGCTACCTCTATCATCTTATCTAAGTCTTGCCGCTAAAACATCAATGTTAACAGCATTGATGTGTTCCGATATGAAGATAAGATAGCCTGTTCCTAATTGCGTAGGGGAATCTCGGTAAGCCCGCTCTCATCTTCGGCATCGTCGTCACTTACCATCAAGTAAGATGATGCTAAGGGCTTATCTATTCTGCATAAAAAATCCACACACAGGAGTTTTCACGTATCAGTGACAAAACCTGGGTGGTCTTAGTATTGTTGTCTAGTAGTTTGGGGTCAGTGCTTTATGGTGAACAAGAAAGCTGTAGAAGTTGTGAACAGAATGCTCCAGGACATACAGAGGGGTAATCGTGCGATGGGTAATATTATAACAGTTCTCTTTAGCGGTTATTAACGCCAGACGTTGCCAGTGGCGACGCAAGATACCAGGGCTGATAAGGTAAACACCTGCATCAAGTGCTTTGTAAATGGCCGGGATTTTAAGCTCAGGAGTTTTTACACGTGCTCCTCAAGATCGAAAAGGGGATAAACTAATCTAATATACAGTAATCCTACTGAACATCAATGGACTGGTACAACTGCCACAGTCTATGTGTAAAATTGTGCCGTCCCTTGAGGAACTGATTTACAGTGTATAAGGTGATCTTGGTTAAATAGCGTGTGTGCGGACAATTCTCACCTCTAAAAACAAGTTGGTGGCGGTTATAAAATGATCGCATCCTTAGTGAGATGGACGGGAATGAGGTCGTAATACATCAAAATTATTATAGGATGCCTTATAGTTCTCATCTGTTCGTCGGTAATCGGTATGTCACAGCCGTTTTACTCAGACTACTTATTACATGTATAAATCTAAAGTTTCGAATGGTGGTAAGCTGGTTTAGTTTGGTTCGCATCTCCCTCATCCCGAAAAACTTCCCGTTCCAGTTCAAGCGCGTGCAGATACCTTTGAGCGTCTCTTGCAATGATAATAAACAACTGTTTTATTTTCGGATTTAGGAACTCATATGATTAATATTCATGCAGTTTTTATTAATTTCCATAATTTATCATGTTCATTTATCCACACGAGTGAAATCGCGGGCAACAGCTAATCTTCATTAGCTCATATCTTTGTGTAGTTTTTTTACTCCTCCAGTGAAATTATCAATAGGTCTACTAAAGTTGGAATATTAAACGCACTGTCACAAATCACTTAAGCAGAAAAAAAATATATGATTCAAGTAATATAAAATGGTAAATATAATCATTTGCTTTAAGAATGACCTTCAATTTTAAAACAATAAATTCTATCTACAACAGTAACTAAACTCAAAATCTTTTGCAATGGTCTCATTACTTGTCACCCAAACGTAAGCCTGGCGCCTTTCTCTATCACACCGCATAAAGTCAGTATCGTGTGAAAGAAAAAGCCTACCAACACTATTTCGCAATGTTGTAATTTCGCTCGCTCAGTCGTCAGACGGCCAAGTGCAGCGCTAGAGTATGCACGTGTCCTTTAGTAGATAGATGATTTTGCCAGCAAAAAGTACGCGAAAAGTACTAAATAGCAGATAATGACAGCAAGATATACGCTGATTTGTTTAGAAGATACTGACACTACTGAATACCTCGCTAAATATTCAAAAATCAAGGTGGGTGTCTTCGCGAGTGCATGCAAAATGATATTTTACGCCTAACTACATAAAAATCACGAAATCACAAAAATGTAAGTTAGGAGTTCATGTCACTTCGCCGTCGATATACATAACACACACGTATGGGTTTGATGAAAAAAAAAATTAAGTTTCAGTTCTAAGTTTTTTTTCTATTTTTGTGTGAAAATCTTAATGCAGTTCACAGAATACATCTACTTAACGAGTTTCAACAGTATAGTTGTTATAGTTTGGGAAAAAAGTGGCTGTGACACACGGACGGACAGACAGACAGACATGATGAATCCATAATTTTTTGGCATTTAGCTACGTAACCCTAAAAAGATGTTTGTAAAGTACCCGCAACGAATATGTTCACTACATCTATCTCAATTTCATTTGTGGTCGTATCGCGCTGCTTCCACTTAGTAGCAAACTGTAAAGTCTCCTGGTCGTGGGTTGAATTTCTGTCTAAGACAAAACAATATTTTTGCGTAACAATTTTTTTAGGTGAAAAACCAGCCAAGTGCGAATTGTGCGCGCACATTGAAGGTTCCGCACCATCTTCACAAATCAACTATAGGTATATAAGATACTACTAGGTCCTACTAGATGACGCTATTTACCCCAAATTACCCCAAATCGAAAGAAAGTTACCTGCCTCCCATACAAATCAACTATAGGTATATAAGATACTACTAGATCCTACTAGATGACGCTATTTACCCCAAATTACCCCAAATCGAAAGAAAGTTACCTGCCTCCCATACAAATCAACTATAGTTTTTAAATACTACTAGATCCTACTAGATGACGCTATTTACCCCCAAACTACCCCAAATCGAAAGAAAGTTACCTGCCTCCCATAAAAATCCAGGTCGAGTTACTTTGTTTATCCGTCGCTCTTACTGTGAAGGAAAACATCGTGAGGAAACCTGCACACGCCTTTCTGCACACGGCTTTCAAGAAACTCGAAGGTTATGTGTGAAGTCTTCCAACCCACACCGGGTCCGCGTTGCCCGATCGCTCTAATTCAGGGTAGACTCGAGCCCCTCGGTGGGGACGTATATGAGCTGATATGATAATGGAGAAGAAAAGTCCTCATCTCATCATTATTATAATATTCAGGGACAAATCACACACGGTTGTCTGGCCCCAAATTAGCTTTCGCTGTTCTATGGGAACCACAGACTGATATACATGTGGCCGGCATATTGTACAATTAATCGTTTCACACATGGTTAGGCAAATGGTATAATTCGTCCGTACATAAACGGTCTGGCAAATTGTAAAATGATGTACGCAGATTGTAAAATGACCAAGCAAATGTATGATTAGTCATTTTACAAATGGTCAGGCAGATTGTATAATTTCGTCTGTATATAAACGGTCAGGCAAATTTTAAAATGCTGTACGTAGAATATAAAATGGGCAAGGCATATTATATGATTATTCATTTTAAAAATGGTCAGGTAAACTTTATAATTCGTCCGTATATAAACGGTCAGGCAAATTGTAAAATGCTGTAGGCAGATTGTAAAATGCTAGCCAGACAAATTGTAAAATGCCGTATGCAGATTGTAAATGAGCGAGCGATGTTTGGTTCGGTCAGGTTTGATTGATTATACAGTCAAAGAGCCTCGCTCCCCCCCTGGGTAGCAAAAAACTGCTTATGGCATTTTAGAATTTGCCTGACCATTAGTAAATTGACGAATAACACTATATGCCTACGACATACGTACTGATATTATAAATACATATATACATATATAGATATTGAACACCCAGACACAGAGCAAACAGACCTGTTCGTCACTCGAATGTTTGATTTGAGTGGGGATCAAACGTGCCTAAGTATATTATTCCGATTTTTTTATTTACAATCGGTAAGCCCTTGGCATCATCTCACTTGATGGTAAGTGACGATGATGCCGAAGATGGAAGTGGGCTTACCAAGATTCCCCAACGCAATGGAGAACTGGCTATCTTATCTTCAAGCCGGAACACATCAATGTTATTAACACTGATGTTTGGCCGCAAAACCTAGATAAGATGGTGGTAGCTAGCTAGGCGGGCTTAGAAAATGCCCTACCACCAACCAAACCGAGTCTTACAAGTTGACCCCGCCGGGAATCGAACCCGCGACCTCCTGGTGTGAAGCGAACGGACTAACCATTACGCCACGGACGCGGTTGATTTCTGTGGGATTGAAGGCACGACCCTCAGCCCAGCAGGCAGGAGCACTGCCACTAGACCAACGGGTCACATAACATTACACAATATTACATTACACCAAAGAAAAATCAGACAACTGATAAGATAACTACATCCTTATATCCTTACTTAATATTATAAATGTGAATATGTGTTTGTTTGTTTGTTACCTTTTCACGTTTTAACGCCTTGACCAATCTGATGAATTTTGGCATGCAGCTAGCCTGTGTCACAAGGAAGGACATAGGCTACTTTTTATCCCGTGAAAATAGCGTAGCCCGATACAGTTCCTGAGGGAACTGAAAATATACTCTTTTTTTGGTTAATTTATTTAACATCGCAACGGAACAATGGATCGTGTGATTTTTCGCACAAATATGGTTGAGAAGGTGGGAAATGACATAAATTACTAATAAGCATATCCTGATATAGTTTCCGAGGAGTCTGTAGAAAATTCATGTCCACATTCGCGAGCCGCTAGCGGCTCGCGCTGTAGTGGTCCCGAACCAGCCTTATCAAATCTCTCGCGGAATCCGCTTACCTAGGAATGTGATCGTCATTTTCTTGTTTGACTCGTGGAAGAAGTTTTGGTTGCGAATCTCAAGACTGGTTTTCCTGTAGGTCGCCTACACTTAGTTGTGGAAAACGAATGTCTCAAGTTTTAATCTAGGGGAAACATCTTCTAGCTCAAGAACGGGCCAAAACAAAGCTCAGATGCTAAGTGGCCATAAGTTTAACGTGAGTCAATCCTTGGCTAGAAATGTTGACAGTTACAAGTTAACAAATATATCAAACATGAGTTATGTCCTTCCGTTTCTTATGTTATACGGTTCGCAACACTAGGTAGACGAAGACCTCCCAGTTCAGCGCATTGTACACCTTCTAAGACAGTGATAAAAACGATGTCCACGCGGGTGAAGACGCGGGCAAAAGCTAGTTTATTTATAAATTTATTGTCTCTTTACATCTTCTCTTTGTCAATTAATTTGCAAAAAGCAATTTAGTTTATTAAATTTAGTTGTCAAGGATTTCCACGACCGGTACCGAGTCACTCGAGTCCCACTCGCCTTCCTAGCGCTACGTCTTCCAATGCGCGGTCGCCACTTGAGAACTATACGGCCTCAACATCCGTATATCCTTGCTTAATATTATAAATGTGAAAATGTGTTTGTTTGTTTGTTACCTTTTCACGTTTTAATGCCTTGACCAATCTAATGAAATTTGGCATGCAGCTAGCCTGTGTCACAAGGAAGGACATAGGCTACTTTTTATCCCGTGAAAATAGCGTAGCCCGATACAGTTCCTGAGGGAACTGAAAATATACTCTTTTTTTGGTTAATTTCTTTAACATCGCAACGGAACACTGGACTGTGTGATTTTTTGCACAGAAGTGGTTGAGGGGGTGAGAAATGACATGATTTACTAATAAGCATATCCTGACATAGTTCCCGATGGATCTGGATAAAAATATGTCCACGCACGCGAGCCGCTTGCTGCTCGCGCACCGCGCACCCTCGAAGATAGTCATAAAAACTATGTCCACGCGGGCGAAGCCGCGGGCAAAAGCTAGTAAAATAACAAAAATTAAAAACCAGACTGCATAAAAACTTCATCCTTCTTTTTTGGCCAGTCAGGTAAAAATGTATCCTATGTCACTCACAGGTTCAAGACAAACATAACGACATATCGCACTCCAAAACCCGTAGAGCGCCGTTAAGGCTATACAAAGCGATCCAAAGAAATAAATATACATGCATACACTCGAAAAACACAACTCCTTCTGGCGCAGTCGGGTGATGATGGTGATGATATCAGCTCATATAAGTCCTCATCGAGGGGCTCGAGCCTACCCTGAATTAGGGCGATCGGGGCTTAGTCGACCACGCGGGCCCATCGCGGGTTGGTCGACTTCACACACAACCTGCTAGTTTCTCCGCAGGCGTGTGCAGGTTTCCCCACGATGTTTTATTTCACCGTAAGAGCGTCGCTAAACGTACATATGAAATCTCAATTCGAAATCACATTGGTACGTGGCAGGAATCAAACCACGACCTCTCGGACACGAGTAAAGTAAATCCGGCCACCAAAGTGTTTTTGCCTCGATTGAGTTTTTTTTTGAGATAATTTCTTTATAATACTCTATAGTATATGAGAAAACATCAAGCATCTCTCCGGGACCAAATTAGAATTCATTTTGGGAAGCAGCGAGAGGCAATGGCATATAAGTACCTACTGCTGGTTTTGGTTCAAGAGCGGTTCTTAGTCGTTGTAGACATGCGATTTTGCGAAAGCGCTGAAAATAAAACCGATTTATACCAGAATTTGTCTAATCCCAAAAAAATCTAAATCAAAAAATCACTTTATTAGTTGCTTAGAAGAATGACAAAAAATAGTTTATTTTTTCAGATCGATTCGTCAGATACTATGTCATGATATGCTTTTTTCAACAGACTTAAAAGGGCTGGTTTCCAATTCGACTGTTTTGTGTGTGTGTGTGTGTGTGTGTGTCAAAATTTATTAAAATAAAAATAGATTATTAATATTAACTTTTGCCAGCGGCTTCGCCCGTATGAACATTGTTTTTATGGCTGTCTATGATGGCCTTCCTGTGCTACGCCACAGATTACTAATTAGTTACTAGCTACGCGAGCCACAAGCGAACGTGGAAATTTTTGATGTGTAACATCTTTGCTTTCCCTTTCCTGCAATTTGTGGGAGTGATTTCGTGAAATGGGACGGAAATGTGTAACAGGAAATGCGAACGTTTTTTAATTCTCGAAAACTAAGGTTGTCATAGCCATGCCGCCTAGTGTGATGGCAAAGGCAAAGATGACATACTACTATTCGAAGGGTCGGCCCGTGAATGTACGACCCGATAATTAATTAATTTCATAAGTATTTTGTCACATGTTACACATCATATGCGAGTACTGTAGGTCTCATTTTTTTTTTTTTTTTCAGATCCCTCGGGAACATTCGGAGCTATCTTAATTAATATAGTATAAGTGTCCCACCCGCTCAAATGTAATGTCTATAATATCTGTGCAAAAAATCACATCAGTCCGTTGCTCCGTTACTACTTAGAATAATTTCAAAAAATAGTTTATAGTTTATTATATTAATTAATATAGTATAAGTATCCAACCCCCTTAAACGTACTGTGTCTATAATATCTGTGCAAAAAATCACATCAATCCCTTGCTCCTTTGCTTCTTAGAAGAATGTCAAAAATGCTTTATAGTTTATTATATTAATTAATATAGTATAAGTGTCCCACCCCCTTAAATGTACTGTCTATAATATCTGTGCAAAAAATCGCATTAATCCGTTGCTCTGTTGCTTCTTAGAAGAATGACAAAAAATAGATTATTTTTTTCAGATCGATTCGTCAGATACTGTGTTATGATATGCTTTTTTCAACAGACTTCCTAAAAGGGGGTGGTTTTCAATTCGACTGTTTTTGTGTGTGTGTGTGTGTGTTACGCGATATACTTCGCAGATTGTGAACTAATTTTTATAATTATTTTTGATGTGTAACATCTTTGCTCTCGCTTTCCTGCAATTTGTGGGAGTGATTTCGTGAAATGGGACGGAAATGTGTAACATGGGACGGAAATGTGTAACAGGAAGTCGCGAAAGCGCGGAATTCTACTTTACGAGAGTCCGACTCGCACTTGGTCGGTTTTTTTCGTTACTGTCAGATCAGCCACCCAGGTACAATATCGTCATCAAATCTAACTAACCTAAAGTATTTTGTCACATGTTACACATCATATGCGAGTACTGTAGGTCTCGCTCGAATTTTTTTTAATTCGATAGGATATACATTCGAGTAGTTCTCGTATAAATTGTATCAAATTCGGTGTAGTAATTTTTTAAGAAAATTAACAAAAACCAAAAATAAGCGAAGTTTTTTTTTTACGGAATAAATCTGATATAGTGGACGTCATGAGTTGTTAATGAACGGGATAAACGGGTAGCTTGGGTCACTTTCTACCTTAACAATTATCTCTGTGCAAAAAATCATGTTGAGCCGTTGCGACGTGGATGGAGGACCAACAAAGACACTTTCGCGATTATTATAGTAAGTAGTCACAAAAATTTCAATGAGGATTTATTTAAACAAAAAAATAAAAGTACTCATCAAAACTCATCTGAAAATTCAACCAATAGAAACAATGGTAATAGGTTATTTTTTATGTCGGGTCTATCCTTTGTAGCGATATTTTGACGTGAAAAACCAAGTCAAAAACCTTGAGGTTATGAACTTGACCAACTCGCACTGGGCCCGCGTCGTCGACTAAGGCCCGATCGCCCTAATTCAGGGTAGGCTCGAGCCCCTCGGTGGGGAAGTATATTTAAGCTGATGTGATGAGGCCCTGCGGCCTCGACGCGCCCCAATCGCGTCTGAGCTAGCACAAAAATAAATTAAGACTTGGAGGGGTCACAGGGTTCGAATAACGAAAAAATAGTACCACGATATTATAAGGTAAAAAATAGAAAAACGAAAAAACAGATATAAAAGGGGTGATAGAGGACGAAGACATTCCCTCTCGTATATCTGCTAGTAACGCTAAACTACCAGGTTTATGATATAGCGTCCCATTCACGGACAACTAGGTCAAATAGTGAGGGCCGCTATTCCTGCCAACACCGTGAGACGAGGGCAAGGACCAACTTTGGTAGGTCTTGCCGCCAAGACGCTTGTCCTGGTACCTGCAAGGCAAATGCCTCGTGGAAGAGAACCACTACCTATATACTCTCCAGGTAGGTCCCGGAGCTGTAGGCACGATTACTTCCCTCGGCTTGCGCTGCTGGCGGTTCGATCCCCGCTCGGGATGCCAGAGAAGCTGGCTCCCACATCTCCAGTGTGGTACCGGCGTTGTAGGTGCGCTCACTTTCCGGCGCTTAACGCACATAAAGAGGACGAATACAGACAGATGATAAGAAAATCAATAAATTCATCATTTACTTCTACGACTACCAGTACTGCGCTGCCCGCATCCAGTGGCTTCCCGCGACCTACACCAGAACGTCGGTCCACCGTGTATGAGGCCTGCCTACGCTACGTCATCCATTACTACTGACTCTCCAGTTTAGCGATTCAGTGAGCAATGTCGGTTACCTTAAAAAATCAATGATTTAGAAAGAGCGTCGGTGGCGTGACGGCTAGGTTAGCCGCCTCCTACTCGGGAGGTCGTTGTTCGAATCCTGCCACATACCAATGTGTTTTCGAATTTCGATCTCTTACGTACGTTTATCCGACGCTCTTACGGTGAAGGAAAACATCGTGAGGAAACTTTCACACGCTTTCGACGAAACTCGAAGGTTGTGTGTGAAGTTGACCAACCCGCACTGGCCCCTCGTGGTCGACTAAGGCCCGATGCTCGAGCCCCTCGGTGGGGACATACATAAGCTGATATGATGACAAGAAAGATCAAATATAAAACAAAAAGAATTACTTGTATTTCGCAGCCCTAAATCCCACCCGATTTTTCTCTCTTCTGTTAGTCAATTCATATCTTTGACATCTCTTAAATGTTTATCTGCTTTTAACAAAGATACAAAGATGTTCTTTATTCAGGGTTGATAGAAGTTCACTGTATTTTAGTATTTCAAAGGAAACGTATTACTTTAACACAGACACGTCATGAACATTAGCGAATCAGTGTTTTAGCGGCTCAGCTGATAAAATATTCAATCGTAATGTCGTGAGTTTACATAAACATGCTTTTAGGCACCGTGGGAGTACACCATCTACGCCTTTTGACACTTAAGTGTGTTCGCCACACGTAAGCACACTTCATTTTAGCAAGTAAGTAGGTTCAAGTACCAGAAACCATTATTTTAAGCAGGCGAAGTGATTCAAACTGATTTTGAGAAGAGATAGCTGAATGCATAAAGTGATTCGATATAAAATGTAGGCTTATCTGTGACCGAGGGTTCCGTACCACCACACCCACACGAGAACAACAAAGACACCTAATTATTGCAATCGTCAGACAGACTGACAGACATCATCATCATCATGTCAGCCGAAAGATGTCCACTGTTGGACAAAGGCCTCCACCAAGGATTTCCACTTAACTGGCAGTGGGCAGAGCACACAGCGTGTAGAACAGATGGCAGTTGGGGCAGTAAAGTTCTCGAGAGGCGACCGCGCATTGGAAGACGTAGTTTAGGCAGGCCTCTCACACGGTGGACCGACGACCTGGTGAAGGTCACAGAAGCCGCTGCTGGATGCTGGCAGCGCAGACTCACGGACAGCGCAGACTTACTAACAGGGTTCCGTTAGCACCCTGTTTTTAGGGCCCGTACTCTAAGGAACTAATATACAGGATTGCATGAAATTAGAAATAAATTTTAAATTAAAAAAATGGCCATGTGCGAGTCAAACTCGCACACGAAGGGTTCCGTACCGTCCTACATAATAAAATCACATTTCTTGTATGGAGCACTTACAATTTTATTTCATTTTTTTCTGTTATAGCGGCAATAGAAATACACATTGTGAAAATTGCAACTGCCTATCTATACGGTTCACGAAGTACAGCCCTCTGACAGACAGATGGATGGACGGCCAGATAGCGGAAGCTTAGTACCGTTGGCACCTTTTGGCTACAGAATCCTAAAAATATATTGATTTTACGGTTACCTCTCATGTAAAGGCTGTATGGAAAATGTTTTTGAAATGCATCCTCTTGTAAAAGGTATTAGCAAATAGGTTTCTAAGTTTATTTAAATTATGATCGATGTATTACAACTAATTTTTAAACATTTTATGGAATATTGAAAAAAAACCGGCCAAGTGCGAGTCGGATCCGTACACATAGGGTTCCGTACTATCATACAAGATGGCGCTAGTTTCTTCAGGTTTAGAAAAAAAAACACGTAGATATACAACTAAATATTCTGTGAACATTTCAAGCGTCTACTTGCTGCCGTTATCAATATCGAGCAAAAACGAGCAAAAAATCACGTTTGTTGTATAGGAGCCCCCTTAAATATTTATTTTACTCTGTTTTTTAGTATTTGTTGTTATATCAGCAACTGAAAATTTCAATTGTCTAGCTATAACGGTTCATGAAATACAGCCTGGTCACAGACGGACAGACGGACGGACTGCGAAGTCTCAGTAGTAGGGTCCCGTTTTTACCCGTTTTGGTAGGGAACCCTAAAAAGTTCTATCTGATCTACTTCGACTTATTATCAGTTTGTTAACAAGCATTGCAAAAATAAATAAGCAAGTTTCAAATATATTTTGCACATAATACATGAATTTACTTCTACGAATTTACATAATTTCCTTAAAAATTTGCCTAAAATCGTTCCAATTAAGGTTTTTCACGACATTTCGCCCATAATTTGGGGCACGCAGTTTGGTGCGAACAAATGAACACTCAGCGTCTACTAATTGACCTAAATAAAAAAATGCCCGTAATTACTTAATAGGCTGAGATAATCACCGTTTATTTTGCTTTGGTTTTCATAGGGCTGAACATCTAATATATAAAACTAATACATACCTTAAAACGAGCAATCTTATGTATATCTTTATAATATAACTTGAATCTCTAAAACGGCTCCAACGCTATTATCCGAGATTTTTGCACTGGAGTATGCCACGCAAAGTGTATGTAGATAGCGTATTTTTAAATGTTTTAACGGCTCTTGGTACAATGCCCCGAGCAAAGCTCGGTTGCCCAGGTTCCAGGTATTATACGAACATATTCTTAAAAACTAATAGGCCTAATCTAATGAAACTAAAGTTAGCAAAACTAAAAAATCCATGATATAAGCTTATTACTTTTTTCGAAAATAGTGTAGTAGTAATTTTAAAATACGCAATGATTTTCAGAGTTCTTGTTGACTTCGGAACTGTAAAAAGGAGCCTAACAATAGTCGCATTAATGTGTTACATGTGACAAAATATTTATGAAATCAATGAACTATCGGTTTGTTCTTTCACGGGCCAGGCTTTCAGATAATTAGTCATCTTTACCTTCGGCCTCACGTTAGGCGGCATGATGGCCATGTTACCTTAACCATCGAGACTTAAAAAAACGTTCGCATTTCCTGTTACAGTCCTCATTCCCATTTCACGAAATCACTGACACAAATTACAGGAAAGCGAAAGTACACCCCGGACACTGCATACAAACAGTCGTGAAATGACATTTCTAATGACAAATGACGGAGCAAACAAAATCACTGCGAAATCCCATACGTTCGAGAACCAAACAAAAGTATGTATATTAATACTAACATACAGTATGAACACTCCCTGCCGCTCTCTAGATTCCGACCTCACCCCCTCATCGCCCAGATCGATTCAGATTGGTTACAGTTTGGTTGTCGAACGTATAGGATTTCGCCGCCATTTTGTTTGCTCAGTCATTTGTTTTATGAAGTGTCATTTCTGGCCCATTGTATGAAGTTTCCAGGGTGTGAGTAAAATGTTACACGTCAATAATAAAACCAGCCAAAAGTGATTTGTACTCGCGCTAAGAAGTCCGAACTGAATGAAAAAAACTGCATTTTTTTCTGGTTCTGTAGACCCAAAGGGTGACCAACGGGACTAAGCCTCCGCTGTCTGTCCGTGTGGTGGTCGCCCTTTTTGAAGAAGAGCACACCACACTTATGTGTCATGCATGACTGACTCATATCATAACGTAGGCGTTGTGTGGCACAATTAACCGTGCTATCCAGAGGACAGACGTTGGTAGCCTGGTGTTGCACCAGAATACTTGACTTTGGTAAATTTCTACATCTTGAAAATGGATGGCCCGATTTAAACGAAATTAGAATCTGCATATTCATTAACAAGCGATTTGTTACAAAGTGAGTTGGAATATGAACACAATTTCGTTAAAGATCGTATTCACAAAATATTTTCCTACATAAACTTAAAATTTCTACATCTTGATAATCAATGGACCGATTCTAACGAATTTTTTTACGCAAAAGCAAGTCACAAGATTAGTTTATGGATAGATTTTATTTTTGAAATACTTTATTTTTAAAAAGATTAGTGAATTTTTAGACCTTCTATGAAGACCTTGAATCGCTGTTATTTAGCGGTATAACAATTTATTGAAAATGTAGTCTATCCCTAAACTAGAATTTTGTGTCTTGCTTATGTGTACAAAGTTTCATGATAATCGGTCCATCCATTAATAAGTAGCAATTTTAAGTTTGTATGAGAAACGATTTTTTAAATACGCTCTAAAGTCCTTTTTAAGTCTAAAATTTTTGGACGTTTTCTCTCCGACCGAAAACTTATGAGATAATATTGTCTAAGGTATAGTGCGTGCCGCTTAAAATGAGACTTAACACACCACGTGAAACATTAAAAAGACAAAAAAAATAACTAGTTTATGACGTGTACACCTTTATGTCAAAAGGAGCAAAGGATTAATAATAACTATAAAATTATGGTTAACTATTTAGTACACTTCCTATTTTGTCTTTTCAATGTTTCACATGCTTTGTGTCATCTTTAGTGGCACGCATTTTATAACTTTTTAAAAGCTTTTAATTAACTTGCAATGTATGTATGTATGTTTGTTCTGGTGAAATCTTGCAAGTTAAATTTGACCCACTTCTCGGTTTCCGATTAAGCTGAAATTTTGCGTATTATGTATATCGCGTGACAATGCAATATTAAAAGCTTGTACCTAAAAGTTTTTAGGTTTTTCGAAAATTATTATCACAGATGATTTTATCTTTGTATCAAAGATGAAATTTCAAAAGAACACGGCTTATAGCGCTACTGAAATGGAAAATCGTAAATCCGAAACACCATTTAACAAAACGCGTCAAAAGAATTCATTTTTAATATTTGATATGCCTGTGTTTGATCCGAATCCAATTTATATACCTGCCATTCTGTAACAGAAGTATTAATAAAATGAAATTGCTGGAGGCACAAAAATGTCTAAGCAAACCGCGAAGTAATAAACGAATATTTTGTAATATTAAAAAGTTTTTTGCGCGAAAATAATTCGGGAACATAATTTCCCTTCTGATCTATTTCAATGTGAACAATTTGCAATATCAATTTTATGACAAAGGCGTGGTATAAGTGGTAAATGCTTATTGAAATTAAAGAAACATTTCCTTTCATTTAATAAAATATAATATAAGTATTTTAGTCGTGGAGATCCTTGGGGGAGGCCTATGTCCAGCAGTGGACTTCCTTCGGCTGATATGATGAATAAAAAGCGATAAGCCAAAGAAAATGAATGTAAATTACGAAACTATTTTTTATTATAAATAAAACTGCGTAATTATTTTTACAAGCTTTTAATTAATTAATAAACTCGAACGAAATGTAAAAGAAGAATAGGAAAAAAAAAGAAAAAATAAGTTGTAAATTTGACCTACTTTCCGGTGTTTGCTTAAGCTGAAATTTTACATGGTACAAGTGACGTCATTTTTAATCCAATATGGCGGACTCCCAGAGATGGCGGACCAGTTATTTTTTATGCACCCCCATGATATGAAATGGAAGTTTTTGCTGAAATCCTTTTCAAATAAAAGCCTGTAATTAAAATTTTTAGGTTTTTAGAAATGAGCTTATTAAATTATTACATATTTGACGACCTGGTGAAGATCGCGGAAAGCCGATGGATGCGGGCGACGCGGGACCGGTCGTCGTGGAAATCCTTGGGGTGAGGCCTTTGTCCAGCAGTGGACGTTGTTCGGCTGATATGATGATGACGATATATTTGAGATTCTTACAAGCCCATTCATTTGATGTCACACGATATAGTTAGCAAAACTATTTTTACAAAGTATACCGTACTTGTTTAGGTGCGGAACCATGTTTGTGTGACCTCGAGTCGCATTTGGCCGGTTTTTGATGTATTATTATTATACCACCGAGGGGCTCGAGCCTACCCTGAATCAGGGCGATTAGGCCTTAGTCGACCACGCGGGCCCAGTGCGGGTTGGTCGACTTCACACACAACCTTCGAGTTTCTTCGCAGGCGTGTGCAGGTTTCCTCACGATGTTTTCCTTCACCGTTAAAGCAATTGGTAAGTATATGTAAAAGCGTCGGTGGCTCAACCGGTAACGACTCGGTCCATCTAACCAGAGGTACCGGGTTCAAATCTGGACGGCCAATGTACCAATGAGTTTTTCAAAAACTTACGTACATATACTTTTAATGTATACTTTTATTTATTGAAAATACTAGCTGTTTCCCGCGGTTTCACCCGCGTGGACAACGTTTCTATGACTTTTCGAGGGTGCGCAGTGCGCGAGCCGCAAGCGGCTCGCGAGCGTGGTAAAAAGTAGCCTATGTCTGAATCCAGATCCTAATCTGTCTACCTACCAAATTTCAGCCAAATCCGTTCAGTAGTTTTTGCGGGAAAGCGTAACAGACAGACAGAGTTACTTTCGCATTTATAATATTAGTAGGGATTACGGAACTCTACTTTGCGCGTGGTCCAACACGGACTTAGCCAGGGTGCTCCCATAAAAATTTCATCTAATTCGGACCACTTGTCTGTCAAAAACCGCCAGGCGGCAGAAAAAAAACCCCTGTCTGTCGCCGACCGCGACGCGGTACGATTAACAGCGGTTCAAATAAGCGCTTATCTACTTATCAAAGGTTGCGTAGATATGAACCAATAGCACACCCTGGACACTTCATACAACGGGCTAGAAATGACATTTCAAAAAAAAAATTATGGAACAAACAAAATGGCGGCGAAATCTGTATCAAACTGGGCGACGAGGGTGTGAGGTCGCAATCTAGAGAGCAGCAGGGAGTGTTCATACGGTATGTTAGTACTAATATATTATATACTACTTTGCCAATAGTAAGCTAGGAAAAGAAATGGGAGTGAAGTTGACTACCTTTGTGGCCAATCATCTGCTACACTGCAGTATAAAAATATTCAGAGAAACTTCACTCAAAACTCATTCTCGTATTTCAAATCGTGAGTGTGTGTGCAAACACTAAACTTAGTTTTTTCTGTGTTTATATAAAAGATTTGCAGTAAAAAAGATGCCAAGGTAAGTAATAGACATTTTAATTACTTTTATTATCGTATACTTCTGATTTTCTGTGAAAACTTGTCCTTGAAACTATGGCCTTGTCGTGCAATAAACTAGGAACATTATTTTGTTTGTGACATATTTGGTCTCAATCTTATGTACTTAAAGGATACATTTTCGCTTTAGAAAATTAACAAAAGAATTAAAAAAAATGTATTTAGTTGTAACGATTGAAATCGGTTTTTAACGTGTAGCGAAAAAAAGGTATTTTTGCGATAAATACTAAATAGTTTATAAGCTTATTTTGAAAAAAAAACTTATTAGTACAAGCTTTTATTTGAAAACAGCTTTTAAGTTCAGTAATTTTACATTTAAAAAGCTGGGCTGTATTTCCTATGATTTGATTGAAAACAATAGACAATCCTGGGGCATTCATTCTATCTTAGTAGTTCATCATCAGATCAACCTCAAAATATCAAAAGAATTTAGTGTCACTTGGAATATACAGCTTAATGTACGGACCCCTGGGAGTCGCTCTAAAATCAATCGCAAGATATAAAGTGGACATATATACGCACATTGCGAGCTAAATCAAAGCTTGTTAAAAAGTTATTTCTATACTACAATCTCATTATATCCTCTCACAAAATGATACTCGAAACAAGAAGCTAAGCTTTAAATAAATGTACACAGCAAGTCTGTGAAACTCTTCTGCATCTCAGGATTCATGAACACAAGTCAACTTAAACAAATTATGTCATTGTCTCAGTACATTTGAGTTTCTGGGTCACTTAAGATTCCAGATTACGGCTTAATGATGAATGAAGATAAGGAAATTAGGTCACAAATTTTCGCCGAAAGTGAAAAAAATACTCTTAAGGTAATTTATTGTCTATATATATAAAAATGAACCCCTATTTCTTCTGGTCATCGACCGATTTCGCTAAATCTTTTTTTTTTGAGTTTCGTTAGTGTCAGGAGAAGGTACTTATGTAGGGTAGGGTAGGTTAGGGAAGGGTAGTGTAGTGTAGGGTAGGGTAGGGTAGTGTTTGTGTGTGTGTATGGTAGTGTAGGGTAGGGTAATGTAGTATAGTTTAAGGTGGTACGAAGTTCGCCAGTACAGCTAGTACATAACACCGTGGTCCATAAATACGTTGACAAAATTTAAATGCAAACTTTTCGGAATTCTTAAGAAATGTGATCTTTTTTGTTTGACTTTTTAATTCTCACATATTTTGCCGCCATTTCGGTATGCAAAGTTTGTTAAAATCATTTGATTTTTTTATTAATTTCGCCATATCTAGACATCGGGAAGCGATAATTTCTTTGCATGAGGCTGGAAAAAGGCAGTGTGACATGGTCGTAGCCCTCGGCGTCAGCAGTCAATTGGTTGCTATGGCCATCAAACGTTATAACGAGTTGGGCCAAACTGGTGACCGTCCAGAAAGAGTACCATTAACACTTCACGCGTGCGGTACATCATCAAACAAAGGTGTAGTGTAGGGTAGTGTAGAGTGGGATAGGGTAGAGTAATGTAGGGTTGGGTAAGGTAGGGTACGGTAGTGTAGTGTAGCGTAGGGTAGGGTAGGGAGGGTTGTGTAGTGTGAGGTGGAACGAAGTTCGCCGGGATAGCTAGTTTATTATAAAAACAAACACTTGCGTTCTACCCAAACTTAAAACTTGGAAACGTGAAAATACTGTAATAAATTGCCAGCTACGCTATTATTATCCGACTGCGCCAGAAGGAGGATTATATTTTTCGAGTGTTAGTCTATTACCTGTTATTTAGAGTGGATGTACATACATGAATTGATTTGTTTGGAACGCTCTGTATAGCCTACACGGCTTCATGGATTTTGGATTGCGAGGTGTAGTTAGATTCGTCTTGATCCCGTGAGTGACATAGGAAAAAGGCCAAGAAAGCCAGGCGGTTTCTACTTTTAATGGTTTTTTGTCGGGTGTTTTTTAAATTTTTAATATAAGTTTTGTTTCATGATTTTTAAACTTAATGTATCTCAAACACGATTGGTCTATCTAAAACCTGTTCATTTAGACTATTCCTATGAGCCCAAACACGATACCTTTGCTTTAAGACGGCGAGGAGTTGGGTATCCTGCAGATTCTAGAGATGATGCAGCATCAGGTCAAGGTTACCATATTCTATTTAACACTTATTCGTTGAGACTATTCCAATGAGCCCAATATGATGTCTCTGCTGTAAGTTGGTGAGGAGTTGAGTAGGTTAGGTTGGGTCAAGGTTATCACTGCTTTGCAATATCGTTAAAATTACAGGGCACCAAACTTCGCATCGATCAGACCAGTATAAGTTGCCCACATCCTTTCATCACACAGATAAGAGCTGATGATCTTCAAACTACTGAATCGATTTTTGCCAAATATGTATAGCTAAAAACCACCGCAAGGAAACTTGCTGTCACGTAAAAAAAAACCAGCATCAAAATCGGTCCATCCGTTTAAGAACTACGATGCCACAGACAGACAAATAGACATACACACAGACATTGGCATCAAACTTATACTTATAACACCACTCTTTTTGCGTCGGGGGTTAAAAATGGTTTAAAATGACCAAAATTAAAACTCCATTTTATTGTGAAATTATAACCAAAATTTTTACATCTTGTTATCCTATTAAAGCAAATGACTTCAAAGTTATCATTGTTAACCCAAAAAAAGTTAATGAGCACCAAAATTTTAACCTCATTATTTTAGTTTGAAATTTCATGCAAATATTTATCTTAGCGTGTAGCGTTTGTTCTTCTGCGCAGAATTCTGCTACCCACGGGGGGGAACCTCAATCAAAACTGACCGAACCTAATATCGCTCGCATCGCTTGCACATATACAGTTTTTTTAGAAAAAACTTATTTTTGCCAACTCCTATTTCGTTGTCTGGTTTATTTAGGCAGAAATAGCGCAATAATTTGCTCGCTAAGATTTGGTAATCATTTACTACATTAGGTGTTTAGTATATTTTAGGTCCCTGATTCAGGGTAGGCTCGAGCCCCTTGGTGGGGACGTATATGAGCTGATATAATAATAATAAAAAAATATATTTTAGGTAGCTAAGATAAGATAAGATAAATATCCTTTATTGCACACCAAATATAAAAAAATGAACAAAACTTATTAACTAGCAGAATAAACAATGTTATGCAAAGGCGGACTTATCGCTTTAAGCGATTTCTTCCAGCCAAACTTTGGTGAATGGAGGAGACGAGAAAGTGGAACGACAGCTTAGGGTATCAAAGTATTTTTTGGTGGTCATTATGTTTAATCCCTTATGTAAATGTAATGTTTACAGTTGATTTGTGTATGCTCGAATACGACAGATAGTTAAGGCTTAGCGAGAAAGTATGCAAAGCGTGGCTGTATATTTTTTTTTCCTTTTGCGGTACGGAGCCCTAAAGAGTAATTGAATAACGCTAAGTGACTAAATTCAGTTGTTTATCGTCATTTGAATTAAAATAAGGCCGTGTTTGGGAGTATGACGTCATCACTTTTTATCATTTAAAAAATTACCAGTCATTTAAAAGTATGTGTTTCAATTAGTTTACATTTTCGTTAAAAATGAAAAAAAATCCTTTGTTTTTTGAACAATAACAATTGACAAATTGAAAACGGGGCTTGACGTGATTTTATATGTCGGAGCGCAAGGACGTGGCGCCATCTATGCATGCGTCGAAGAACCGTGTGCTTTATCTTGAAACGTCAAGCGCTTAGCTAGGGTAGTAATAATAGTCATCTTAGGCCAAGGCGTGGTCGGTGCGGGACCGGAAACCGGAAGTTGGTAGTGTTGGTACTTGTTTGTTAGCCAATCAGAATCGTTGTGAATATCGAACCATCAAAGACAATGCAGCCTACCTACAGAGGCTACGACAGAGGCGCCAATTATTTTACGAGCACTTTTGATCGAGCAGCTGAACTGTCAACTTGGGAAGCCAGCCCCGTGCCGAACTCATCGCAGTCTATAAAATAATCGGTTTTCATCCGAATCATCGTGAAGCCTCGTGTTGCAAACGTGTGTGAGTATTGATTGTACACTCCAAAACTTCTCAAAGACGAGTTTATTTCTTAGATACGGCCAAAAACCCTTCTGATGATCCGAAATATATAATTGATGTTGTTTTAACCTTAACGTTTCGACTATGCTCGCGATAGCCGTGGTCGCGGGTAGACTGAAGCCGCGGTGTCATCGCATTATGAATAATCGCGAAAGTTTAAAGTGTGTGTGAGGAACATCTTTTTTTTTGGAAATTTACTCAAAAGTATTATTTGTTATTTTAATCGAGGACATATTATATCATAATAATGTTGTTAAAATATATATTTAATATTTAGTTTGACATGATTTATATATAAAAAAATTACATAGTGTGTATAAGTTTGTTTGACATGCTTCATGAATTATGTTTTTTTTTTGACATAGTGTATTTGATTCCGTGATTTAGGTTTATTTTAATTAAGATTGTCTTAATCTGTATGCCAAAAGGCAGAACATAGCGTCCAACTTTATTTAATAACACCTTTTTACTGTAACCTGTGATTCACAAATAAATTGATTTGATTGATTGATTGATTGAAGTAAACGTTCATAGGTAATTGGAGACAAGTTTTTCGTGTTCACTCTTATTCGCAAGCAGAATTCCTCCTTAAAACATTCACACACGTTTACTTCTCTGTACGTCCATTTTTGTTTGCAATAATTTCCTTTAAAAGGAATTCTCGTGTCTTTACTTTAGATTATAAATCAGTGTGTTGGCACTGTTTAACTTATACAGGATGTACCAAAATTGGTGTAGGACCCTTTAACTAGGGATTCTATTATGAGTCATGCTGAACAACTTTCACAGAGTTAAACAACTTTCCTTAAGAGACCCATAGTCATTTTACAAAAAATCCTAGAAAACTCCTAGAATAAAATGGTCAGCTGATTGAATGTGTTTGAATTGAATTGAATAAAAAATGATCGGTAGCTCAACCGGTAACGACTCGGTCTTCCTAACCAGAGGTTTCGGGTTCAAATCCGTACGGCCAATGTACCAATGAATTTTTTGAAACTTACGTACATAATACTTACCGATTGCTTTAACGGTGAATGAAAACATCTAAGGGATAAGTCCGCCTGTGTACTTAAGGTTTTTTTTTAAACATTATTTTAAGTGTATATTTTGTACAATAAAGAGTTTACAAACAAACAAACAAACATCGTGAGAAAACCTGTATGTATGAAGGTCGCGTTGCACACGTCCGTAGGTGTAAATCTAATTGCCCTACACGTGACCGCGGGTGATGGTAAGTGCAACACCAGGCAACCGCCGTCTATCCCTTGGATAGCACGGTTAATTGTGCCACACGATAAGCGAGAGCTGATTGACCAATGGTAACTTTTTTATGCAGTAATTTTTTATACTTACTAGGGGCTCCTGGAAAAAATTGTTTAGTATGATAAGTAGAAGACTCATTGAACGAATTCTACACCAGTTTTAGGTACACCCTGTATTTCGGTAATCGAATACAGAATCACGAATAGTCGTGTTCCCTCAGTCACACACAGTAAACACGGTACAACGTTAAATTGACAAAGTAAATGTGGCAAATGAACAGAAATATTATACGGGCGGGACATTAGTGTAGCCAAGTTATCGATAAATCATAGAAAGTTTTAATGAAATATTTAAGACAATTTCTATTTAAAATTCTAAATCTTTGTTTAATCAATCCAGATTTTATAAAGCATGTGTCGTGTTACTAGAGGTGCTTGCGATATATATTATTATGTATAAAATAATAATGCATTATTTTATACATATTAATATATATAGCAATATTTCCGCCTTTTACCTGAACAAGCATTTTACCTATTTTTCATAATTTGTCCACATTAAATGGTTATTTTATCATACAAAACAATGATGTCAATCTAGTTAAAAAAATCTAAAAACCTATTAACTTTTAAATACAAACTTCGAATCAAACAAGCCCAAACTTCAAGGGTTTGCGTCGTTTTATTACGGAGTTCCCATGGCCACCTTCTGGCTCCATCAACAGATCAGCTCCATGTCATAATAAAAATTACATTGTCATTCGATTTACATATGCTTGGAAAATTTCAGTCTAATCGGAATATAACTTACAAGATTTAATTACAGACAAACATACACCTGGACAAGTGAAACTAAATAAAAGCTTGTAAAAGAGCTTATTAATTAATTTTCTATTTCCACACCTTGTTAGCGACAATTATTAATATCTACATCTATGACAATTTTGTGCTCTATCTCTTAATCATAATGTCTATTAGTAACACATTATTACGGATCAAACTAAGGTTTGCAACTACATAAGTTCAAACATAACTATGCTTAGGTAACTTATTATAAATATTTATGTGACATATTTATATATCGACACGCTATTAATTCATTATCGATCAATCGACAGCACTATGCTTCACTATCCGCTGAGCTTATGAAGTGAGCAAAATCTAATTTAGCAGGCATGTTGTAATCCGCATTCCGCCTGGCCGAGCATCTATAAGCAACTGTTGGCAATATTATGATTGCAATAGCTTATATATATATTATATATATTATATATATACATATATAGATATCCATATATTATATATATTATAAGTATTTAATATTGACAGTTAAGAACCTGAAATGAAATAGTTCATTAGGATAATCGATATGGTTTCTAACACTTAAATATTTATTAACATACACCGATTCCATATCGAATACATAACGCAAAACCGTCTTAGAAAAGATATCAAAGCAACGACCGCACTAGGTTTATCGAAACTGGCATAGAATAGTACATTGTGATACAAGGGTGGAAAGTAGGTTATTACAAATGAGCTTTCATTAACAACCACTAGCCGAGGCGAGGGGTGTAATGTCAAAAGTTTGCAATAACCTACACACACGTGTATCACACGACGTTTTTCAATACAGGTTGTGGAAAATAGTAAAATCAAATCAAATAATTAAATATGTTACATACGAGTACATACTTATTACGTAATAGGTAAATAGAAAATGTAAATGTTCAGAAAGTGGCGCGTTTTTGCAACTGGATAATTATTTTTTTTACAACGAAACTAGGCAACGGTCTCGTAAGCGTATACAGCCTATTTGATTTTTGACAAATGTGGAAGTGAAGTAGTTAAATTAAAACTAGTAATTAAATAAAATAAACAACCATTTAAAAGAGTTTTGAGAACTCAATGCTAAGGCGTGCGCAGTCATTCATTTTTCTTCGTATAAAATCTATTCGATTTTATTCTATATACGAAAACTTCTTGATACTAAACTTTTTTAATTGACATCGGAGTCCATCCAAGGTTGAACTCTGACTCTTGAATAAACTGGTATTTGAGAAGGATACGATAGCTTCTCTAGAGCTCCGCGGCAAGCTAACTCTAGATCCACAATCCTGGCCACTTAAATAGTGACAGAATGTTTGTTTTCCTACGGTGATAGAATGTGTTCAAATCTATCACAGGAACCCTATCGTGATTCGACCACAGACGGCAACGTTTGTCCATATAGTTTGAATCAGAGGCGTACATCCATCGGGTGAATCACGGGACCTACAGCTTTACGTGGATTCCGAACCACGAAGCAACTCTGAGTATCGAAATTAAACTGAAGAAATATTTTTTCAGATTTAATTTGGATTGTCTCGAGGATGGAAACCCAAGCCTCTGAGAACGCCGATATTCATCAGAGTCAAGAGCCTCAACCGCTCGACTACGGAGATGCTTACTGAAGCTGTTGAAATAAACCACCACAATGTGTAAATAAAATATATTGGGTACGTCATAAAAGTCAAAGGTTGCTTGCTGGTTTTGTCCAACACGATTGTGTGGGTTCGGTCTGAAAGGGATATTTTAAAACTAAACTGCAAAAGTAATGATCGAGCTCGTAAAAGAAAGTCACAACCGCGTATATAGAAAGATGCCTATGGAAAAGATTAAATTTTCGAATCATAATTATAGCCTCTGAAAGTTTGCCATGTATAACAACTGTATTGAAAAATGTATTTTTGAATAATTACATTATATTTGTCAAAAATCGAATAGGCTGTGTGCGTGCGAGCCCGTTGTCTAGTTTCCTAGTTAAAAAAATAAATAGTTGCAAAAACGCACCTTTTCTGTTTTTTTTTTAATTTCTAGTTACCTATGTTTGTTGAAATATTTAATTTTTTGATTTATTTAACCTTCAACTGGTGACGTACCGTCAATTTGACGTCGCAACGACAAAAACATTGTATTTCTCAGAAACGGCTTGCTCCCCGCGACCGCGCCCCCTAGTAGCTGCCTCGTGTGCAGTTTGGCGTCAGCCGATACACAGAACGGACGTCGCACGCGCGCAGTTTAGGTATTAGATGGTACCCGACGTCATTTTGACGTTACGTCACCTTTAGTGTTATGTTTTATTTGTGAGCTGTTGTTGTAAAATTTCATACAAAATGAATCCAAATAATCGCGATTACGAATTAATATGCAAAAATTGTTTTTTTTTATTAATTAACTAAGTCTTAATGAGAAAATAAGGCTGGTTGTTACTTTTCTTTTCAGTTTCATTAATTTTATGTCAATAGATCTCATGTCTACCAAAACACAGACCAAAATTCAGTATTAAGTTCAAGTGTATGAATAAAGTTAAGTTTACGTTTAATATGTCAAAAGTGTGTTTTATTTTAGAAACAAACTAACCTACATTTACATAACATCATCTATTTTATTTCCCTTACACTTAATCTACAGTATTTATGGCTTTTTATTGATACGTCATTATGACGTCACCTCTCCAATACTGTGACTCACATTCACGTCACCAGTTGAAGGTTAATACTATTTTCTACAACTGTATTGAAAAACGTCGTGTGATAAATGGCTCGGGGTTGTTAATGACAGCTCGTTAACAATAACCTACTTTCCACCCTCGTATCACAATGTACTGTTTCATCACACCTACTCGAAAAACGACGATTAAGTCCGGAATAAGTGTGAACAAAATTCTACTTTGATTGCACTTCTATTTATCTCTTCTGATTGGTTCGCGTTCTTGAAGATGGAATTTTAAAAAAAAACACAAATTATTGTTAAATTATCTATCGTGATACTCTCACTTTTGTGGTTTGTTAGCAAGGAGATTGTATTAAAATACTAACTCTTTGTTGGTTTTCGATTTCGATCTCATTTGGTACGTTTATCCGACGCTCTTACGGTGAGGAAACCTGCACACATCTGCGAAGAAACTCGAAGGTTGTGTGTGAAGTTGACCAACCCGCACTGGGCCCGCGTGGTCGACTAAGGCCCGATCGCCCTAATTCAGGGTAGGTTCAAGCACTTCGGTTGGGACGTATATATGAGCTGATGTGATGAGGATGAGTCCCACCCCCTCAACCATCTCTGTGAAAAAAATCACAACAATCCATTGTTCCGTAGCGATGTTATTTTATTTTTATAAAAGAGTATTTTTTCAGTCCCCTCAGGAACTGCATGGGGCTATGCCATGTTCACGGGATAAAAAGTAGCCTATGTCCTTCCCAGTAACACTAGCTACCTGCATGCCAAATTTCATTAAGATTAATAAAGGTCTTGAAGTGTGAAAAGGTAACAAACAAACACATTTTCACATTTATAATATTAGTAAGGATTTATTACATCAGCCATACTCTAAGTGAGTTCCCCTGTAAGGGTTCCGCAAGAATTTAGAAAAAAAAAAAAACCTCCCTCCACCACCACCCACCACAGTACTATTTTACTATGCCGCCACCGCCGATATCTACTTTTGAGCGCGCGAACCAATTGATGAAAAATAAAAAAACAGTTTCACACCTCCCATTAGTTAGATTTTTTTCTTTTATAATATCTTCTATTCCTATTATTAATTTATTATACTTGTTATGTAAGTAAGTAATAAGTGTCTGTTACCTTGTACTCCTATTATGCTTATTTAATAAGAATACACCAAAAAAGTATTGTTTTATTGTAGGGTTCCGTCAAGTATTTCGCTTTCCAAAAGGGTTCTGTCACCAAAAAAGTTTGACAACCGCTGTTCTACATTAATAAAACCCCTTACGCCGCATGGTCCGATCTAAATCGAGTAAGCAACACGCATGCTTACTTACGAACTGCGGCGACGAACGTCCGCGCGCTCTTCACAACGTAATCTAACCTTATTTAATAACCAATTTCATTTTTATTGCATTTAAAAAGGTATCACGACTCTTTAAAAAAACATATTTTATTTTAGAATTTTTGAATTAAATTTTTTTTTATTCACAATTGGTAAGCCCTTGTCAAAATAAAAAAAAATATAAACGTACTTACGTTTAAAGATTTGCGTTGACACTTTTCAAATAGTGGTTCGTCCCTAACTGAACTCGCGACGTACACTCGTTTAAAAAAAAAGGTACACTCACTAACGCTTGCGCGATGTAGGATCCGTACAGTTCCATCTAGTTGTGTGTTTAGAGAAACCATGTTCTCAACATTTACAACCATCTATATCTCGGCAACCCCTTGACCGATTTGGCTCGTTTTTATATATAATATTTAAAAATATATTTTTGTCTCATTAATTCGCCTACCAAATTTCACGACGTTCCGATCACCAATACTTGAGTTATCTTGACGTAACCGCCTCCGTGGCGTAATGGTTAGTCCATTCGCTTCACACCAGGAGGTCGCGGGTTCGATTCCCAGCGGCGTCAACTTTGTAAGACTCGGTTTGGTTGGTGGTAGGGCATTTTCATAGCCTACCTGGCTAGCTACCACCATCTTATCTAAGTGTTGCTGCCAAAACATCAGTGTTAATAGCATTGATGTGTTCCGGCTTAAAGATAAGATAGTCAGATCCCCATTGCGTTGGGAAATCTTGGTAATCCCTCTGCCATCTTCGGCATCATCGTCACTTACCATCAAGTGAGATGATGCCAATTGCTTATCAATTGTGCATAAAAAAACACTTGTCGCTCAAACGTTTATACGTATACATACGTAAGCGGGATTGTGACAGTAGACCCGGAAAACTTCGCTCGCATCGCTCGCTCGTTCAATAAAGAAACAAAATAACAAAGATGTAGCTGAAAATAACTATGATGAGTAATATATACGTAATAAGTAAAAGTGAGTAAATTATGGGGCTACGAACCATCCATACGTCGGCATTTACGTTTTCCGTTTGTTGAACTTAAGTTGTTCCAGGAGTTAAAGTTTTAACAGCACTGGAAACAATCAAGTCCTTTTTTTAATCCACAATTGATAAGCTCTTGGCATCATCTCACCTGATGGTAAGTGACTATGATGCTGAAGATGGAAGCGGGCTTACCAAGATTCCCCCACGCAATGGGGATCTGTCTATCTTATCTTCAAGCCGGAACACATCGATGCTGTTAACACTGATGTTTGGCGGTAAGACTTAGATAAGATGGTGGTTGCTAGCCAGGCGGGCTATGAAAATGCCCTACCATTAGCCAAACTGAGTTTTACTAAGTTGACCCGCCGAGAATCGAACCCGCGATCTCCTGGTGTGAAGCGAATGGACTGACCATTACGCCAAGGAGGCGGTTAAAAACAAAGATATCGCGTCGGTAATATAACTCGGTCCTCCTAACCAGAGGGTGCTGGGTTTGAATCCGGGGACGGGCAATGTACTAATAAGTTTTTTGAAACTTTTACTTACTATTTCTTTAATGGTGAAGGAATACATCGTGAGGAAACCTGCATACTTGATTACACATGTGTATGTAGGTGGGGTTACACAAAACTAAAAATCTTAATGCCCTACGTCTGACCGCGGATAATTCTGGTGCTAATTGCAACGCCAGGCAACCGCCGTCTACTATCCCTGATTGCACGGTAAATTGTGCCACACCACAAGATAGAGAAAGAGAGGGAGAGGGAGAGAGAGACAAAGCGATTGCTCTCTGCATGAAGATGAGATAGCTTGCGATAATCTTTTCCATTCTTAACACTTTCAACCAGTACATTTTCGTATTTTTTAAACCGACTTAAAAAAAGAGGAGATTCTATGTTCATCTGTATGTATTTTTTGTGTATCATCATTTAAGCTGAAAGACGTCCACTGCTAGACAAAGACCTTTCACGATTACCGGACCTGCGCTGCCTGAATCAAGCGGTTTCCCGCGACCTCGTGGGACATCGTCGTCGTGGTCATTCTTGGGGAAGGCCTTTGTCCAGCAGTGAACGTGTTTCGGCTATTATGATGATGATAAGTGGTTCATTATAAATTTTATGAAAATCGGTTTGTAACAAAATAAAAAAAGCAAAAAAATATTGCGAAATTGAAGCCGTTTGTTTTAACGTTCTCATATTGTTGATACGAGAAAGAAGTCCATTGGATTTAAGAGGCTACTATTATTGTAATGGTCCCGAGGGATTTAGATAATATATTAATGAGTTAGTCAAGAAACTTAATAAGTTGCTTACAATGTACAAGGCTAATTAAATGCTACAAAACATTTTCAATCTAGACGCAGACGAAGCCAATGCTGGTTGTATTGGATTGTCCAGCAGTTTATGCAGAATTGCTTCCATGTCCATGACATAATCAGATCATTTAGCACCTTTTGCTGGTTCAGCGTGACGCCCTGTTTGATTACAAATACTAAAAACCGGCCAAGTGTGAGTTTGACTCGCGGTATGAGGGTTCCGTACCTACCACCACCTCTCCTCACAACCTAAAACACAACTATGACAATGATACCTATTCACATGACAAACAAAAGACACAAACGCAAGCAACAGAAAATACTACTAGCGCTATCTAGTGGTGTTTTAGTGAACTATTTTCCGTAAGTAAGTGAACGTAGGTATTATATTTAGTTTACCGCTTTATTTTAATTAATCGAATTCTTATAGGTTAAATTCTTATAGGTTATATTTCTCAATCAGGGGGGGATGGTCAATTTTCGTCTTCTTTCATGAATAAAATCAAAACTATTTATTTTACAATGATAAAAAAAAATATACTTGAAATCCTCATAACAAGCCCTTTCATTTTATATATGACACAGTAAGATTTGCAAAACTTTTTTTTTAATTTCCTAACTTTTCTCCCGAAAATGACTGTTATTTTTAAAAAGTATTTATATACTTTGCACATCTGTGTTTGGGTCATAGGATTACACCATCCTACCAAATTTCACCTGATTTGGTCCAGTAGATTCGGAGAAAATTGACTGTCACAGATGAATGGACAGACAGACAGACGCACGAGTGATCCTATGAGGGTTCCGTTTTTTTGTTGTAAGAAACCCTAAAAAGTGAAGAGTGACCATTTTCTGACACTTTCTTTGGTTCTCCTATATGCAGTTGCTCGTGAAGGACGTATAAACCTTCCTTCTACTGGGGCTCGAGTCCCTTCCTAAACTTGAGAAGGCTAGGCCATACTCCACACACGCTGGCCAAGTCCGGGTTTGTGGAGACAGTGAAGAACAACTCTCACTGTCAGAAGCTTTTCAAGCCTCTCACACGACTTAACGACTACTACCATCCACGGATAGCCATATCAGCTCATAGCTCATATATACATCCCCACCGAGTGGCTCAAGCCTACCCTTAATTAGGGCGATCGGGCCTTAGTCGACCACGCGGGCCCTGTGCGGGTTGATCAACTTCACACACAACCTTCGAGTTTCTTCGCAGGCGCTGTGTGTAAGTTTCCTCACGATGTTTTCCTTCACCGTAAGAGCGTCGGATAAACGTACATATGAAATCGAAATTCTAAAACACATTGGTACGTGACAGGACTCGAACCACGACCTTCCGGATAGGAGGTAGCGGAATTTCCCGTTGCGCCACCGACGCAACCAGATACGGATAATAACCAGCACCAATGACTTAGCGTGCCTTGCGAATCACGGAAACGATCGAGAAAAGGCCACTAACAGTCAAATTCATTCATGTAATGACCGTATTTCAGGTCAATTAACCCTCGTGATCGACCCAATCACACAAGTCGCACTTAGCTACGACCGTTCAAAAATACCAGGCCTGTCGCACTCTGCGCCGTAGGTATGAAAATGTTAAAAATGTACCTACGCCGCGCCAAGCCGCGCGGCCCCTTGCAAGGTGCAAATTCAGTAGTCAGAAGAGATAAGAGTTACGCGATAGAAAGAGAGGCAACTTGTAGGTGAATATAACTTTAGGTAATTAGCGCTGTGCGACCTGAATTTGCACTTTATTGTGTCGTAGCAAGAGTCGCCATTCATTCAAATGATTTCGCGGAGTTAACCTTCTTTTACGTAGTAAATAGTCTTTATTCTTTGACAATACTAACTAATATTATTCAACATATACCTTTATAATCATTTTGTAAGACTGTCTGCCCTTTGAATATCATTGAAATTAATTAAAAGATACCTACGCTCTACACCAACAGTTAACAATCCTTGTTGACTTATTAAAATTTACGTGCCTAATTATAAATTTCACCCTCCACAACTTCTTTAAAGTTGGCAGTGGATTAAATTAAGATTTTCTCAATAAAGGTAGGTTTTCACTATTGTTGACTGGAGTCTACCC
Organism: Coleophora flavipennella; assembly: GCA_947284805.1. Classification (NCBI taxonomy): domain Eukaryota; kingdom Metazoa; phylum Arthropoda; class Insecta; order Lepidoptera; family Coleophoridae; genus Coleophora; species Coleophora flavipennella. The sequence continues at coordinate 12,528,339 of OX369273.1, forward strand.
ACGAGATTATTTTGATAGCAATTAAAACTTGGTAAGAAAATTTAATGGTTCTCCAAATAATAAGAGGCCAAGTTCAAGTCCGACTCGCACACGAAGGGATCCGTACCATCGGTTAAGATTTAACACTATGTAAATTTTAAATACATTTACGTTTTAAAAGATTCACGTTTCTTCTCCATTTATATATAAATTTCATTATTTTGTTGTCATAGCGACAATAGAAATTCTGTGAAAATTTCAACTGTCTACCTAAAACACCCCGCTGATAGACAGACAGACGTTCGAACGGATAGCGGAGTCTTAGTCATTGGGTCCCGTTGGCACCCTTTGAGTACGGAACCCTAAAAATATCGAAAACTTTAGCTATCGATTTTGGACCACGACTTATTGGCCCCTATCACAGAACAATAACAAAGATTGAATAACATTAATTAGTATTCTGTATTAAGCATTCTGCGCCCTAGGCAGTGTCTAACCCAGGGGTGTCCAACATAAATTGGTAGGGGGCTAGGTTAAGGATTTTTATAGCCGCAGCCAACACTCTTTCAAAGATACTGAACTGGTTCACTATAAACAACTTGTTATTAAATGCTAAGAAAACAAAATGTATAAAATTTTGTTTGCCAAATGTAAAAAAGGTCAATAATAGTGTAATTTTAGAGAGTAATAAATTAGAATTTGTAAATACTAATGTGTTCCTTGGTATCACTGTGGATGTTTCACTTCAATGGGGACCGCACATTGAAACTTTAGCGGGAAGGCTTAGTTCAGCTGCATAAGCCGTTAAGAAAATAAGACAGGTAACGGATTTGGGTTCTGCGAGACTAGTGTATTTTAGTTACTTCCATAGTATAACGTCTAATGGCATCTTACTGTGGCTGATATAGAAACTATTTTCATCTTGCAGAAAAGAGCTATCCGTGCAATCTTTCAGATACGATCACGTGACACGTGAGTCGTTACAGAATAAGTTCAAAGAAATCAATATTTTAACTGTTGCTAGTCAATTTATATCATGTACGTTCGTAAAAATTTGAATTTATTACCTAAAAACAGTGACAGGCATAATTTGAATTTAAGAAATGTAAATAAAACAGATATAGCCTTTTCGTGACTGAGTAAGTTTAAAAAGTCATTTGTGGGGCAGTGATTGATTGATTGATTGATTGAAAACACTTTATTGCACAACATAAGAGAAAAAAAAAAAGATACAATGAATGGAAGTTGTACATATAGGCGGTCTTATCGCTATAAGATAAGATAAGATAAAAAGATAAGATAAAACAATAAAATTTAAATTATAATTAATTTATTAATTATAATTTTTTTTAAATTCTACAATAAAATTACAGAGAATGTAACCAGTTTGTCAGATAATAAATTCAAGACTCATGTCAAAAAATGCTTGTGCTCTAGAGGATATTACAAAATAGATTATGTAAATAACAAAGATATATAATATGTTGATTCTATAACAAATACCTGAGGTACCTGAGACTGTAATCTGAATCATGATATTATTTGTAATATACTATAAGTTTTTTCTGACTATTAAATAGTGCGTGTAAACACCTATTTAAATTACATTATGTTGATTTGATTTGATTTGATTTGCGGGTCATAAAGAGATTTTTTTATAAAAAAACATAATTTTTTTATTTATTTAAGTTAGGAGGAAGAGTCACTTTTAAAAAACCTACCTAATGCCATGACTGACACATTTTATGTTTGCACAATGCATCTATTGTCTTTATCTTTGTTCAACTTATGTGCCGCGGAATAAAGGTTGGTAAGCTTCGCGCAATAACTATACAGTAGATGGCTTAAAATTTAACTAGTTCGCGGACGAGATGAAGTGCCTTCGCGGGCCGGATGGTGGCCCGCGGGCCGTATGTTAGACAGGCTTGGTCTTACCCAACGGTTTCTGACGATGATGCTAAAAATGGAAACGGCCTAACGACATAACAATCTATCTTTATTTAAAGACTGATCTTAATATATTAATTACTGATAGGGTGGCAACACTTTTTCAGACGTTGGTACTTAGCTAGACGGACTTAGAAAATTAAAAATTTCTAAACTAATCCGATGCCAATCATGGGGTTATCAGCTCATAAACGTCTCCACCGAGGGGCTTAATCGTGGAGTTTAAACTTAATTAACTTAAAGTCTACTGCCTGAAGATGATCACGAAACCGGTTGCAGTATAAACAAATTTGTGTATTATTTATATTAATTGTGGAATAGTACAAGGAAAGACCTAAATATGTTCTGAAAATGTTTAATTAACTTCCTTGGTGAATCTGATTATATAAATGTACTTGATGTTTTTTATATAATTTTATACTTATCAACTTTCTACTCTATTCATCCCCAAGACATATCTTGCCCATCTAGTAAACTTTAACTCTTCAGATCAAACCCAACACAATTTATTGTCAAAACTTGCTCTTAATTTATGTTCGACAGTAAGTCAGCAGAAACTGGCAACCCTAAACAACTTTCAGGCACTTCATTATACCGTTTGCTTTGCTTTTAATTTATCGAAGTTCCAAATTCAAACGCCATACCTTACGTACCTTAAAGGGTTGATTTATATTTTTACCCTCAGAGAGGACGTACCGTTACGACCTTTTATATACAGGGTGGTCGAGAAATAAAACAGAAACATTTTTCAACGTATAAAATGTTGAAAATTTACGATTTTCTGGTGAATTAAGCTGAAAATGTTAAATCTTAAGACGGGGTCTCTATGAAACTAATCAACTTTAGTAGATTACCAAAGTAGGTTACCATCATATCAGCTCATATACGTCCCCACCGAGGGGCTCGAACTACCCTGAATCAGGGCGATCAGGCCTTAGTCGACCACGCGGTCCCAGTGCGGGTTGGTCGACTTCACACACAACCTTCGAGTTTCTTCGCAGGCGTGTGCAGGTTTCCTCGCGACGTTTTCTTTCATCATTAAAGCAATCAGTAAGTATATGTACGTAAGTTTTGAAAAACTCATTGGTACATTGGCCGTGCAGATTTGAAATCGGTACCTCTGGTTAGACGGACCGAGTCGTTACCGGTTGAGCCAGTAATTTGAAGTCAGTGTAAGTCCCAAGTTCAATTTTATGGAATTGGTAAAGAATGCTCAACCGGTAACGACTCGGTCCTTCTACCAGAGGTACCGAGTTGAAATCTGGACGGCCAATGTACCCATGAGTTTTTCAAAACTTACGTACATATACTCACCGATTGCTTTAACGGTGAAGGAAAACATCGTGAGGAAACCTGCACACTGACTGACTCGTTGGCTCAGTGGTTACTGCTCTTAACTGCTGATCCGAGAGTTGTGGGTTCGATCCCCACCCAGGGCAAACATTTGCATGATGAGCTGATTTGTTTGCTCTGTATCTGGGTGTTAAATATATATGTATGTATTTAAACGTATATAAGTATTTATATCAGTCTCTGGTTCCCATAACACAGGGAATCCTACTTTGGGGCCAGATGACTATGTGTGATTTGTCCCAGAATATTTATTTATTATTTACACACCTACAAAGAAACTCGAAGGTTGTGTGTGATGTCGACCAACCCGCACTGGGCCAGCGTGGTTGACTAAGGCCCGATCGCCCTAATTCATGGCAGGCTCAAGCCCCGCAGTGGGGACATATATGAGCTGATATGATGATGATGATGAATTACCGTCTCAAGTGGATGTGATGGCCTTGGTGTTTGTTATGGACACATAGTAATCGGAATAATATAAACTATACAGCGTTGTGATTAACACATACAATATTGAAAACTGAGTTGTAATTGTTCCTAGAAATTACACAAACCTTTACAATGCCTTCATTGTGTTTAGTTTGTACCGTCTTTGTGTCCAGTTTATACCCTATTCTCACTTCATATGCCAACCTAAGCTGGCTTCTATTTCTCCGAAGTCTCTTTGTATTAATTTACTAAGCTATTGTTTGTAACATCGATATATAGTTCATATAATATGTGGTACCGTAATTACTTACGCCAGAACCTGATAGTGATAGGTAAAGTAACACTCGGTTCATTTCAGAGATCGCCATTGTTTGTAGTGGGTTAATCCTGAATTTGATATAATTGAAAACAAATTAAACAGCCACGTTGTGCACACTTAAGCGCGTAGCGGTCTACGTAAGGCATTAAATATAGGATTTTAATTCCCTATACCTACCACACTTCCAAAAAAAACATACACTGCTCTAAGTCACAGTATTACGATATGGGTTTCAGTAGCGCAACGCCTTTGATGTCGCACGATGCGCCACGGTGTAGGTTCTAGCAGTACTAGGCTGTAGCCAGTACTGCTAGAAGCGAGTTTGCCAGGCTGTGCCCTGTTGCCCGCTACCCCGCAAGTAGGTACCCTTTTGTTGCTCTGCGTAAGTACATTCGTTGCACTACTGTAAGCCGCTATATTGTAATACTGTGACTAAGTAGATCAGACTGAAGTAAAAATAACAAATAGATAGCTGGCTTTGTATGTGATGTACCATATCTATTACAATTTTTCACAGTCGAATAAAATACCTAATGTGTAGGTAGTATCCTGTTCCGGAATGTAAAATAACACCGGCCAAGTGCGTGTCAGAACCGCACACAAAAGGGTTCCGTATCATTATACTAGATGGCGCTAGTACAAAAGGATCTGTACCAACATACTAGATGGCGCAAGTTTCTTCACGTTTAAAAAAATCATTTTTTTGTATGGAGACCCCCTTATTTTTTCACTTTTTCCATTCTTTAGTATTTGCTGTTAGGCCTATAGCGGCAACAGAAATACATCCCTTGTGAAAATGTCAGCTGTCTAGCTATCACGGTTCATGAACTACAGCCTGGTGAGATAGACAGACAGACGGACAGCGGAGTCTTAGTAATAGGGTCCCATTTTTACCCTTTTGGTACGGAACCCTAAAACTCGTAGCGTCAAGTGAAAGACCATATATTCTCTTTGCTACAGATTTAATTACATAAGTAACGATTGACGACATCAAGTACAGGCGTAAACATATGCCTTATTTAGAGTTCAATTAAGGGTCGGCCTCCTTACTGATTTCGGCGTTCTGTTAAAAAACTAGACATAGCAAACAATTATTATGGTTCTAAATAAAATTGGTACCTATCGCTAGCAAAAGAGATGAAGTAAAACACGAGGAAGAAAGGTTGCATGATATGTCACACAATATAGAGTTTTTTTTATTTTATTTTCTAATTTACCCCCCGATAGAGGCCCCCGTATTTAAAATTAATTTATTTACGTTACATGTGCGTCTGTGGGTCACCGAATTACATATGTGTAGGTGTACCAAATTTCAGTTCAATCGGTGTAGTAGTTTCAGAGCAAATTGGCTGTGACAGACGGACGGACAGACAGACACACGAGTGATCCTATAAGGGTTTAGTTTTTTCCTTTTGTAGTACGAAACCCTTAAAATAATTATACGATTATCATCCCATAATATTCCATTGCTGAACGTATCCTACCAACCAACCTCAACCAACCTCAGTGAAATTATCGCTAGCCTGGAGGCGGCCCACACTACGATTGCCTTTTTTTAGTTCAGTAACACCTTCTGTCTCTCTCTAGAATTGCTTATCAGCTTATTGTGACTTATCGACACTTACCACCAGGTGAGATGTTGTGAAGAGTTTACCAATTGTGAATAAAAAAATAAAAAAAGGGACAGTAGAGAGTCGACGGGAGACAGCCTAATGTGACAGTGACAGTAGGTTTAAACTTCTTGTGTCTGTCAATAAAGCGTATCAAATAAAGTGCAACAGAATATACGCGACAGTGAACTGACGATAGAAAAAAAAGTAAAAAATAACGCTTAATAATCAAAGCCAATAAACCCGAACTAGAAAAAGTAAAGTAACTAACCTTAATAAAATTAATAAGTTTAATTTTATTGGCGTTCACGTGTTTTCGTACAAAACTAATTTCGGCCAGTTTATGTTTATTTATAATCAGTAATTTAAAAACGAAACGCATAAGTCTAGCTTTTGTTCTGACTGACAACTTATCAAAAATTGGTCCAAATCGGTTCACATTTACGACGTGAAAATTGTTAACGCCGTTTATGATGTATGAAAAGCCGCAACTTCACAATCCTCTTAATATCAAGAATTTTTGTTTACTTATGATATACCTACTCTCTGGATCATTTTGTGTACTTTTTGTGAAAATGTTGATTATTTCTTCCGTGACAGCACGTAATCCCAACTCTTACCCCGATAATCGTGTGTAGTTGTTTCGGCGACTAATTTCATACAATTAGTTTTTAAAATGGGATACAGTAATACGGAGGAGTCAATGAACCGCTAGGCCATGTCATCTAGCAGATACTTTACTTCAGAACTGTTTCTTATTCGTGTTCAAAGTTTTTAAAACCGAACTGTTCAACTAAAACAAACAAATCCGTTAAATTCGTATCCATCCAAACGAGCATTTCAGTACGTAGTACGTGCTACAAAACTATTATACTGCAGTCTGCAGGAAGTCAAATGAATCTCTTGCTACAATGAATTTGTCTCCACAGAGAGCTATTAAATTCGCAATCACATTTTAGGGTTACAAGTTAATTTCGCAGTTAACGAGAGACAATTCAACGTTGGACCAAGTTCGTAAAAGCAACTAAGTTTCTTTTGAATACTAATTTTGAGAAGACTAAAGTGTTTGAGTAAATTCTGGCGGGTTGATCTAGTGGAAAATATTCTCGGCGAGTGAGGGTAATATTATTGTTTTTATTTGAGCTTGCGTGTAGAATTTTCGCCTGTCATCACTCTCTAATAGTTAGGACAAGATAATAAAATTCGTAACCAAGTTCGTAAAAGCAACTAAGTTTCTTTTGAATACTAATTTTTAGAAGACTAAAGGGTCTGAGTAAATTCTGGCGGGTTGATCTAGTGGAAAATTTTCTCGGCAAGAGTAATATTATTGGTTTTAATACAAGTCTGTGGTTTTATTTGAGCTTGCGTGTAAATTATTCGGCTGCATATCGTCACTCTCTAACAGTTAGGACAAGATAATAAAATTCGTAACCAAGTTCGTAAAAGCAGCTAAGTTTTAAAAATTAAAGTTAAATTCTGGCGGGTTGATCTAGTGGAAAATATTCTCGGCGAGTGAGGGTAATATTATTGTTTTTATTTGAGCTTGCGTGTAGAATTTTCGGCTGCATATCATCACTCTCTAATAGTTAGGACAAGATAATAAAATTCGTAACCAAGTTCGTAAAAGTTCGTAAAAGCAACTAAGTTTCTTTTGAATACTAATTTTTAGAAGACTAAAGGGTTTGAGTAAATTCTGGCGGGTTGATCTAGTGGAAATTTTTCTCGGCGAGAGTAATATTATTGGTTTTAATACAAGTCTGTGGTTTTATATGAGCTGCACAAATTTTTTTACACCTGCACAATGTTAGACCTCTGGGGGACCACTGATAATGGCATACGCGTGGCTACCTATTGGGCCAATAAGATATAAAATAACAAAAGTCAATATTCAAACCATCGATTCGAAAAGAAGAAGAAGATATGAGCTTGCGTGTAAATTATTCGGCTGCATATCGTCGCTCTCTAATAGTTAGGACAAGATAATAAAATACGTAACCAAGTTCGTAAAAGCAGCTAAGTTCTAAAAATTAAAGTTAAATTCTGGCGGGTTGATCTAGTGGAAAATTTTCTCAGCGAGCGAGGGTAATATTATTGGTTTTATTTGAGCTTGCGTGTAGAATTTTCGGCTGCATATCATCACTCTCTAATAGTTAGGACAAGATAATATAATTATAGAAAAATTGTTCTTTGATAATAACCACCTCCTTGGTGTAATGGTTAAGTCCATTAGCTTCACAATGCACAAATTTTCTTTTAAATTTTTTTTTTCATAACTATGTTTTTGACCACTGAGGTGCGTGTACGTTTTTCTTGGTTTTGGCTGAAAAACAGCGTTGTGAGTACTCTGCGACCCACAACATTTATGCTGAGCCTGGACCAGTTTCACTAACTTGGCACCACTGATACTGTTTCATATTTTTTGTATAAACTAGTAATATTTGTCATTAAGTTTCATTTATTTGTTTGTTTATTGTTAAAATGTATTGTGCCTTTTTAGTGAAATAAAGTTTTATCTATCTACATTAGAATCTTGGTGGGGGAGTCTAATTTTGTAAGTCTTAGTTTGATTGGTGGAAGGGCATTTTCTAAGTATGCCTGGCTAGTTACCACCATCTTGTTTAAGTCTTGGCGCCAAACATCAATGCTTATAACATTGAAGTGTTCCGGCTTTAAGATAAGATAACAAGTTCCCCATTGCGTTGGGGAATCTTGGTAAGCCCGCTTCCATCTTGGTCATAATCGTCATTTATCATTAGGTGAGATGGTGCCAAGGGTTTACCAATTGAAAAAAAAAAAAACAGGTCGTGAGTCAAGAAAGAGGGCACCAATCGTCTACTAGAGCCGCTATTACATTTTCAATTATTGCTTTGATTGAAAAACGGAAATCCAAAAAGTACTCTATACCTATGAGTAAAGTGACGATGATGATGATCTATCCGACCGATTTCAGTAACGGCGACCACTTCGACTCCTAGTCTTTTGTTTCTTATGAGTAAAGTATGTATAGATAATAAAGTAAATGTGGCTCTATATAACGGACTAATTGTGGTCCATAATGTAAAAGTGGCCACCAAGGCAAAGAGTAGGGAATATGAACCAAGGCAGTTGAGACTCCTCCGTCCCTCAAATTCGCAACTCGATTCACGATGTCCAAACATCAAACGAAATAGGTTGGAAATAAAGTTCTTGTCAGCTCGTACTGCATCGTAGCTGTTACGTTAATCCATTGCGTCAATCGATACACACGAATCGTGCGAAAATTGTGGTTTTTAATTCATTAGAAATAAAATAAGAAGAATTTCCATAAAGTAAGAAAACAAAATCATTTAATATTATTTTGTTGAGAAATTCATAAACTATCATAATCTTTCGATTAAAATTTAAAATTGCAGCTGTTCTATGGGGACAACTAGAAAAAAGGGGCATTAGGATATTTCTTTCTTTAGTTCCTCTCCCAAGGATTTCCACGACGACCGGTCCTGCGCTGCCTGCATCCAGCGGCTTCCTGAGATCTTCACCAGGTCGTCGGTCCACCGCGTGGGAGGCCTGTCTACGCTACGTTTTTCGGTGCGCGGTCGCCACTCGGAAATTTTACTGTCCCAATGGCCATCTGTTCTACGAGATATGTGCCCTGCCCACTGCTACTTCAGTTTAGCGATTCTGTGAGCTATGTCGGTTACTTTAGGTCTCTTGCGGATCTCCTCATTACTGATTCGATCGCGTAGGGAAATTCCGAGCATATCTCGCTCCATTGCCGTTTGGGTGACCTTGAGCCTTCTTGCGAGGCCCATAGTACGCGACCATGTCTTAGTTCCATTTGTCATCACTGGCAACACACTCTGTTCGAAGACCTTAGTCTTGAGGCACCGCTGTATTTGGGACGTGAAGATATTGCGAAGCTTCTCGAACGCTGCCCAGCCGAGTTGGATTCGTCGATTAAATATAAATAAATAAATATTCTGGGACAAATCACACATGGTCACCTGGCCCCAAAGTAGGATTCCCTGTGTTATGGGAATCAGAGACTTATATACGTTTAAATACATACATATATAGATATTTAACACCCAGACACAGAGCAAACAAATCTGCTCATCACACTAATGTTTGCCCTGGGTGGGGATCGAACCCACAACCCTCGGATCAGTAGTCGTGAGCACAAACCACTGAGCCACCGAGTCAGTCAAATGTGTGGATTCGTCGATTGATCTCTTTCTTGAAGTTGTCCTCTACCTAGATGGACTGTTTGTCCCAGGTATACGATATTCGTCAACAACTTCCAGTACTTTTAGGATTCAAATTCACATTCCATAGTAGTAGGTGAAGTCCACAAAAACATTTTTTTTTTCATCTTTTAATTATATTAGCAAGTTTTTCAATCAGTATTTTTTGCTTTGCTTCGTATTGTATTAAAAACACTACGCTAAACTTTATTAATTTTGCGGTTGTAAGCCCTTTTTCCACATCCTCTCCTAGCTGCTGCTCAAGGCTTCTTAATTTCCTGTCTGGTGGTGTCCTTTTCAAACAATATCTGCATTTTTATTCCACGGATACAAACACGATAGGGTCTGAGTGTCTCTTGATTTCTTTGTGTATGCAGGGGCAAGCAATTTCCTGTATATCTTGTACTTTTCATGTTTATGTGGATATTTTCTTTTTACATGTGAGGTTTATCGCACTTGAAGACGAGCGTATAGGCAGGCCGTGGACCGAGGATCTGGAGAATGTCGTGGGAAGCTGTTGTGATAAGGGTAGCGCATGACAGTCGTTGTGGAAATCCTCGGGGAGGCCCTTGTTCATTAGTGAATGTCTGTCGGCTGATATGATGATGATGGTAACCAGGTTTATTGAAAGTAGAAGCAAAGTATATATATTAGTACTAACATACAGTATGGACACTCCCTGCCGCTCTCTAGATTGCGACCTCACCAGATTGATACAGGTTGGTTACAGTTTGGTTGTCGAACGTATAGGATTTCGCCGCCATTTTGTTTGTTCCGTCATTCCTGTTTTGTAATGTCATTTCTGGCCCGTTGTATGAAGTGTCCAGGGTGTGGTAGAAGTTAGAAATGGTAATTGTCTGTAAAAATTACAAGATTTTGAAAAATCTCCTTACCTTCCCCTATTGGCATCGTTCAGTTCTTTATAAGTCATGTACTTGTTTAAAAAATCGGGCCAAGTGCAAGTCGCACTAGCGCTTCGAATGATCCGTACCACCACACGATAATACCTACATTATGTTAAACAAAAATGCCGGGTTTTTTTTTTCATTCAAATCGGACTCCTTAGATCGAGTACGACTTACGGTTTTTGTTATTAGTTGTTTTATTTTAAGACTAGTACTATAGTAAAACCAAGTTTCACGCTTCTATATATGTGTGCGTTTTTATGAGAGTAGAAAAAAAACCTTTAAAAATCTTTATTTTTTAATTTCATTTTAATTATTTTTATCTAATAAATTTATTACATACATTATTTTATTATAAAATTAAAATTAAAATTTAAAGTGTCCACCTAAAAGAACACGGCCGTTATACGAACCATTTGAGGCCACTTTTGACCCCTTATAATAACTCAAAATCTATTAACCATAAACACATGATTTTTTTTTTTATTTATTAAAGTCCTTTAGATGAACTGGAATCTGGAGACTTTTTGGCGGGAATTTGTAGCGTTCAGTTTGTCATTTTTCTTTTATTATCCGAAAAAATACATTTAGTGGTTTTCGATGTGTAATATTGATAGTGTATTTATCAGCGAAGTATCATTTACGTGTTTCTTGTGTAGGATAATGAAATAAAAGTGTGTATACTGTGTTTCGAGTTCCCACAAGAAGTCCGTGCAAGCTTTAGCAAAAGTGCTATCATTTTGCTAGAGTATGTAGGTTAGGTAGTTTATAGACAATGATATGATGTGAACGTGCAGAAATAGTGACCTTGATGACTGAAAAGAAGAAAAATACTACATAATCTGAAAAATATACTAAAAATTACTGAAGACGTGAATTCTACAAAATAATACTGCTGAAAAACATATACTGAAGACTAGGCGGTATGGCCAATGAGCCTTAGCCTGCCCTAAAAGGGCGAAGAAACAAAAAAAAAAATGAACTGGAATCTTCAATTTCATAAATACAGCTCAAACGGTTATTGGGATATTAACGTCTAAAAATCGGCAATTTTATTACAGATTCAATTCAATTCAATATATTTATTCAAAATAGGTGCAAATTACAATCTTTCTGATAGTCATAAAATAATAATAACAATGTCATTTAAGAAGAATCAACAAATTAACAATAATTAGTTAATAACGTCAATATTCAATCCTTGATATAAACCAGATAATGTCATTAGACTGACTGACTGACATCTATATCCAAAACCTACATCACGTCCAGCTGCGTAATTGTGTGTATACAATAAAGGAAAAAAAAACAGAAAACGGTAAATTTTAAGATTTGAAATATTTTTCAGGCAATCGATTGTTATTGACACCTAGTGCCTTTCGAAATTATAATAGCAAAATCTTTTGCTTTTGCAACAAAATAGATTCCATGATGAAAGGTCGCTTTTTCCCGCGGCTTCGCGCGCATGGACATCGTTTTTAGGGTTCCGTACAAAAAAAACGGAACCCTTAGGCTTATAGGATCACTCGTGCGTCTGTCTGTCTGCCCGTCGGTCTGTCACAGCCAATTTGCTTCGAATCTACTGGACCAAATGAGGTGAAATTTGGTAGGATGGTGTAATTCTATGACCTAAACACAGATGTGCAAAATAAATAAATATTTTTTCAAATAAGGGTCATTTTCGGGGGACAAATTAGGAAATTAAAAAAAAAAGTTTTGGAAACCTGTGTCATAATTATATCAAATAAAAGGGCTCGTTATCAGGATATTAAATATATTTTTGTTTATATTGTAAAATAAATAGTTTAATTTTATTCATGAAAGAAGACAAAAAATTACCATTCTCATTTGCAATCCTTACGCAAGGTAATTTGTATTGGTATTGGAAGGGAATTCCACCCCTAGGCCGTTCGCATGATGAACGAAGAAGCAAAAAGGTTCGTGCGTAAAGGTGGAACATTGACGACAAAGGGGTGGAACCGAGCTCCGCGGCTGGTCGTCCAATGATGAAATGGAGAGGGGGGAATGGGGTTGTGTTGTCTTCGAAATGAATCCTGTAGAACACCTATAGACAGGCGACTTTGTGGCGATGCTCGAGGCTTTGGAGCCTGTTTGATACAAGTTCCTCGTCGCCAATGAGTCTCCTAGCGCGTCGGTCGATAGAATCCAAGGCATCTAGCTGGTAACAAGCCGATCCGTCCCATAAGTGAGAGCAGTAATCCATACAGTTAACTACTACTAGCGCTACCTAGTGGTGTTTTGGTGAACTTTTTTAAAAAATAAAAATTTTGTGCGTTTGGCTGCACTTCACCTGATTGTAAGTGCCGATGCAGCCGAGGATGTAACACGCAAGCTCAAATAGTGCTTATTTACTCTCGTCTTGAAGATTCCTAAATTATACAAATCAGAGAATACAGACGCCGGCAGGGAATTCCACTCCTTGGCCGTTCGCATAATGAACGAAGAAGCAAAATGCTTTGTGCGTAAAGGTGGAACATTAACGACAAAGGGGTGGAATCGTCCGATGATGAAATGGAGAGGGGGAATGAAGTCGTGAAGCACCAGGACATACTCTCCGAAAAGAATCCTTTAAAACACCGATATTCTATTTTCTAATATGACTGAACTATTTTCCGTAAGTGAATGTATTATATTGAGTTTACCACTTTATTTTCAATTGATAGAATTCTTATAGGTTTTCCTGTAATCTACAAGCAATAAACTATATTTTGGTTTTTTTTTAAATATTAGTCTTATTAGTTTCGGAGATCTGGGTTTGATATTACCATTCCCCCCCGGAATGGTTAATTATTGCGTCTTCTTACATGAATAAAATCAAAACTGTTTATTTCACAATATAAACAAAATTATATTTAAGATCCTGATAACGAGCCCTTTCGTTTGATATATGACACAGTAAGGTTTCCAAAACTTTTGTTTAAAATTTCCTAATTTGTCCCCCAAAAATAACCCTTATTTAAAAAAATATTTAATTACTTTTCACATCTATGTTTCGGTCATAGGATTACACCATTCTACCAAATTTCACCTGATTTGGTCCAGTAGATCCGGAGCAAATTGGCTATGGCAGACGGACGGACAGACAGACAGACGCACGAGTGATCCTATAAGTGTTCCATTTTGTTTTTTTGTACGGAGCCCTAAAAAAGTATCGACTGACTGGGGACTGAAGAATAGGGAATACTACCCTACTGATTATTCTGCCGATGTACGCTCAGTATATCCTAGTAGACAGAAGTAGTTAAACTTCTTGAAGAATTTTAATTAGTTTCTCAAGCTGACCCCAATCAGTCAATATTTAAATACCCCAAAATACATTCCGACATCAGCCTTGTATAGAGTTAATTGAGTACACAGCATATGTTTCCAACAAGAGAAAACGAACAAAAGGTACGGATTTACCTTGTTTGTCGAACAATAAACTAAAAGGTTTCCCTTAGTTACCGTGTGCTTGCTATCGAAATTTGTTATTCCTAATTCACGTGAATGATTGGTTAATTAATTACACATTCTGACCTATTTCCGCCATTCATGAGCAAAATAATTCGAGGGTCAAGATTAATAGATATAGCACAGATTTTGGCAAAGTGATTCTCGTTATCACACACGCTTATGATAGAATTAATAATATTATTTTCAATACAGTTGCTCGAAAAAGGGTACTTTATATTCTAGTTTACTGTGCGCAAAATCATGTACCATGCTTTTCTCGAAGCCATTCAGGCTATTTTCGACCCCCTATAACTTCGTTGTGGATAAAACTCTAGCTTCTAAGCCAGAATTTTCAGTAACCAAACAGGCATTGTATAAACACAGTACTTATATTTAAAATTTCATTCAATTTGAACCAGTAGTTTAAGAATTATAAGTGGTAAAAATTTCTTAATTTTGTCACTCACTGGCTGACCGATCATCAAAACTCTAAGGCATTTCTAGCAATTCTTTAAATTTAAAATTCAATTAGTGTTTGGTGTATTAATCAAGGACAAACTTAAATATTTTGCAATTTCGGTCCAGTTTTCTAGATACACCAACTGCATAAATAATTTGCATGTAAAATTATCAACGGAATAAAAAAAGCAAGAATAGGAGTCTTATTTGATATGAAGTTCACAGTGTTTTATGTGACCCTAAAATCGGACCTCTACCTTTTTTTTCATTATTGTATAGAGTTTTATCTTACAAATGCATGTTTCACGCGCCTATCTTATTTAGTTTAGAAGAAAAAAAAATTTGAAAATTGGAAATTTATCTGCACCGGAAAATAAAAAATATATTACAAGATAACCGTACGCGTTTAAAATGCACTGATACTACACCTAGAAAGATCTCAAAAATGAGCTATATAAGAAAACATTTTGAGCTTTCCGAAATGCACCGTTGTGTTGCAAAGATATCAATATTTTTCTAGTTTTACTTTAACATTTTTTCTCGCCGTTTTTTAAGGAATCCGGATCCAATTTTTAGTTTAATGCATAGCGTAGGATACTAACTATGCTCTAAAAAAACTGCATCCGTATCTCGTGGAAGTTCGGAGATAATCATTGATTTTCATTTTTTGTCAGGGTTGTCACCTTTTCCCATTATTTAAAACAATCAATAATTATTCGTGCTATGAGTTCGCCGAAGTTAAACCGGTCCGTGGCGTGGCCTTTCCCCTTCTGCCCTTTTAGTTGACGAATTTTTTTTACCGAGTACTAGAAATATTTTTATAGTTGAGTGACAACCCTAACGTCATTTTTAACGGTGTTTTTATTAAATGCGTATTACATCGAACTTCCACGAGAAACGGACGCAGTTTTTTTTAGCGCATAAGTAGTATCTTACGCTGCGCATTAAACTAAAAATTGGATATGGATTCTTTAGAAAACGGCGAGTAAAACCAGAAAAAAATTGATATCTTTGCAACGGTGCACTTTGGAAAGCTCAAAATGGTTTCTGATATAGCTCATTTTTGAGATCTTTCTAGGTGTAATATCAGTGCGTTTAAAACCCGTTTTCTTGTGACACGACGCGACACGAAGCGACACGACGCGACATGACCCTACACAACGCAACACGACACGATGCGAAACGATGAAACATAACGCAACAAGATGCGACACAATACGACACGATGCGACACGACATGAAACGATGCGACACGACGCGAAACGATGCGACAAGACGCGACACAATGCGAAATAATACGACACGACGCGACTTGACGCGAAACAATGCGACACGACGCGACACCAAGCGACACGATTTGACACAACGCGACACGATGCGACATATTTTGACACGACGCGACACGATGCGACACGACGCGACATGACGCGACAGCAGTCGACATGACGCGATAAGATACGGCACGAAGCGACACGATGCGAAACAATGCAACACGATTCGACACGACGCGACACAACGCAACACGACACGACGCGACACGATGCGTCACGACGCGACACGATGTTACACGATACGACACCACGATCCGACACGATACGACACGATGTGCTACGATGCGATACGATGCGACACCACGATGCGATACGATGCAACACCACGGCCAAACACGACACAACGCAACACGACGCGACAGGATGCGACACGATGCGACACGACGCGACACGATGTTATACGATACGACACGATGTTACACGATACGACACGATGTTACATGATACGACACGATGCAATACGATGCGATACCACGATCTGACACGATACGACACGATCCTCCACGACGCGCCAAGACGCGGCACGACGCGACACGACGCGAAATAATGTGAAACGACGCAACACGACACGACACGATGCGACACGATGCGACCTAATGCATCACGATGCGACACGATGAGACACGATGTGACACGACGCGACACGACGCTACACGATGCGACACTATTCGACAATGCGCGTAACTATGCAACACAACGCGACACGGCACATAACGACGCGACATAACGCGACACGATGCGAAATGATGTGACACGACGGGACACGTTGCGTAAAGACGCGACACGATGCAACACGTTGCGACACGTTGAGACACGATTCCACACGATGCGATACGACGCGACACGACGCGACACGAAACGCGATACGTGTAATAAAAATTATACTTAAGTGTATGTATAGAAAAAACAAAGTGAGATAACTCCCCAGACATTTAAGATGAGCCACAAGTCGCCTAAAATTTAACCGCCTCCGTAGCTCAGAGGCAAAGTTCACTGGCTTTACACAGGAGGTCGCGGGTTCGATTCCCGGCGGTTTCAATTGTAAGACTCGGTTTGGTTGGTGGTAGGGAAATTTCTAACACGCCTGGCTAGCTACCACCAATTATCTAAGTCTTGCCGCCAAATATCAATGTTGATATCATTGGTGTGTTCCAGCATGATGATAAGATAGCCAGTTCCCCATTGCGTTGGGGAATCTTAGTAAGCCCGCGTCCATCTTCGGCAACATCGTCACTTACCACCAGGTGAGATGTTGTTAAGGGTTTAAAAATTGTCAATAAAAAAATAAAAAAAAGGAATATGGTTGCCAAAACCTTGATAGGTATGTACCCATGCATTTTGTTTTCCTGTCACTGTTGTTTTTTATTTTACCTGTTTTCTCACTACTGTATTGAAAAATGTCGTATGATACATGGGTGTAAAAGGAAATGACAAACTCCTGCGGCTCGGGCTTACTAATATCACTTGTTTGTTTTTTACCTTTTACCACCCTTGTATCATAAAATTCATAAATAACTAGTACTCAAACACGCTATGAAATATTCAGCTTAACATACGAAAAAAGAAGCCAGGAGACGGGTACGTGATTTCAGGATTGTCAAAAAAATATAAAAAAACTGAACTAAACTTTCATTACCTACTGGAGAGTAGTATTTTTTTTAAATACAACAATCTTATTACACACTTTTTTTCGCAGAAAAATCCTTGAACTTCTCAAACAAATCAAGAGGCACGGCAGTGCCTCCTTCCAAGTCGGGCAAGCACGGCCGTACACCCTTTTCTTGAAGCAACTCAACGGAGTTTCGAGCTCTTTATATCTTTGTTAGGGACTGAAGAAACTGCCTGCATTATATATTTCATTGTTTACGTAACGCAGACAGTGTATGTATATTCCAAATAACAACTTTCTGCCTATAGCGGTTTTCAAAATAACGTTAATCGAAGTTTCAATATTTCGTCACTCACTTAGTGCCTGACTCACTGTACATCAAAAGGATAGACCACTTCCAGGTGACTTAGAAAGTTGAAATTTAGCATATACATAAATAATTAGGAGTTTATATACGAAAAATTCTGAAATCAGCAAATTTCTATCTCTAAAGGGGTGAAATAGGGGTTGACAGTTTGTATGGAAGACCTTGAATTTCAAAGTAAGAGACGTTCTAATATGGTCTACATAAAATATAAAACATTAGAACAAAAAGTTTCAAGGAAAAAATGAAAATTCTAACAAAAAAATAAAAGTTTTAAAGAACTAAAAACCGACTTCAAAATGAAATTAATTCAAAAGTATGAAACAAATATTATTATACTTAAATACACAACATAAACCAACAATGACGATATCAAAGGTGGGTACGAATTAAATTAGGGGCTTAATTTTTTTTGAGGTCGGTACCAGCACACAGTTACTTACGTATCAAATGTTTTAGATTTGATGGTTTGCTGACACCGACCTCAAAAAAAAAACTGAAAACCGTTGTACGTTATTTTCTTTTTGGCGAAGATAGTTTTTCAATTTGAAGTCCCGTAGCTATGATTTAAGAAATCACTATAGCACTTGGTACCATTTAGATCTTTACATTTTGGTATCGAACTCATCCACATTTATGTTTTGTTGGGATATCATTATTTTTGTTAAGTAATGATATTTATTTTCTTTATTTATTCATGTAATAGACATATGTACATAATATATTTTTTATAACACACCATTTACTTACATCACAACGGTTGTGGTATTATGGAACCCTTGGTGCGCGAGTCTTACTCGCACTTGCCGGTTCTTTAATTTTACATTAATACGCCAAATGACCTATTTCGATTCTAAATTTCAAGTTTTTAAGTTACCTGGAAGAGGTCTATACAATTATTTCGATGAGTAGTGAAGTACGGAACCCTAATTTCGCTAGTCCGACTCGCATTTGGCTTGTTTTTACCCACTTTAAAAAAGGAGGAGGTTCTATGTTCGACTGTATATTGTTTTTATGTATGTTCACCGATTTATCCGTCAATTGTGGACCGATTTTCAAAATTCTTTTTTTATTTGAAAGAGTATATCCCCAAGGGGGTTCCGTTGTCACCAAGTCAGGATCTGATGATGAGATCCCAGGGAAATCGAGGGCAACCCTCAAATTTTATAGTTACTTATTAAGTGATTCGTACGTTTTCTAAAGATATTAAAATAATTTCGTCTGTTAGTCATCATCTCATGTTGATAGGCTGATGAAGGAAGGTACGACTCCTTAACGGTTAGGAGTTGGAGGAAAATTCTTTCAATCTCGAAAGTGCTATAAGAAACATGAGGACGATGCATCCATGACAGTTGGAAATAACTTACATACAAATTAATTGTAGTATTTTTTGAAACCTTACAAAATATAACTACGCTATCTGACGCCATCTATGATTTTCAGTGCAAACTAATGAACAGCGTAGCTTATGCTCGGTAGCCTCTCACGGACGTCGCGTAGTCGGCCATGCACTGGAAGATTCTCTTGTTTCTATGTTTAGTACTCCGTTCATAGATGGCGCTGTACTGTCAAAAATTAAATTTTGCTTTGTTTGTTTCAGAACCTCAGCACAACAACTGACAACAATGAAAACGACAAACGAATAATTCCACAAATTAGTCAAAAGATAAAGTTCCTAAAGCTTTAGCAGTAAGTTAGGCTAAAATGTACAATTCCAACGAATTTCTTCATAGTGCCGGCGTAAGTCGCCATATGCAAGCAACTGGAGAAACGCCAAGACAAAAAAATAGTATGAAAAGGCGATCTTGTGAAGTGCCTTTAGGAGATATAACTTCAAACAACTTCAAAGTATCGTTGAACGATTTAAACGACCCTAACTATGATTGTCGATCTATATCAAGCATTAAATCTGAAGACACGCGGCTAAGATACTACAGACCTATTGACAGTAGAAGTGTCAAGAATTTTCGGTCATCTTTGGCTGATCTTTCTGCTGTATCTACAAGTTCGTTTTCTTTATCGAGACCACCGAGCTATGATCAGCTATCAAGGAGATCAATTATCGATGGTGGGGAAGGACAAGGTATCACATCCAGCATAGAAGGAGTTCTGTGGTCCGACGAAGAAGAGAATGAATACTTCTACCACGAGAATGTAACATCTGCATGGGATCAAGGTATGTTTTTCTTTTCCTCTTTGCCCTGTCTATGATTTTGTCATTTTTTTACAATAACTTCATAATTACAGCTCATATACGTCCCCACCGAGGGGCTCGAGCCTACCCTGAATACTCTCACAATTACTTGATGGTGACGCACCCACCCATTGCAATATTATTTTTTATATATCAAAAATCAATTAAAACACAGTCGATCGATCTTGGTTGCCCTTTTGATCTTAGTAAAATATATGTAGGTGATTAAATTAATTCAGTGTTTACGTTGATCGATTGAATCTGATATAAGAACTCCTTATTCTGCTTTAATTGTGTTTTTGTATGCAAAAACCCGTCTTAAATATTTTAATATTCTTAATTAAAATTACTTTGAAATTTTAAAATCGGTCGCTTTATTTAGGTTCCTTTTAAGTAATTGAGTTGTAATGTATCGTCGTGACATTAAAGACACAAGTCCTACGCATGGAATTTTTTTTATTCAAAATTTAAATAAAGTCTCGTTGAGTAAATTTTCCTATATTTTTTTTACAATATACTGCCGCCGGTTAAATTTTCGGCAAGCGATTTTTTTTTAATGTTGACTATCTACTTGAACTGATTTTTAAAAGAGTTGCATTGCGTTGGGGAATCTTGGTAAGCCCGCTTCCATCTTCGGCATCATCGTCACTTACCACCAGGTGAGATGCTGCCAAGGGCTTACCAATTGTGAATAAAAAAAAGAGTAAAATAAAGTCTCTTTGCAGCCAAAATTTCTTATTGCAATTTTTTAGGTGGGCATTTTCTCTTCATGGATCATGTCACTGGAACAGCGTGTATAGCACTATTAATTAAATTAAATAACGGTTTGTCGTCATTTATTTATTAGTTGGTTAACATTCCAGTGCGTTTGAAACCGACTTCCAAAGGTGGAGGTTCTCAATTCGACTGTGCGAAGAAATTTTCTTTGTGTGTTTGGTATAGCGATATCTTCGCAGACTGTGGATCGATTTTCATGGTTTTTATTTTATTTTAAAGGGTTATTCTGTTAAGTTGGTACCATATATATATTTGCGATGGAAGTCAGTTTTTAACGTGTTTAGCATTTCCAATTATAACAATGCAATGAATTTATTTAAGAGTTTTCAAGTTCATGAAGAAAGCACGTTTTTGCAGAACAATGTATCAACTAGTTATGTTTGGAAGGATAGGATCCATCAAAAGAGCAAAGTAAGTACTAACGTGTAGGCACCTAATACAAAGTAGCTGTTACGATAGATTATGCTGTTAAGGCTTTAACACGCCTCAATCCGAGCAGGTTGATACGTGTTAAAATAATATCGAACGTAAGCGTATTCATTCTAAGTTCAAATCAATGCGGGCCTCAGCGCGGCTAATTGAAAGGTCATAAAGTCACCGATTTTTGTGTTTTGGTTTCAATAAACAATAATTATATTTGTTTCCGAGAAAATTTGCAATTAATGCCATAAACAGGGTCTACAGTATATTTTTTTACATCAAAAGTGGTTATATTTTAAAATTGTATTCAATTAAATTGATTTTTTATTACTTTAAGAATATTTTTAATATTTTTTCCATAATGATAGCATTACACAGTCCTTAAATAGTTTAAATTGAATATTGTCATTTGACCTATCTTAAGGCCTTAAGGTTCTAAGATTATTTAAGTCGATCACAAACAAGAATTGCTCGCATTACATAAGACTTTTTTTTTTGCTCAATTGGTAAGCCCTTGGCATCATCTCACCTGATCGTAAGTGACGATGATGCCGAAGATGGAAGCGGGCTTACCAAGATTCCCCAACGCAATAGGAATCTGGCTATCTTATCTTCAAGCCGGAACACATCAATGTTGTTAACACTGATGTTTGACGGCAAGACTTAGATAAGATGGTGGTAGCTAGCCAAGCGGGCTTAGAAAATGCCCTATCACCAACTAAACCGGGTCTTACAAGTTGACCCCGCAGGGAATCGAACCCGCGACCTCCTGGTGTGAAGCGAATGGACTATCTATAAGACTATTGATAATGATAACACACGAGCCACACTGAATGTTTCTAACACTCGTGCAGGCAAAAACTAGCATTGCATTATTATAACTTGTCTCATAGGTGATGTAAAAAACTATGTTATAATAAAATTGCAATTTAATACTTACGTGTTTTAAAGTGTGGACGTTGGACGCAGCTGGTGACCGCAAAGCCATACAAAAAGTGAGACATATGTCCCTTACCATGTTAAAACGATTTTCTCTAGAGATAGGCGGTGAAAAATTATTATTCTGTAACAGAGTTATTATTTCGAAATTACAATAATATAATGTCAATTCCTTGACATCAATTTACTTAATACTTTCTTTTTATTTTATTTATTATTTCATTGTTATGTTCTATTGACTTTTATGTAAAGTTGGCATTTGTAATATAATGTAATTTAAGTGTGTAATGTTTTAAATAACCCTTGATTTCCAATATTCTGACTTTAAAATACTTACGTTTATTGTTATTGTATGTCACTTGTGACTAAATGTGCTGATCTTCGTTCTCTTTGTTTTTTAAAATATCTTATTTGTACCACATTTATTGCAATAAAGGAATTGAATTGAGAATAATCCCAAACAACCATGAAAAGTGCAACACCAGGCAACCCCCGTATATATCTTGGATATAGCACGGTTAATTGTGTGTGCCACACGATCAAAGAGAGAAACCGAAGTAAAAACCCATTTTTTGACTCATTAGATGGGAATTTTGAAACGAATCCGGGAGTAAATTCGAGTTTTCCCAGTTTTTCGCTAAAAACCCAGGTGCTTGTCCATCTCTGATTGTATCTTACAAAAGGCAAATGACGTGGAAAGGCTAGTAAGAAGTATACTTTAAAAACGCATTTTAAGTTGTCAGTCTAAACTTAAGTTTAAAAAAATGGCGAAGTGCGAGTCGGACTCGCATACGAAGGGTTTCGTACCATCATACAAGAAAAAAATAAATCACGTTTTTTGTCACTTTTAATTTTATTTTGTTATTGGTTCTGTGTGCCTATTACGGTTTATGAATTACGCCCGCTGACAGACAGACTGACGAACGGACGGACGGAGGCTTTGTAAAAGTTGCCGTTGAAAGCCTTTGGGTTCGAAACCCTAAAAATAAACTTATTGACTATATTGTAGTCAAGAACTTTGAAAGCTCAAAGGATCTTTTATAATTAACTAGAAGCCCCGGCGAACTTTGTTCCACCTTACACTACACTACCCTACCCTACACTACCCTACCCTACCCTACACTACCCTACATACACTACACTACACTACCCTACCCTACACTACACTACACTACACTACACTACACTACACTACACTACACTACACTACACTACACTACACTACACTACCCTACCCTACCCTACCCTACCCAACCCTAACTACACTACACTACCCTACCCTTACCTAAAACCAATTATTTTTTGACTGATATTTTTTTTATTGATGAATATCATTTTAATACTTTTGAGTTATAAATGGTGTAATTAACACAACTTTCTTTTATATACATACATATACTCGTATATAGATGAGACTGCAATACAGTGGATTTATTTTTGGGTTTTAAAGAGTTTATTAGCAGGTGAAGCTCAATCATGATTGAGCTTTGAATGAGCTCAATCATGATTGGATGCATCCATGATACCTATCTACTGTCAAAGAATGACTTATTTGCTACCACCTACATACGAGTAGATGGCAAGCATCAATATTTGTACCACAGAATCATTATCATAGTAGGACTTATTTATACGTCATTTGCAGATGTTAAGATTTTTTAAACACAATTGTGTGACGATGATGCTGAAGATGGAAGCGGCCTTACCGAGATTCCCCACACGCAATAGGAAACTGGGTATCTTATATATATTCTTTATTGCACACAAATATTTACACGAAAAACACTTAGAAAGGACATATACAAAGGTGGACTTATCTCTATAAGAGATCTCTTCCAGCCAACCTTACCGGGTGTTATGAGAATTCAAATGACGCGGGGCAAACCTAATGTGTACCTAAAATTATACTAAATAAAATACTAATACATATAATATAATGTAAACTAATCTGATCTACTCATATAAATAATACATACCGATAGTAAATAAATTAATATTATACTTAATAACGGTGAAGGAAAACATCGTGAGGAAACCTGCACACGCCTGCGAAGAAACTCGAAGGTTCTGTGTGAAGTCGACCAACCCGCACTGGGCCCGCGTGGTCGACTAAGGCCTAATCGCCCTGATTCAGGGTAGGCTCGAGCCCCTCGGTGGGGACGTATATGAGCTGATATAATAATAATAATAATATACATAATACGTACCTACAAATAGAATACTTACTATTCTTACTAAAATAAATATATACAAATAAACGTACACGTTTTGTAGGGAAAGAAGATGCTCTTTAAGTTTGATTTTGAAAGAGTTAACAGAGGGGCAGTCGCGAATGTTGGCGGGTAATTTATTCCAGAGGTTCGCAGCTTCAACAGTGAACGAGTTGGGGAAGAATTTGGTATTGCAGTTTTGGTGACGCTTAAACGTCTGGGTGGGTAAGGCACGGGTAGTAGGTGGAAACGGAAGCGGAGATATTCAGGAAGGGAAGGATTTTTAAGGATTATTTACATGAGTGTGAGGATATGTAGATTACGACGCTGACGAACAGGGAGCCATTTAAGCCGAGAGCGATATTCAGAAATATGGTCGAACTTTCGCAAGCCGAACACAAACCTAATTGTTTCACAGAAACATTATTATATTAGGACTTATAGCTCTATTGCAGATATAAAGATTTTTAAACACAATTGTGTGACTATGATGCCCAAAAAAAGGAAGCGGGCTTGCCAAGATTCCCCAGCGCAATGGGGAACTGGCTATCTTATCTTCAAACCGGAACACATCAAAGCATCTAACATTTATTTTTGGCGACAAGACTTAGATGATGGTGGTAGCTAGCCAGGCGGGCATAGATATTGTTCATCCACCAATCAAATCGAGTCTCTCAAAGTTAGACTCCGCAGGTAATCGAACCCGCGACCTCCTGATGTGAAGCTTATGGACTTAACAAATACGCAACGGAGACATTTGATCTTTCTTTCTTATCGTGTGGCACAATTAACCGTGCTAAACCAGGGATAGACGGCGGTTGCCTGGTGTTGCACTTACCATCACCCGCGGTCATTTGTAGGGCATTTAGATTCACACCTACGGGCGTGTGCAACGCGACCTTCATTACACATCTGGAATCAGATGTGCAGGTTTCCTTACGATGTTTCCCTTCACCGTTAAAGCAATCGGTAAATATAATAATATGTATGTACGTAAGTTTTTTGAAAAACTCATCGGTACATTGACCGACCGGATTTGATCCCGAGACTTCTGGTTAGGAGGGCCGAGTCGTTACCGGTTGAGTCAAGTGTTGATAAAAGAAAAACAGAGGAGATAAAGAATAAAAGCGTATAAAATTAGAACATCGGAAACCCATGGTAGTGGAATTCCTTGGCTAAAGGAAATCTAATCGGCACAGGGCAAGCGCGTCCGCAACAAACCTGACAGATAAATCAGACGAGGCGAATGTCAGCCAGTCAGCCATCATTCAAACATAATTGAAAGCTTATATTTTAGCGTTTCCTTCGACAGGCCCTGGACACAGTCTTAGAAATTCTTAGACTGTGCCCTGGACGTCCTAGTTTGATAAGCCTGGTCGCAGACAAGGGTTGTTGATGATTTTTGTAGACATATCATCATCATCATCGTATCAGCTGAAAAACGTTCACTGCTGGACAAAGGCCTCCCCCAAGGATTTCCACGACGACCGGTCCTGCGCGCCATCGCGGGAAGCCGCTGAACGCGGGCAGCGCAGGACCGAAAGAACAGATGGCCGTTGGGACAGTAAAGTTCTCAAGTGGCGACCGCGCACTGAAAAACGAAGCGTAGGCAGGCGAAGGTTGTATAAAATTCTGAACTTTTATTAACCGAGCGAGCGCGAAGCGCGGGCCGCGGCCGAAGCGCCTCCGTTTCAGCTTTCGCATGTCCGGCTGTTCTCCTCTACAGGTCACATTTCTCTACCGATTCTCGTGAAATTATGTGACCAGGTTCGATAGTTATATGGAAATATTTTTTCGATTCAGTTTTTGGAAATTTTTGCTCCTCTGAAAACCTAAAAAGAAACTAAAAAATATTACATTTCAGCCATTTTAAAAAATCCGCGATGTCTACAGCTCACACAGTTACAAGTAATAATTTGAACCAGCAAAAAATGTTGTAAATTTAACTTCATATCATAAATAAAGCAAGAAAAAAAAGCTCTGTGAGCTGGTAGATCTCGGGAGTTTTTCGAAATGGCTGAAATATGATATTTTTTACGTTCTCAACCCCCTCCGCCATTTTGAAAAATTTCCAAAAACTGAATCGAAAAAAAATCTATATTATTATTGAACCTGCTTACAAAACTTTACGCGAATCGGTTGAGAAATGCGACCTGCAGAGGAGAACAGCTGGACAGACTCCGGACATACGAAAGTATATAAACATTACCCCTCTTTTTGAGGAAGTCGGGTTTAAATATATCCTATACTAGCTGTCTCGGCGAACTTCGTTCCACCTAGCACTACACTACACTACACTCCACTACCCTACCCTACCCTACCCAACACTACCCTACACTACCCTACCCTAACCTACACTACCCTATACTATCCTACCCTACCCAACACTACCCTACACTACCCTACCCTAACCTACACTACCCTATACTATCCTACTCTACCCTACATTGCCCTTCACTACCCTACCCTACACTACACTACAATACAATACAATATTCTTTATTGCATCACAACTTAAAGAAAAGAAATTTACAATATAGAAGAAAGCCTATACAATAGGCGGCCATATTGCTAGGTAGCAATTTCTTCCAGGCAAATTTTGGATAGGGAAACAGCGATAGAATAAAGGGCAGTGCAATAATTAAAAACAAAAAAAAAATATAAACAGTTATATAAAATAAATCAAATACTTAAATATTATAACAATAATAAATATATTCACAAACAAAAACATAAACTTAAATAAATTAAATATTTAATTTATCTATGGTAAAAAAGGAAAATGAGATAGTAAGGAAGATGGAAAAAAAGGATTTAAAAGCAGAGAACAGAGTTAAGTAATGAGCTTTCACAAGCCTTTTGAATGACTGCAGCGTTAGAGCACGCGTGATATACTTAGGCAGCGAATTCCACAGCCGGATTCCACTACCCTACTCTACACTACGCTACCCCACCCCACCCTACCCTACCCTGCACTACCCTACCCTACACTACACTACCCTACCCCACACTACACTACCCTACCCTACACTAAAACCAATTCTTTTTTGACTAATAATATTTTTTTATGAATGAATATTATATTTTGATACTTATTATCCTATTCCGGAAGAAAGCAAATGCAAAAAAACAAAAATCATAAAAATTGGTCCATCCGTTCTTGAGTTATAAATATAGTGTAACTAACACGACTATATAATATAATAGATGTCACTCACGGAATGAAGACGAATCTAACTACTTACACCTCGCACTCCAAAATCCATCAAGCTAGGCTACAGGCTCAGCCAAAGTAACAGACATACATATATACAAACACCACTAACAGTTGCTAAAGGCAGACGTGTGGTCTTGTAAAATTGACCGTAGAACTTCTCAATCTCTTCCAGCTACTCCTGAGCCTGCCATCCTCAGTCTTCAACTTGGTCAGTTGGCTTTGTCCAACGGACAAATTGTGTATGTGTAAGTTCATGAGAAGAAGCGATTAAAAAAGTAGATCAGTTAATTGGAAATGGTGTCTTACGTAATCATATATACACCCGAAAAAAATTGCCCTCCTTTTTGGACAAACTAGTAGAAAATTGATGGTATTAAAATACGTAACTTGTATATGTCATTATATAGTTGGTTCATGAGAAGAACCGATTCAAAAAGTAGATCAGTGAATTGGAAATGGCGATTTACCAAAGTCTTACGTAATCGGTGCCTTTAAAGCAGCAATTAATCTCCCCGTCCATGTTAATCTCATTAACGAAGGTTAATTTTGAACGGTACTTAAAGATTTGAGATAACCGCCTGGGACAAATTCGTGAGTGAATACTTATTTTGCCGTAATTTAAAAAGCTTGGAGGGACGATATACTTTTATTTTAACCTACATACTTAGTTTTATGTGAAGCGTCAAAGTGACTGGCATGCAAAGTGGCTGTGTTTTATGAAGTAGGACTAGAGATTTGAGGTAAGTTACTTTTTAATTTTCCGTACAAACGGCGGGTTCCAGATACTTAATAGGTAGGTAGATAGTAACAAAGTTGGATGAAAATGAAATGAAAAATGAAAATGAAAAACGTTTATTGCGGTATTTCATTGTCAAAAAATATTACAATATGTTGCAGGAGACTTCTTTTAAGTATAAGAATACTTGTGCCAAAAGAATCCGCACTTCCATCCTTACTTAATATTATAAATGTGAAAATGTGTTTGTTTGTTTACCTTTTCACGCTTTAACGCCTTGACCAATCTTTATGAAATTTGGCATGCAGGTAGCCTGTGTCACGGGGAAGGACATAGGATACTTTTTATCCCGGTAAAATAGCATAATCTGATGCAGTTCTTGAGGGACCTAAAAAAATACTCGATTGTTGTGATTTTTTGCACAGAGATCACCCTTAAAGACAGTCATAAAAACGATGTCCACGCGGGCGGAGCCGCGGGAAAAAGCTAGTAAATAATAAACAACACATAGATATAATAAAAAAATATTAAAAACAAAAATATAATATAAATATTATATGCGCTACGTATTAATAAGCACGCGCGCGTAAGTTTTTATGTGTGCATGCGAGTGTGTGTGTGTGTGTGTGTCTGTGTGTGTGTGCGTGTGTGTGTGTGTGTGTTTGTAGGCGTTTGTATGTGTGTGTGCTATTATATGTTTGTATGTATAGTGTGTATGTTTAAGAAGTGTTTGTTCGTATATCTTAAAGATCGTTCGTAGATATTTAATAATTGAAAACGCTTAACACATTAATAGTCATTTGTTGTGTCTTTGTGACTTATTTTCTTTGACTTTTTTGTTAATGCGGCTCGCGCACCACGCACCCTCAGAGACAGTCATGAAAACGATGTCTACGCGGGCGACGCCGCTGGCAAAATCTAGTATAACATATTAATCACTGACATATTAGGTACTTGAATGATAAAGCTATCTACCCTTCAGGTTTACCATAAGGTGGTATCCCATGCATTAACACTGACCATGCCCCTGGAACCAGTATACCTAATGTAATTGACCTAAGACACTAATGACACTTTCAACAGCGTATGCTTGTCTGCTCATTTCCAACTCTAAATCTAGTTAATTTGTCGTTATGAGGTGCGAAGGGCATCGACTTATAAATCTTACCTTTATTAGATACTATAGCTGGTACCCGGCGAGTTGATGCCGCAGAAGAAATAATTTGAAATTACTCTACTCTCCACACTACTCCCTTCTCTACTCTCCTCCTACTCTCCACTCTACTCTGCACTTTACTCTCTACGCTTACTTTTCCCTATTAGCCTCTAGATACTGCACAGCCACACTGTGCGTACTTTCTCGCATATAATGTAAACAAAGAGAATGTGGTCGAGCTATTCAGACATGCCCAAATCAACGGCGGTAATTTTACAGATTTTCGTTATTTTTGACGTCAATTACTCCTATATTATAGAAAACCTAATGTTGAAAAAAAAGAAACCCATATTGTCGATGATGTTCCTTAAAGTCAAAAGAATCACAATTGAGCAAATTTGGCTCGATAGAAAAAAAAACCCAAAGATAGGTCTACACCGTTACTTTCAACTCTAGTTATGACTAATATTTTGAAGTATTTTTTTTAAATATACAACAATACATATTTTTTATGATAATACGAAGTAAAAAATGTTAATTTTTTTTTAAACTTTCATTCAGAAAATTGTAACTAAACGAAAAAACATTGAAAAAGTGCAAGAGTGTGTTTATTTTCTTTACTCTTTACATGTAAAGAAATAAAAGCTTGTAACATAATTTTTAACAAAAAAAAAACCGACTTCAAAAAGGAAACTAAGGTTCCTCTCGATTTCTCTGGGATGCCATCATCAGATCCTGGTTTCTTTATTATGACACAATCCTTTCCAACAAAAAAAGAATTATCAAAATCAGTTCATAAACGACGAAGTTATCCGCGAACACACATAAAAAAATATATATAAATATATACGATCGAATAAAAAATCCTAGTAAACAACTTTCCCCAAGGAACCCATAGTAAATTCAAAAAAAATAATTGCAGCCTACATACAAATCGATCCAATGGTCAATTTCGTGATATTTTTTTACCTACAATTGATAAGGCCTTGGCATCATCTCACCTGATGGTAAGTAACGATGATGCCGAAGTTGGAGGCGGGGTTAAGAGCAAGATTCCCCAACACAATGGGGAACGGCTATCTTATCTTTAAGCTGGAACACATCATACTATTAATATTGATGTTTGGCGGCAAGACTTAGACAGATAGCGGTAGCTAGCCAAGCAGGCTTAGAAAATACCCTTCTACTAACCAAACTGAGTTATAGTAATGTACAAAGTGTCATCAAAATCGTTAGAGCAAAAAAATAATTCGTGTTTTTTAACAACTTTAAAAATTAAGTTAAAGAAAATGAAATAATATATATCTAACCCAAATTGCATCTAAATCCGTCTATCAGTTCAGGTGCTAGAGCACCAGACAGCCATACATAGGCACATATATTTTTTTAGTTTTTGGACTTTATTATTGTTTAAGACAATCGATCTTAACTTCGATTTTTTTTCCATCACAATACCTTCTTTCTTTCTTCGCCCGAAAGTAATATGTAGTTATTTCTGTAACATGGGGCCGCCAAAGTAATATTTTGCGTTAGCTTGAATTCTGAGCTTTGCGAAGAATTAAATATACGCCGCCCGAAAACAAAATATTTTGGCCCCGAGTGATGCACAACTGTTCATCACAACATATAAGAAAAAATAAAAAGAATCTAGAATGTACATTTAACTGACCAATCAGAAGAGATAGCACAAACGCGCACCAATCAGAAGAGACAACACAAAACTCCCTTCAGGGAACAAAATACAATTTTGTTTGCATTTATTGAGGAACCAATCGTCGTTTTTCGAATAGGCGTGATGAAAAAAAAAATATTTTTTTCTAATGAGCGAAAATTTATTTTCTTGCCGATCGCGATGCGGCAACTTGATTTCAGCACCTTAAACAAGATATTATACCAAAAAAAAATGATGTAGGAGCCGTTAACTGGCGGTTCTACTCATCATACTGAAAAACTTTCCCCAAGGAACCAATAGCCAAAAAAAAAATTGGGCTCTCCATACAAAAATGCACAAAATTGGTTGATCAGCTGATCGATTTGTATGAAGATGAAAAAATTGTTTTGCGTTTTCAGTAAAGTCGTAGAGCAAAAGTTGTTCAGTATGATGAGTAGAAGCCCCAGTTAACGAGACCTACACCAATTTTGTTACACCCTGTATAACAGTTAAAGTTAAATAAACTGTAAACGCCTTCGAAGAAACTCGAAGGTTGTGAGTGAAGTTGACGAACCCGCACTGGGCCCGCGTGGTCGACTAAGTCTCGATCGCCCTAATTCAGGGTAGGCTCGAGCCCCTCGGTCGAGACGTATATGAGCTGATGTGTGACGAAACTTCTTCTTAATCGGCATTTGTTCAAACATAATCTTTTTAAATACATTAACAAGAATATCACAAACCAACTGACAAATTAATCAACCCTACTTGAACTTTATGATCCTTATCCACTGTACTTTGCGCATACACACAGCCATCTATTAGCCAGCTTATGATCAACAAACCAGTTGTCGACTGTACTTTCTTAACACTTTCCTTCTAGTGCTATAAATGATTGCTTTCTCACGGCATGTTCAAATAAATACTGATCAACTTTCGCGCCCTTCTGCATGTATGTTGCTACTCTACATGTGCTGTGACGTCACCTCGTGATATGGACTTAGAACGAACATGTGGGTAGTTAGAAAAGAGAAAATGATGTTGCGATCTAGCTATGTAACATGCAAACTCAAATAGTGCCTATTTACTCTCGTCTTGAAGATTCTTAATTATACGAATCGGGGAATACAGACGCCGGCATGGAATTCCACTCCTTGGCCGTTCGCATAATGAACGAAGAAGCATAACGCTTCGTGCGTAAAGGTGGAACATTAACGACAATTATTATTTGATCTTCTTCTTTTAATTTAAGAGCTAATGCTCTTGTCGGTGGAGCAATCTCCAATTTTTCTATCCTCAGCCAACATCGTTACCTCCCGATACGACACGACAGCAACCTTCTCCTTAATTTGTTCTAGGTAATTTCGCCTTGGCCTTCCTCTACTTCTCCTTTCCTCTATCTTTCCTTCTATGATTGTTCTCAGTAGACTGTCGTGTCGTACTAGGTGTCCCAGCATATTTCCTCTTCTATTTTCTATGGTC
The DNA here is from genome assembly GCA_947284805.1 of Coleophora flavipennella. Taxonomy (NCBI): domain Eukaryota; kingdom Metazoa; phylum Arthropoda; class Insecta; order Lepidoptera; family Coleophoridae; genus Coleophora; species Coleophora flavipennella. The sequence continues at coordinate 12,561,099 of OX369273.1, forward strand.
TTCAATTATTTGGTAACGGTTAGTAATAACCTTACCAATTTAATTAAAAATTAATAACCCGGGTGCATAAAAACATTACCCTCCATTTATGAGCATTCGGGTCAAATGCTTCCTATGTCACTCCGGAAATCAAGACCGACACATCGCACTTCATAATCCATCAAGCTATTTAAGCTACAGGCTCAGTTAAAGCATACATACAGCAAATACAGCCTAAAATCTTAGGGAATCTTGGTAAGCCCGCTTCCATCTTCGGCATCATCGTCACTTACCATCAGGTGAGATGATTCCAAGGGCTTACCAATTGTGAATATAAAAAAAAACGTTACCCTCCTTTTAGGCAGACGGGTAAAAATATCCAAGTACTAAAAAAAACACTTCACTTGAACTTTTTTATTTTTGTAAGACTGTAGCATTCATTATTTCATTCATTAAAATTTCTATCGGCTATCATATTTTGTTCAATATTTTATTATATTATACTTAATGAAGGCGCTTTATTCGAAAATAATTACATTTTCAATAAAGTTGATCGAAAAGTGGTATTTTATATGCTAGTCAACTGTGCGCAAAATTGATTTCACCGCACACGTCCCCTTAATCTAAACCGATGTAGTACTTACGAAGTAACTAGTATCTCATCTGTGATAGTACATTTTTTAGAAAATTAACAAAAAATATTAATTTCAATTTGTTTTAAGTTGTTGCGATGGAAGTCGGTTTCTTTAACGTGTTTTAGCGTTTCCAAAATTATTACAGGCTTTATGTCATCTTGCCGTGTTAGTTAGGTAAAAATCTTAGAAGCTAAATTAGAACCACTTTCCTGTTTCCGATTAAGCTCAAATATTGCATCAACATTACATTTGGAGCTCAATGCATAATTCGCTAAGTGACCTCATACTAAATCCAATATGGCGGACTCCCAAAGACGGCGGACCAGTTATTTTTTATGCACCCCCATGACATAGGTCTCAGATGAAAGGGTTTGCTGAAAAGATAACGAAATAGTTATAATTATTTTCAAATTAAAGCTTATACCCAAAAGTTGTTAGGTTTTTCGAAAATTATTAAAGTATGAAATCGTCATTTTCTCAAATATTTTTTTTTTACTTTTCATGCCTTAAAAAACTGAACACTGACCATTGGTTAACATCAGATTATAGAATTTCCGCAAAATAACAACTGCATCATAAAGGCCAATGCCGGAAATTGGTGCCTTTTTTATGGGCGCGGCCATTGATTAAACCTTCTTATTTGGATAGAGGATAACGTAACAAACAATAATTAATATGGCATCTATATCGCTAAATTCAGACCGAGCTGAGTTATAATGGTTAGAAATTAACTAATTTTTAAGACAATTTTTAAACAAAACTTGTTATTTGGAACACAGGCGTGACAAAGATAATATATTATGGCATCTATATCGCTAAACTCAATCTAAGTTGAATTGTAAATATTAGAAATAACAAGGTTTGGTTAGTGAACGTGCAATTTTATTTTTAATTTTTTACTTTTAACTTCGATAACTCAGCTCGGACTGAGTTTAGCGATGTATATCCTTTACTAAGTTTTATTTGTAACGTTAACGTGCATCCAAATAACAAAGTTTGGTTGATGGCCGCGTCAAGAAAAAAAAGACACCACCTCCCATACAAAATCCGGCAGAGCCTTTTTTTAAATATTTGTTTTCTCTTTTATCACACTGCAGCAGTAAATGTGTTAAGAAATTACTGTGAAATCCACCAGTGCAATCCTATGGCCGCTATCAAAGTAATTATCCGGTCGTGGACTGCGTACAAGTAATTAGTAGGTTAGTATTTACTACTTATTACTCGAAGATACAAAATTGCCTTAGTTTCACTAACGTCGTTGTATGTAGGCTTTGGTGCTCATTTTTAGGGTTCCGCAGCCAAAGGGTAAAAACGGGACCCTATTACTAAGACTTCGCTGTCCGTCTGTCGCCAAGCTGTATTTCATGAACCGTGATAGCCAGACAGTTGAAATTTTCACAGATTTCTGTTGCCGCTATAACAACAAATACTGAGAAAAAGTGAAAGTCTCTATGCAAAAAACGTGGTTTTTATAAAACGTGAAGAAACTAGCGCCGTCTAGTATGATAGTACGAAACTGAATAAACTATCGCCATCTAGTATGATGGTTTTATACTTATGTCAGATGTTACATATCATATGCGACTACTGAAGACTCGCTCATTTTTTTGTGTATGTTCATGTTTGTGTATGTTGTGTTTCTTCTTAGGGTTCTGAACTCAACAAGGAACCCTTATAGTTTCGCCACATCTGTCCGTCTGTCCGTGGCTTAGCTCAGAGACTATCAGTACTAGAAAGCTGTAATTTGGCATGGGTATACAAATTAATCACTCCATTATTAGTGGTACAATAAAACCTAGAAAAAATAATTTTAGGGTACCTACCTCCCCTACATGTAAAGAGGGCGTGATTTGTTTTTTTATTGACGTACCCTATCGTGTGGGGTATCGCTGAATAGGTCTTTCATTTTTTAATTCAAGGATCGGTTTGCAAAATATTAAAATTTAAAGTACTAATTAGTTTTCGAGCCAAGTGTCGTCCTCCCCCCCCCCCCATCCCCCCTACAAGCTAAACTGCTATTTCAGGAAATCTGGATATTATACAGAAAATTACGTAGTAGGCAATATAATCAATTTAAAAGGAAAACTACCGCGGCTAAGTAGGCTTTATTAGTAATAGTCGACCAATTTAAGATGTGCAGTGGGATTTGTCAAAGGTTCATAGATTTTCCATACAAAATGGTTTATTACCTACTGCAACTATGTTACATATTTTTTTTAATTTACATTTATTAAAAAAATATATGCATATTTCAATAAATATATTTATACTTCAGAACCCTACTTGCACGAGTCTGACTCGCACTTGGCCGGTTTTTTATGACTCCTGGCTTAGAATCAGCACGCAGGTTATAACGCAAAGAATTATTACTTTTTTTAATTTTAAAAGAATATTTTGTCTTTGGCCATTGACGTTCGTTTGACTGTACCTGTCAGAAATACAACAGAGGTACCGCCCGTCTTCGACTATTCTACATATGACTATGTATCTATCACCGTAAGATTGTAAACTCCGTTAGATTACACAGCTCTACAAAAAATATAATGTTTTTGTTACCCTGAATATCTTAGCAAATTTTGATGTTTTCAAGTACCAAGATTACGAATTAATTCATGAAAGTATTGAATCTGCTCTTGTTTTTATGATTATTGCATATCTCTTATTTTGATCAAATTTATCGGCTTGTTAGTAATAAAATTTATTTTCCCAGTCATGATTAGAGTTCTGCGCAAAAAAACGAGAGCAAATCTTACAAAATCATTGATAGTTTCATGAATTTTGAGCATAAATATATTAAGAATCGATCTTATATCTAGGGCAACAAAACCACTGTAGACCAGTGTTATACCTAATCTAACGGGATTTATTTCACGAGATTGTGAACTGTAACATATTGTTCACAATTTCACTAGTGACATTGTAATCTCACTAGTGACATTACAATAACACTAAGCGAATTGGGAGGTACAAGAATAGGCCGTGGAATTGTGATCCGATTCACAATTTACCGTTATATTATAATCGAACTAGTGAGATTGTACTATCGCGGTTTTTACAATATCCTGGTGACATATATACAGGGTGTAACAAAATTGGTGCAGGTCCCGTTAACTGGGGGTTCTATTCGTCATACTGAACAAACTTTCTCAAAGGAACTCAATACTCAAAAAAAAATTTGACCCTCCATACTAAAATGCACAAAATCGATCGATCAGCTGATCGATTTTTATGAAGATTTAAAAAAAAATACGTTTCAGCAAAGTCGTAGAGCAAAATTTGTTCATTATGATGAGTAAAAGCCCCAGTTAACGGGACCTACACCAATTTTCAAGCGACTTTCAAAAGGAGGAGGTTCTCAATTCGTCTGTATTTTTTTTTAATGTTTCTACCTCATAACTTTTGACTGGGTGAACTGATTTTTATGATTCTTTTTTTATTTGAAAGCTAGTGCTTCCCGTGTGGTCCCGTATAAATTTTATCAAAATTGGTGTAGTACTTTATTAGAAAATTAACAAAAACCAAAAATAATAATGCAAAAAAGTACTAAGTTGTTGCGATGGAAGTCGGTTTTTTAACGTGTTTAGCGTTTTCAACTATGTTACACCCTGTGTACTATAGATAGATGGATGCACCAGCTATCATCCATATGGTACTGGTAATACCGCGTAAGATGCACCAGATGTGCACTATGGGGAAATAGGATGTAAATATTTATACTTTTATTGAGCTTCCGTGATGAAATCAAACGCTACAGGTTACAGGCAGACAGCAAATATATTTTCATATGAAATTAGATTATTGCGTCGGTGGCTCAACCGGTAACGACTCGGGCCGTCTAACCAGAGGTACCGGGTTCAAATCTGGACGGCCAATGTACCAATGAGTTTTTTAAAAACTTACGTACATATACTTACCGATTGCTTTAACGGTGAAGGAAAACATCGTGAGGAAACCTGCACACGCCTGCGAAGAAACTTGAAGGTTGTGTGTGAAGTCGACCAACCCGCACTGGGCCCGCGTGGGCGACTAAGGCCTAATCGCCCTGATTCAGGGTAGGCTCGAGCCCCTTGGTGGGGACGTATATGAGCTTTTATAATAAAAAAATGAAATTAGACACTGTAATGGATAGGTTTTCATTTTTTTAAGCAATATTTATACTAGATTTTTTTTAATTATATTTAAATTGCTTTGTGTGGAAATCCTTAGGGGAAGCCTATGACTAGCAGTGGACGTCCTTCGGCTGATATGATGACGATGATGAAATTGATTTGTGTAAGAAACCTTATATGTAAAACAAAGTCGAGTTAGTCACACCATTTATAACTTAAGAACGGCTGAACCAATTTTCATGATATTTGTTTTGTTGGATTTGTCTTGACCCCGAATAACAGAATAACTATTGAAACATCGAAAAAATTCACGAAATAAAATAAGAGAAGAAAATTCTATTTATCATACAGTTTACATTCATGAGTAGTGTACTATACAGGGTGAATTTTTGAGACGGGACAGTAAGGGCAGGTACCTTATCCGTTATAGTTTTAGAGAAAAGTTTTTCGCGATTTCTGACATTTCTAGTACTCAAACCTTAGTCGGTCCAGTGGAGACTTTTAATCCTTATAAGAAAGAAGATCGATTGGCATCAAAAAAAGTTTTTGTGTAAAATAACCATTATCTTGCTGACTGTGCTTTTTTTCCAAAAATCTGTGAATGCAGTTCAGAATGTCTTGAAAATTTATGGATAGTCTCCTAAAAACGTTTTCCTGTAACTATACCGGTTAAGGTACCTGCCCTTACTGTCCCTTCTCAAAAATTCAACCTGTATACAGAGTTGGTGAGGCGGTACGAAGTCCGCCGGGACAGCTAGTTTGAAATAGAAATGGATAAGTAAATCAAATTAATGTTTGCAACAGATCAAAAAATACAGTTGTGTATCGGGAATTAAGAGTTTAGATATTCATCCGACAGTTTTTAATAAATACTCGTATCTTCGATATTTAATCTATAGAGGCATATCACTTCTTTAAAAATCAATAACACTGAAACGAAATGTCGAACAACATTTAACGAAATCCGGTCCAATCAAATAAATAATCTTAATAAACATTAGCGAGCTGAATTAGATTAGCATCAATGAGTGGGGGGGAGGTCAAGAAATCTCCCAGTGATAAAAGGCTTCTACATCACTACCGATAAATACAACTTTCTACTGCCAGACCATAATATAGATTTTCATAGGGTGCGTTCGGAAAACATATTTTTGATGTGTAACATCTTTGCTCTCGCTCTCCTGCAATTTGTGGGAGTGATTTCGTGAAATGGGACGGAAATGTGTAACAGGAAGTCGCGTTTTTTCAAGCTTTAAAAGCGCGGAAAAGGCAAAGGTATCTATGACCATACAGCCTAGTCTGCCGTAACCCAGGTACAATATCGTCATCAAATCTAACTAACCTAAAGTATTTTGTCACATGTTACACATCATATGCGAGTACTGTAGGTCTCGCTCTAATTTTTTTTTCATCATATTTGTTATTTTATTTAAATTTTAAATCTGTTTAAAATGTGTCCTATGATTATGACACTTAGGGCGTTAAGAAAAATCTAAAGACAGCTCGCTCTTAAAAAATCCATCACGCCGTTACGTATACAGATGCAGGCGAAGAAAGGAGCAAACATAACTTTTTTCCTTAGGCAGTCGCGGTTATAAACTAAATAGAATGAAAATAATCATTGCAAGTATAAAATCAAAGCGTCGGTGGCGCAACGGCAAGGGCTGCTGCCTCCTATCCGGGAGGTCGTGATTCGAGCCTTGCCACGTACCAATGCGTTTTCGAATTTCGATCTTATATGTACGTTTATCCGACGCTCTTATGGTGAAGAGAAACATCGTGAGGAAACCTGCACACATCTGCGAAGAAACTCGAAGGTTGTGTGTGAAGTTGACCAACCCGCACTGGGCTCGCGTGGTTGACTAAGGCCCGATCGCCCTAATTCAGGGTAGGCTCAAGCCCCTAGGTGGGTAAGTATATATGATGTGATGTAGTATAAAAATTCACAAAAATATTTTAAAGTGGTTTTTGTAAAAAAAAATAATGAAAATAAGGCGCTTTTGTTTATGGAGACAAGTAACGGTCATTAATTAGTGTGTAGTTTAATCAACAATGGAATAAATTGGTTAAATCCGTAACAAAATACTATAACTGCCTCCGTGGCGTATTAGTTAGACCATTAGCTTCACATTATGAGGTTGCGAGTTCGGTTTCCGACGGAGTCTTAATTTGTAAAGCATGGCTTGGTTGGTGGAAGAGTCAAAGTCAACGTAAAGTCACTGTTCTTAGGAAATAAATGCAAATTCTTACGAACGTACATATATACACTCATAGCTAAGTTCACCATTTCATTTATAATGATGAACTGTAGTAGGAGTGTATAAAGATGTTTAAGAATTTGTTTATTCTCAAAAACAACCCAGAGACGTTTCTAAACTCTCCTCCGTCGGTAATCCGTTTTAAGTTCCCCAGTGGAAGATCAGCGCATAATGATAAGGGACCAGCAGCAGGTAGGCAGGATTAGTAGTAAATCAGTGAATTTATCAACTATACGCCGACGACGACTGGTTGCTGAGACCGTTATGTATGATGTTATAAATATAGAAAACTTTGATTTGAAAACTGTTGATAGACACAGATATAAATTTGGATTTGCTGTTGCAAATGTTATGGGAAATTTTATGTTTTAAGTGATGTTGATAGGTAAAATACTTGATGATGATGATGATCTATCCGACCGATTTCGGTCATTGCGACCACTTCGACTCCTAGGCTCGGAGGTGGTTTATGTAGCCAATCTTCGCAGTGAAACTCCTCGCGCACTGAGGGCATTTAAATTCTTACTAATATTATGAACGCGAAAGCTTGTGTGTACGGATGTATGGATGTTTGTTACTCTTTCACGCCACAACATATAAACGAATCTGGATGAAATTTGGTAGGTAGACAGATTAGGACCTGGATTAACGTATAGGGTACTTTTTTCCACGCTTGCAAGCCGCTTGCGGATCGCGCACTACGCACCCTCGAAGACAGTCATAGAAACTATGTTCACGCGAGCGAATCCGCTGGCAAAAGCTAGTGAATATATACAGAGTGTAACAAAGTTGGTGTAGGTCCCGTTAACTCGGGCTTCTACTCATCATACTGAACAACTTTTGTTCTAAGACTTTGCTGAAATCGCAAAAAAAATAACTCTTCATATAAGTTGATCAGCTGATCGACCAATTTTGTACATTTTAGTATGGAGGGTCCATTTTTTTTTTTGAGAATTGACTATGGATTCCTTCGCGAAAGTTGTTCAGTATGACCAGTAGAAGCCCCAGTTAACGGGACCTACATCTTTATATTACAACCTGCATAAGTAAAAATTATTGATAAGTACAGACAATTTTGCGTCTTAAGGCCCTAAGAGCATTCATTCCGAGCAGGTTGAAACGTGTTTATGTAATATCGAACGTAAGTCTATTAATTTTAAGTTCAAATCAATGCGAGCTTCAACGCGGCTGTTACGTTGAAGCCGAATGCCCAATTCTCCTCGATTTTTACATGTTTTTATTACTTTTCATCACTTTCAAACAAGTTTTAAAAAAATGTGTTCAATTAAAATGAAAGGTCTTAAAGTCACCGATTTTTGTGTGTTGGTTACATTAAACATTAACTATTTGTTTTCAAGAACTTTTGCCGTAAATGCCAAAAACAGGGTCTACAGTGTATTTTTTTACATCAAAAGTGGTAATATTTTTAAAATTGTATTCAATTAAATAGATTTTTTATTAATTTTTATTATTTCCATGGTGATCACTTTACACAGTCTTTCAATAATTTGAATTGAATATTGTCATTCCTATGGAGTAGGGGTAATAAAATGAGTACTGTAATAATCTCATTACAAAATTTCGCTTCACGACGTTTTTCTCAATTAAGCGGTAACTCATTGCAATCCTCCATTACAGCTAATTGTTGTACACGTACTGACCTCTCGTAATAATAAAAATTAAATTTTAAATTTAAAAACCCCCGTCAAAAACATTTAAAAAGTAAAAAATTATATGTATTGGCCCTTTGAGTTCATTTTAAAGTACCTCGTAATATTTCGATCCAAGAGGCCGTTGGGACCGTTTTGTTGTGAAATTATTAGTAACTAGCTATCCCAGCGAACTTCGTTCCATCTCACACTACACTACACTACCCTACCCTACACTACACTACCCTACCCTACACTACACTACCCTAACCTACCCTACCCTACCCTAACTACACTACACCTACACTACCCTACCCTAAAACCAATTATTTTTTGACTGATATTTTTTTTAATTACCAACATTATATTTTTAATACTTATTATCCTATTCCGGACGAAGGCAAATGCAAAATACAAAAATCAAAAAAATTGGTCCAGCCGTTCTTGAGTATATAAATGGTGTAACTAACACGACTTTCTTTTATATATATAAAATAAGATTAGTTGTAGTAAAGTAAATCCGGTGCAATGCGCTCCAGAAAACGTAGCGTAGGAAGGCCTCGCACGCGGTGGATCGACGACCTGGTGAAAATCGCGGGATGCCGATGGATGCGGGCAGCGCAGAACCAGTCGTCGTGGAAATCCTTGGAAGAGGCCTTTGTCCAGCAGTGGAAGTTTTTGGCTGATACGATGGTGATAATTAAAGTAAATCAGTTGTATTCTGTTTTCATTTTATTTACTTAGCGGTCCCCCTACTCGACGACTCTTGGATCAAAATATAACTACTTAAATTAAACGCAAAGGGCCAATACATTTTTTTTGAGGTTTTTGTCGAGGATTTTTTAAATTTTTAATTTACATACCTATTACGTACAATCGAAACTCTATCCCCACATTCACATAAGTAGTTTCCGGGACGAAACACGACATTGCGACACGAAATCTAGCCTATTTTGAAATGAAATGTTTATTTCGCTTTAAATATGGTAATATAAGATGTTAGATTCTACAATATAAAGTTTCTCATGTTTAGCTTATGAGAAGCATGCAAAATTAAATACATATTTTTATAGCATTATTATCACACCAAAATATTTATAGATGTCAAAATGTCAAGTCATATTCTACATTATTAATCGTATTTTTGTCAAACTTAAAATAATAATTAAATTATATAAATTGAATCGATGAAACTCGTAAAAGTTGCTCACTTCCCTTGCTTGAGCTGCAATTAAATGTGTTATAACTGTAAACTTCAAATAATATGGAGCAGTAGATTCCAGGAGATGCTGCAGCATCAGGTCAAGGTTACTATATTCTATCTAAAACCTATTCATTGAGACTATTCCAATGAGCCCAAACACAATACCTCTGCTGTAAGTTGGCGTGGAGTTGGGTATCCTGCAAATTCCAGGAGATGCTGCAGCATCAGGTCAAGGTTACTATGTTCTATGTAACACCTATTTATTGAGACTATTTCAAAGAGCCCAAATACAATGTTTCTACTGTAAGTTGATGAGGCGTCCAGCAGATTCCAGGAGATGCTGCAGCATCAGGTCAAGGTTACCATGGTTTTGCAATATTATAACAGTATCAGGGCACCAAATTTTAAATCGATCAGAACTGCATAAGATGCCCATATCCCTTCATCGCCTAGATAAAAGCTGATGATCCTCATACGGCTGAACGGATCTTTATTAATTATAACTAAGAACCACCTCAAGGAAACCGCATCAAAATCGGTCCAGCCGTTAGAGAGCTACGACAGCCACAGACAGACAGACACACACACACGCGCACACACGCACACATAAACACACACACACACACAAATTTTTTCGTCGGGGGTTAAAAAAACCCGAATTTTAAATAGTAACGGCTCGTGTATGGTATGCCTTCAGGTTTCATTCATATTTCGTTTTTAGGCAGAACGCTGGTCGCGTTTGGAACCTTCAGTTCTGGGACACGTACTTCTTAGTTTCTTATCAAAATCGAAGAAAAATACTAAAAAAATAAAAGTGAAAAGTCATACAATAAAATACGTCAAAAAAGTGCGTCATGCGTGTCAGCTACGCCGCGCGACTTGAGTTTACTCATCTTTTTGAGCGTTTGTCATGTCAAGTTTCGACGTCTCTGACTAAGGTAGGGACACTTCGGGCTTCACCGAACGCGGAGCTCGTTAAAAAATAGGCGGTACGGCCATGGAGCCTTAGCCTTGAAGAAAACGTGACTAACATCAATGTTCGATGTTGTAACGTGAAACCTTTTGTTAGCTCTCGATTTTACTTCACATCTATTTTCGTACCGTGTGCTTTCTTGTATATAAAAATCGATTCTGAAGGAGTAAGTTCACTCCGAATATCCCAGATTTTAGGGTTCCGTACCCAAAGTGTAAAAACGGAACCCTACTACTAAGCCTCCGCTGTCTGTCATCCATCAGGCTGTATTTCAAGAATCGTGATAGCTAGACAGCTTAAATTTTCACAGATAGATGATGTATTTCTATTGCCGCTATAACAACAAATACAAAAATTAGAAAATGTGAAAAAATTAGGAGAGTTTCCATACAAAAAACGTGTTTTTTTTAACATGAAGAAACTAGCGCTATCTAGTATGATGGATTTTGAAACATGAAACTAGCGCCATTCGCATTCGTTGTTTTATTTTATTGTATTTGCATTGATTTCTGCTATAATTTACTTCAAAATGTGGAGCATTTTGGAGAAAATCGTCTGGTGCACGTGAGCAAGGTGAAGAACAAAAAAATAAAATAAAAAAGGACGTGAAAACCTAATTTGCACTGGGTGCAGTTTTATAGACGCCCTACTGCAACCGGGTGTTCTATACCTCAGAATTAGGCTGCTGCAAATGCTGTCAAGAACTTCAGAGAGATTTGTTATGCACAGGCACTGGCATTACAAACCCAAAAACAAATGAAGAAAGTGAAAATGATTCACGAGTTCGGCTGAAGGACTCGTTTCCATGGCCAAGAAAAATTCACAACAAAAACAATCAAATGTTACACACTGTGTAAATAAATAGTCTGCCTGAAGATGGTGTTCGAAACCGGTCGCTGACAAATTATAAACGCAGTTGTATTTCTTTTATGTGGAATTAGTGTAGATATATAGTACCAATATGTGTGATATAAAGTTCCACCAAGAACCTACCAATCAAAAGTATCAACTATACCTACCTAACTAAAATCTTTAATCAAAATATTATCAATTTTCTTTTGACCGGTAGTTACCCAATATTGCAGAAATCTTTTAAACCCTATTTTTTTTGATGTCGCGGTAGGCTTGGTAAGCCTCTGACTCAATCGTTCTCCGACCCAGACGCACTCACTACCGACTCCTGTGGGAACAACAATGGGAACAGGTTGCCTTTCCATTTATAGCAAACAATTTACTTATTAGAGGTAGCCAAGAAAAATTGCGGCGGCGGCGCTAAGATCGCGCTTACTCTCATTCTTCTTTCATCAGGTGAGATTATGCCAAGGGCTTACCAATTATGAATTAAAAAAAATACTTAAGATTTGTTCTTCTGTGTGTAAAGTTGTAACGATTACTTATCTGTGACAGACTTTTATTAAGGTCTATGATGATTGATGATTATAATGATGCACGATTTGCACGACTACTCACACAATGACATATGTGAACACTGTTGATCAAAGATATCTTAAAATTGGCCGATATAGTGTCGGACCACGCACAAATTAGGGTTCCATAGTATTTTTAAAAATTGGTTAAGTGCGTCTCGGACCACGGGCAAAGTAGGGTTCCGTTGTCATTTCAAAAAAGAAATGTTTACCTATATTTAAAAAAAAAACAAAGTTATTTTTGCAGTTGATATTAAACATTTTAATAGAAAATCTAAGAACCTTCACAATTTCAACTTGCATATTACATTTATGTTTACGTGTCGCGCGGACTACTAATAGGCCGCGTAAGATTCTCTTACCTTTATTGTCGACTATTACCTCCAAATTAAGAAAGCCTAGTAATTTTACTTTTAAATTAAATGTATGCCTTACTATTTCCAATACTTTTCTGATTTCCTAAAATAGCGGTTTATCTGGTAGCACAAAAACTAAGTAAATGTTATGTAAAAGAATCACTTTTCGGAAAAATAATCTTATATCAAACCCTTACTACTTTTCAAAGATCTATTCAACAATACCCTACACGATAGAGTACGTGAACAAAGAAAAATCAACACCACTTTACAATGGGGAACTGGCTATCTTGTATTCAAGCCAGAACACATTAACGTTGTTAACATTGATGTTTGGCGGCAAAACTTAGATAAAATGGTGGTAGCTAGCCAGGCAGGCTAAGAAAATGCCCACCCACCAACCTAACCGAGTCTTGCAAAGTTAGAATCCTCCGGGAATCCAACCCGCGACCTGCTGATGTTAAACTAATGGACTCAACCATTACACCACAGAGGCGGTCAGTAGTAGATACCTATATCAGTACAAGGAATACTAGTTTGGGGCCAGATGACTTTTTTGTCCCTGAATTGTCCCTGAATATTTATAAGTATCCATATGTACATATAGTTTATACTCTGTAAAACGTCACTCGATATAACGATTTACACTTTCAAACGTCAAAATTTTCTGGCTCCAGTTGGTTACTTTGACCTTAATTTCTCTCTTTATAACGAAAACTCTCAATAACGTCACAAAATACCCGGTCCCTTGAGTGTCGCTATATAGAGTTTACACTATATTTAAGAGCAGGCTCCCAAAATAAGTGCATTTTTGATAGAATATTTTGAGTCAACCACAAGTTTTCTGAACATGAAAAATACACACCTGATTCTTTGAACATTTTTATTCGGTATGGCTAAAACAAAAACACGATTTATTGGTTTTCGCTTGATACTTTTTATTTTGTAAAATTATGTTGTTTTGAGAGATTATTGGATTTTTCTCCTACATTACATAAGTTAAGCGCATGAAATAAATACCGACTGTAAGAGAATAAATTCGACTTCCACACTCATGTCACTCGCATCTGCAAACAGACTAGTAGAACTTTAGGATTCATCATAAGGACATCCGCTCCGTTTCATCCTGGAGTCACCCAGATACTGTATAACGCCTATGTCCGTAGCAAGCTGGAGTTCGGAGCTGCTGTATGGGATCCTCATGATGCTAAATATTCCCTTATGGTTGAAAAAATACAGAGAAAGTTTGCTCGTTGGCTCTATAAAAAAACCTACGGACACTATCCTTACCTCTACCCGTCCTTGTTCGTTTCCGGGATGTTGGGTTTGGACACACTCGGTTTGAGGCGCAGGCTTTTGTTGTTAGTACATTACCTGTCGATCATACATAATAAGGTGGATAGTCCGTCAGTGTTGCGGAGGGTCGGGTTGATAGTGCCGACACGCATCCCCTGCACCTCGGCGGGCTTGGTGACGCCACGCCGCAGACCGCCCTTACTAAAACGGCTGCCTGCGCGTACGCAATATGTCCGACACGCCCCTACCACACCCCGGACACTCTATACAAACGAGCGAGAAATGATATACATATATATAACTGACGTATCTATAGGCAAGAATGCAGGTAGGGTTGAATCACACCGGCGGTATTGGTCACGAAATGTTTGTTAGTTATTTACTGCATGCACACTGCAAGATATATATACTGTGCTGCAAGCAACAATCAACAGTTATCTTACATGATTAAGTAACTTACATGGATAACATTGTTAATTTGTTCTTCAAACACAGGAGCTTTTGTCCGTGAAACAATCTCATTTAGCAACCTACAATAATAGTCAATCTCAATCTATAATTCCGAGATCACATTTTATAATATCACACCACTAGATATTTCTCTACAACTCATACTTTCACACCATCTAATCAAATTATTACAAACAATCATCATTTTAAATAAATAAAACGAACAAAATATCTCACAAGCCACAATAACAAACTGACATCTGACATATGAAAAACAAAGGAACTACATTTCTAAAAAAAAAAGATACAGCTAGTATGAAAATTCATAGGAACTGATTTTTCTTAGATTTGGTCGTATAATATTGGTGGTCAGCCAATCATGATACGAGGCATGCTGAGACGCCGCAGCCGCCTATTGGCGTCGAGCGGTGAGCGGCGCGCAAAGTAAACATAAGTGACGTTGATCGCGCATGCGTAGTTCGTCCTTTACGTTCGGTAACTAGTTGCTTTTTATTCCGGTGTACGAAATCACAGCGGCGCGCAAAGTGAATATAAGTGACGTTTATCGCGCTTGCGTAGCTCGTCCTTTACGTTTGGTACCCAATCTACATCCAATCTGAGTGACGGGGGGGGTGAGGTCGAATTTAGAGAGCGCCAGGGAGTGTCCATACTGTACGTTAGTACTAATATATATACTGTGCCCCTACTGTTACAGCTTTTTCGCTTCTCCAAAAGATGCTCACTCGGCGCGAGGATATTGACATGTTCGCAGATCCATGGGTTCACTTATTTAATGCAGCTAAGTTATTCTTAACTGATGATGTGTAATATTTTTTTTGTTGTCTATTATTTGTGGTGTTCTATTCTAAACTTGACATCTTATTATTTATTATCAATAACTTAATTTAACGTGTAAGTGCTTTGGTTTAAACTTACATTGTGACTGAATAAATAAATAAAATAAATAAATAAAGGTATTGTTAAAACGGCTAAGACAAAATTATCCTAGAATATTTACTAAGCTCGCAATTAACGAAAATTTTCATTTATGCCCGAAGTAAAGGACGTAAGTCGCGATAAGACACTCACGTAAAATTCGACTGTAAAGCTGATTTCATAAGGTTAAATATCAGGTTTTTCGCCAATGCCACGCTGGGAGCCTGCTCTTCTAAGTCAGCTTCATTTTAGCGCTCCCGTGTCAAGTTTTTGTGCACGCCACCGATGAGTCACAAGTCAACGTTCTGTTAGCTCGAAGCCGCAGTTCTTTGAGCCTAATGTCTTTTTACCTGAAATTTCAAAAAGTAAACTGTACGGTGGCCCGCACTAAACTTTCTCGACATTTTTTTTTATTTATTTCATAAACAATTGATTTTTTTTAATAATGTTGATGAATTCATGTTGAGTGATTAAATATATTATTATACTTATTCGTAATACTTGGCAATTCAATCACCTCAGCCATTAGTATAAGGTAGTAAATCACACGTCTTAATTTAATTTTTAGGAGAACTATACAGACATGATTTTTCCCAGACCAATGAGTATTACTATGTAATTGACAAACATAAGCATACGTTCCATCAAAATCGTTAGAGTCATTTTTGAGAAAAAAAGAACGGACGACGGACGGAATTGAGATATTCGGTTCTTTGGTATGTGTTAATGACTTACTTTAGCGGCTTCATTATTACACATTTACTTTATTATTGCTTATTATTCTACATACATGTAACCTAAATGTAATGAGGTAATAAGGTTCTCAAGTGGCGACTGCGCCCCGGAAGATGTAGCGCAGGCAGGCCTCCAAGTCAGCAGACCCAAAACCTGGTGATGGGCGGACGCTGGACGCGGGCAGCGCAGGACCGGTCCTGCGGGCAGCGCAGGACCGGTCGTCGTAGAAATCCTCGGGGGAGGCCTTTGTCCAGCAATTGACTTCTTACGGCTTATATCATAATGATGATTACACAAAGAAGTAGTCGTAGCTAGGTGTGAACTGCGTGATCGCGTCTTATCATCCATCTTAACCTACTATAAGCACGGTCATTACCTGGATGGGTTTGTTTTAAAGGATGTTATCTCGATGATTTTATCTCGACCATTTCCGTGCTTCGCAAGGCACATAGCCTAGGAAGTAGCTTTAAAGGCCGTGGCCTTACTTCCCCGAGTTTGGGAAGAGATCCATGCCCCAGCAGTGGGATCACTATCAGTTGCTGACAAACACAAAAAACATTATCTCTATAGACTTCCTGAGCAATCAGCAAAATAGTACATTACTGCAGCAACGCCCAGCAAAAGGGGCATTTTTTTATTTTTTTTATTCACAATTGGTAAACCCTTGACAACATCTCACCATTGATGGACGAACGTGTAAATACGTAAGTCCATCAATGCCTAGTTGTGGCCAAGGCTTGTATAGTACTTTTCTCAAATAATACGCGGAAATTATAACTTCAATAATTAGTTTTAAAAATCAATGACGAACATCGAACAACAATAATTTTTCGCGCGCCAAAGTGTTCATTTGTTTTTTTTAATAAACAGCGTTCTATTTGCAAGTCAGTTGAAATTTAAATAAATAATAAATTTAAATAAAACCTTTTGATAAGTTATACCTCCTTGATTGCCATGTTACGGAGTAAAAACTAAAATATAGTTCCATTTTTAAATTACACGACAGATATGATTTTACGTAGTAATTTATTTGGCCGCTAAACTTGACACATATGCATTTTCATACAACTTTTGCCAGCCGCTGCTCGCATGTATTTGGCCAGTACAACAATTTTGATTTATCTCGAAGAAGGTTGTCAAAATAGTGCTCAAATTTCCAAGCATGTATGAGAAAAGTTACTTTATGTATGAATTACGAATTTATAACAATAATATATTTATTTACTCAAATGTATTAGGTAGTGCATAGTAGGATATTATACAGGGTGAAACGAAATTGGTGTAGGACCCGTTAACTGAGAGTTCTACTCATTTTACTGAACAACTTTCCCCAAGTAACGCATAGTCGAATCTCAAAAAAAAAGTTTGGACCCTCCATGCAGTTGGTTGATCAGCTGAACGACTTTTATAAAGAATATAAAAAAGTGAGATTTCAGCAAAGTCAAAGAACAAAAGTTGTTCAGTATGATGAGTAGAAGCCCCAGTTAACGGGACCTACACCAATTTTGTTACACCTGCCTGTATAATAGGTCTTGGATTAAAAGAAAAATTATGGAATGGTATTCAAATATGGAAATTCCTTGTCGAGTGCTTGTCGACACGCATAATGTCGTTTTATTCGTTTATTCGTACACAACTTTTACTCATCTACATTTATTCGATTTTACCTCCCGGCCTGCAACCCTTATGATTTATAATATACTAGCTGTCCCGGCGAACTTCGTACCGCCTTACATTACATTACACTGCCCTGCCCTACCCTACACTACCCTACACTACACTACCCTACCCTACACTACCCTACCCTACCCTACATACACTACACTACACTACCCTACCCTACACTACTCTACACTACCCTACCCTACCCTACACTACCCTACCCTACACTACCCTACCCTACACTACCCTACCCTACCCTATCCTATCTCTCAAGTTGGATCGAACTGCACATGGTGTGCGAATTTTATTATAATCGGTTAAGTGGTTTAGGAGTCCATTGAGGACAAACATTGTGACACGAGATTTATATATATTAAGATAGCTACAAATTTGTATGGAACCCTCAGCGGGCGAGGCCGACTCGCACTTGTCCGGGATTTTTTTTTAATTGTAATCGTGTATTTATATTCATTTGAGCATTTGTATTTTTGAGCATAAAAACTCTTTTCAAATAAAAGCTTGTACCTAAAAGCTTTCAGGTTTTTCGAAAATTGATTTTTATCCTACTTTAATTATAAACGCGAAAGTTTGTAAGAATGTATAAATGTATGTTTGTTACTCTTACACGCAAAAAAAACCTTAAATTATTTTCAAATTAAAACTTGTATCTAGGTACTAATAGTTGTTAGGCTTTTCGAAAATTATTCAGTATCGACACATCAGCCGAAAAATGTCCACTGCTGGACAAAGGGCTCCCCCAAGGATTTCCACGACGGCCGGTCCACGCTACGTTTTCCGGTGCACGGTCGCCGCTCGAGAACCTTACTACTACCCCAACGGTTACCTTTTCTACGAGCTATGTGCTCTGCCAACTGCCACTTCAGTTTAGCGATTCTGTGAGCTATGTCGTTTAATTTGGTTCTCCTGTGGATCTCCTCATTTCTGATTCGATCGCGTAGGGAAATTTCGAGCCCGCTTAAGTGTGTAGCAACCCTTAAAGTGCAAACCGTTAGGTACTACATACGCCAAAATTATTAGGTACCTATACATATAAAAAGGGAAAAGATTTTTTTTCATTCTTTGTCATATATCCAAAACTATACATCAATAAAATAACTAAAAATCTGTTTATGCCTGTGCCAATGAAGCCCTTTCATACGATAGCCCACAGGACACGGTTAATTTAATTCAAAATTTGACTGCCGCGCCGTTCCTTGCACAATTGATTACGTAATCAATAAAAAATAACTATATTTTTTATAATTCAATTACAGATGTATGGTTCCCACATTTTTACCTATAGTTGTAGTTAATTGCTAAGTTTTATAGTTCTCGGTCAACGGGAAATACCCTATGAATTTTGATTCCTTTGAGAGTGTCGAAATATACGTTTTTTGCGGTATAAACGGCCATATCTTTTTTTTACGTTAACTTAGAAATTTTATTTTATCACAGTTTCAAGGAACTATAGACAGAAATATATGGTTTTAATTTCAACTCGATACCTCCACGCGTTCCCGAGATACAGAGTCTTGACAGACAGACGGACGGACGGACAATAAAGTGATCCTATAAGCCTTCTGGTTTTTCCTTTTGAGGTACTGAACCCTAAAAAAGATAAAAACAGTATATTTTTTCTACGATTCTATTGAAAATAAAACACGATTCAGGGACCTTGATTCCAGTACCAAAGTATATAATCAGATCAACTTCAAAATACCAAAAGGATCTATTCTCACCGGGAATACGGCTTCATTTTAAAATTTAGCTCAATCGGACCCCTGAAAGTCACTCGATCGCAAGATTTAAACTACATACAAACATTGCAAGTTAAATGAAATATTTTAAAATAAAAGGGAAATAAAGAATATGAATGAATGTTACTATTAAAAAAAAACGAGACCTACAGTACTCGCATATGATGTGTAACAAATCACTGTTACACATTTCCGTCCCATTTCACGAAATCACTCCCACAAATTGCAGGAAAGCGAGAGCAAAGCTCATTCGTCAGATCGAATAGCGCGCGCTTTCGCGACTTCCTGTTACACATTTCCGTCCCATTTCACGAAATCACTCCCACAAATTGCAGGAAAGCGAGAGCAAAGATGTTACACATCAAAAATGTAAGGTAAGACAAGGAAAATAAATACACGCTACAAAATTTGACTAAAGATTTGCTCAAAAATCTTATAAAACTGACAAAAATAATAATAAAGAAGGGCGTGTTATTTCATTGAAAAAAAAACCTGTGGGAAAGATCACAATGCGGACGCCTAAATATGCCTGGAGCGCGTCCCGAGTTTACGGGAACGGAATTTTAAATAGAACTCCTCGAGAAGCCCTTATAAATAAGGACCTTTGAGAATACCAACAAAACAAAGCTCTTTCTTGTGGTCTCTGCGGGAACGATATTGCTGTCACTTTCATTAGCTAGTCTTTAGAACAAGATGAAGCTATCTGTGCGTCGCGCATGCCATAAGTTCATGCTCTAGCGCTGAAGAAACAGAGATTTCAATGGATTGCTATGAATGTCATCTTTTGACCGTGACAATGACCTTACGTTTCCGAGACGAGTTTTTAAAACAATGCACGTATTGTACGGTGTTAATTGCATACTCGTAGACCATTTTTTACCGATCGTCCACATTTTTGTGCTAACTAGAGTCATTTGTGCAGTCGATGTTACTTCAACGAATTAGATCTGTTGCGGTTCTAAGTGCCTACTCAAAATTTGAAAGTCAAATAAGCTTTGAGATTCTGTTTAGTAAGTGCCACGTAATAGTTATTTATGATACAAGGGTGGTAAAAAGGTAAATAACAAACGAGTGAGATTTGTAAGCCCGAGCCACAGGATTACTTAATACGAGCCGCAGGCGACGGTTTACCATCGTCTTGAGTTTTGTCATTTACCTTTTACACCCATGTATCATCACGACGTTTTTCGATACAGTTGTGAGAAAACAGGTAAATTTAAAAAAGGATCGTAACAGAAAAACAAAATACATGGATTACAAGGTTTCAACAACCGAAGTTCATTTTAGGTGACTCATTTTAAATGTCCAATGGAGTAATCTCACTTCGTTTTTTATATACAAACACAAAAGTATATTTTTCATTAGGTACACATAGATTAACTTTACCATTCATTATTTTGTTTGTATTCACAACTAAAACAACTTAATTTATTTTTACGAAAATTGCGCCATATTTTAGCTAGGCATACGTACGCATGCGTAAGTTTTTTTTTAATATTACCATAAATTGATTACAAAGGCTTAAGTTAATATTATTGTATGCATTAAAACCTCTTTGGAAAAGATGGTGTAATATTCATTCATATTTATTGTCCTTTCAACAAAGATATATATTATTTTTATTCACAATCGGTAAGCCCTTAGCATTATCTCACCTGATGGGAAGTGATGATGATGCCGAAGATGGAATATAACGCAAAGAGAATATAATCAGCTAGTGTTATGTACTAACATCTCGTAAGAACAACCTATCTCTTTAAAACTACTCCTTTCTCCTCTGTATCTTTGTTTATTATATTTTTTTATTCGCTAGAAATATCTTGTTTCTCCGAGCAAAAAATTAAAGAAAAGTCGCAAAGTAAAACGCACGTGTGTGGTAAAATCAATTCACGCACAATAAACTAGCATATAAAGTACCACTTTTCGAGCAACTATATTGAAAATTGCTTTTTACAGCATTAGAAATCGAATACATCTTCATGTATATTTCAGAGACATGGACGATTAAAACAAACATGCAAAACATGATAGATGCATTTGAGATGTGGTGCTAGCGTCATTTATTACATTCCCTGGACAACCAAGAGAATCAATCTCTCTGTCCTAGAGGACCTTTAAGCCTTTAAGTAAACACCCGCCTATATATCGACAGTGTGCCCACAACGTATCCATTCCTTCTTTTTGCATTGCGTGCAAAGACATAAAGTCTAGAATACCATATTTTAATGGTGGTGCATCGGGAGCCGGGTCTTTCCTTTCCCTTTAATATAATCAAGGGAAGCGATGGCTGACTCTCGCGTTTCACGAGTAGTGACCGGGTGCTGTCCATGTGAACTGGGCTACTCTTATCAAAGGAATTAATGACATATTCATAAATTTTAATGTATAACTTCTTATGTCATATTGTTTACAAGTCCTATTTTATTCACAGTTGATTGATAGGCCTTTGACACCATCTCATCTGATGGTAAGTGACGATGATGTCGAAGATGGAAACAGGCTTATCAACATTCCTCAATGCAATAGGGAACTGGCTATCTTATCTTCATGCCGGAACACATCAATGCTGTCAACAATAATGTTTTTTTTGTTTTGTTTTTTTTTCACCTATTTTGAAAAAAACATTTAAAATCTTGAGGGGGAAGATGGATTCCAAGTATAGCCGATAGAAATAAAACAAGGAACTGAATTTCGAATTTGCTGTCTCCCTCCCCCAAACCTCTCCGTATAAAGCAAGAAAGGGAGAACTGCAACGCAGACCGATAATAGGCACTAAAATTGACCAAAACAACATTTTGTAGTCCCCTATTTTCTCCTCCAAAACTTGAGCAAAAATAATATTTGTTTCAAAAATAATTAACAAAACGCTTTACCTATGCCTCTATGTTTTTATTTTATTGGTAATATGCGTATTATTTTTTGGTGAGGGTCTGCAAATGCCGTTTCCATTGGGCAATTTTCTTAGTTTTTGAGGGGTTCTACTTCATATTGTAATTAGAATTATGGGATAAAACAAAACATAGGGGCATGCCATGGTAGATATAGGTTTTATGAAAAAACATTTTTGCTCTATTGTTATTATCCAGGTATGAAACAGGGGACCTCGTTTGTATGGAAAAAATGGGGCCCGCGTTTCCACTTAATGGTGCAGCCAAGTCACCAGCACCATCAAACTGCAGCTTCATCAGGCAGTGCACGCAGCGAGTGAGAGAGCCGGATAGAGAGCTCTCTCCGCCAGAACAATGCCATGAAGGTCATGATCCTCAGCATTGAGGGATCAACGGATTGGGATTGGAGAATTCGAAGCGAAAGTCTTGCTCTTACTAAAGTATATATATTATAATACAATATGGGCACTCCCTGCCGCTCTCTAGATTGCGACCTCACCCCCTCGTCACCCAGATTGATACAGATGATGATGATTTTTTTTCTCCGTCATTTGTTTTTAGAAATGTCATTTCACGACCATTGTATCCAGTGTACGGGGTGTTCTCTTACCTAAATAGACATTTAATACTATACTGCTAGAAGCCAGGCCTGTTTTGGCTTCCTTTGAAATAAGTAAGGTCAATTCTGCATCGTCTATGTCTCTAATTGCTTAGAAAACTTCATCAATGTGATCTGATTGAGTGATTTACTCCAAGAGCGCAAACCGATAACCGAAATCGTGCAATAATAAAATCTGCTGCGCCAAAAAATGTAGACATTTAATGCAGGGTCACAATAAACTCGATTCCAAAACATTACGTCTCATTCGCACCTCCTTCTTTAATAACCACGTCTACCTTTTAAACTTTTATCAAGTTTCACCGATAAATTTTACAACTGCTCTCCACAGTCGAGCCCGCCCAAGGTCCGCCCAATTTCTGTAAAAGAATAGGTCATTATGTAAACGCTCGATAATGGCAACCTCCATTTGCGAGCTTTTAAAAAATTGACCTGACTTTTATGATCGAAACAAGAAACAATCTAGTTTTTACTCGCGTCTCTTATTATTCAAGTACTTGCGTATATTTTTTGCATGCGGCTACCGATTTTATAACCAGTGCTCTTATTTTAAAGAGCACTGGTTAAAATACTAAAAACGTAAAAAAAACAGACTTCAATCGCATCAACCACGTACAATTTTGCTTAATTTTATGGATTTTGTTAATTTGCAAAAAAGTGCAAAACCGATTTTGATGAAATTGACATGGGACCAACTCGACAGCATAGCCTATCGAAAAAGAATAATTAAAAACTTTGACCAATACCACAGCTAAGGACCGGCCTATGCGAACAGCGGTTTTGATGCCTATAGAATGAGCGAATTCGCTCATTTCGTCTCCGTCGATCAGTAATATCCAAATCGATTAAAGTGAGTGAAATTTGTTATCTCATTCGTACTACATTCCGAGTACATCTCTGTGTCTCTGTCATTGTTATATTGGAACGAGACTCGGTTGACTATACCGGTGTTAGAGTGTTTGTGTTTAGTAGTATTTGACCATAAGATTGATGTATGGGTAGAGCCGGTCCATTATATATGGTCGAAGATGAAAAACGGTTCACAATCTACGAATATATTGTGTTACAAACATGCAGTCGAATTGAGAATCTTTTTTTTTATTCTCAATTGGTAAGCCCTTTTTAAAGTAGGTTGAAACTTGAAAACCACGTTAAGGCTATAAGATGCTTTAACCTGAGCAGGTTGATACGTGTTAAAATAATATCGAACGAAAGTGTATTCATTTTAAGTTCAAATCAAGGCTTCAGCGTGGCTGTTGCGATGAAACCTAACGCCCAATTCTCAATTTTAACATGTTTTTATTACTTTTCTATACTTTAACATAAGTTTTAAAAAAATTGTGTTCATTAAAATAAAAGGTCTTAAAGTCACCGATTTTTGTGTATTGGTTTCATTCAACATTAACTATTTGTTTTCGAGAAAGTTTGCAATTAATGCCTTAAACAGAGTCTACAGTATATTTCTTTACATCAAAAGTGGTAATATATTTAAATTGTATTCAATTAAATCGATTTTTTTATACTTTAGGTATATTATATATTTTTTCCATAGTGATAGCTTTACACAGTCTTTCAATAATTTGAATTGAATATTGTCATTTGACCTATCTTAAGACCTTAATAATCCATAGCGTCCACACTGCACGAAGTCTGGTTTGGTGGAGGTTATGTAAGGCTAGTTGGAAAACCTTAATGTCAGAAGTTTTCAAGCCGCTTATGAGGCTTTTTGACGTAGCAGGCTGTTATTCAAAATTAAAAAATATTTATTTGAATTAGTTGATTACACACACTTTTAAATAGTCAGAAAAAAAGTTATTGTCTATTACAAATAATGCCATGATTCAGATTACAGTCTCAGGTTATGGTATTTGTTATAGAATCAACACTTAACCATATATCTTTATCATTTACATAATATATTATTTTACAATATCCTCTAGAGCACATCCATTTTTTGGCATGAGTCTTGAATTTATTCTCTGACAAACTAGTTACATTTTCTGGAATTTCATTGTAAAATCTTATACACTGCCCCACAAATGACTTTTTAACCTCACTCAGTCTCGAATAGGCTATATCTATTTTACTTACATTTCTTAAATTCAAATTATGCCTGTCACTGTATAATTGTATATGGAAACCAATGAAAAGTTATTACGAACGTGCGTGATGTTTTCATATATGAATTGACTAGCAACAGTTATCTAGTGATAACAGCCGGTATCAACACCTTAACGTACAGAGGCCAGCATATCAAGCTAGACACAAGTAGTGCGATTCTGATCCATACGCGTATGGCATAAGAACGATACAAAGTCCAAAGTGTCCAGCTTGATTTGCTGGCCTCTGTACATTACGATCGCCCGTTAGGTCCCGCTTATTTTACGTTTTGATTGTTTTTAAGGATTCCCTACCCAAAGCTTAAAAACGGCACCCTATTACTAAGCCTCCGATACCGTACGTCCGTCTGTCACCAGCCTGTATTTCGTGAACCGTGATAGCTAGTTAGCTAAAATTTTCACAGATGATGTATTTCTGTTGCCGCTCTATTATAACAACGAATACTAAAAATTTGAAAAAGTGAAAAAATAAGAGGGGTCATACAAAAAAACATGAAAACATTTTTAAACATGAAGAAACTAGCGCCATCTAGTATGATGGTGCGGAACCCTATGTGTGCCGTTCTGACTCGAACTTATACGGTTTTTTAAAGTGCTTTACGGAATGTGGCAAACCCAAAATATGACAGACATAACAGTTTTGCAATTATGTTCATTTCACCAAAGACTTTTGGTATCGATTCACATCAGTTCGATCATTCTGACAATGAACTACGCATGTCACAAAAGTAGGTCAATATTAATAAAGTATTGATAACGTTGCAATGAATGCATTGGTGTGGTCTGTGGTAATGTCCATTAGCACATAATGCACGTTGCATTCAATCTCGAAATTATGTTTAATCAGTTGCAGTTTTAATGAGTATGTTTGTTGTACTGTTGCATATTAGCGACAATGTTTAATTATTTGTGAAAACAGAATAAAAAAAATGTACTTTTTTCTTGTTGCTTAGCTTGAGGTTTCGTTGAATCTAATAAATAAGCTAGAAACACACCGGGTTACCGACTTTTTAACCGACTTCAAAAAAAGGAGGAGGTTTCTCAATTCGACCGTTATAGTGCGCATATATTTTATTTTTTATGTTTGTTCGAGGATAACTTCGTCGTTTTTGAACCGATTTTGATGATTCTTTTTTATTTGGAAAGGAAAAATCCGAAGGGTGGTACCATGATAAGGAAACCAGGATCTGATGATGGCATCTCAGAGAAATCGAGGGGGTCTTAGTTTCCCCTTTTAAGTCGTTTTTTTGTTCAAAATTGTTGGGAAGTCGGGTTAAAATGTATCCTGTGTAACTTTAGGGTTCAAGACGAATCAAATAAGGTAAATAAGGTAAAGAAAATAAGGCATTATGTGAAGAAATCGTGTAATAATTTGCAAGACAATCATAAAATATTTTCTAAGATTACCTAATTCAATGATAATCAGATTGTATTAAGAAATCATATCATCCGAAAGACGTCCTCTGCTGTACAAAGGCCTCCCCAAGGATTTCCACGGCGACCGTTCGTGTGCTGCCTGAATCCAGCAGCTTCCCGTGACCAGGTCGTCGGTCTACGGAGACGGAAGGCTACCTGCTCTCGTCTTCCGGTGTGCGGTCACCACTTAACACTTAAGTTTAAGATTTAAAAATATTATTAGATATGAAATTGTTCTTTATTTTAACTATAAATTATTATGAAATTTTTGTATACGTACCCTTGCATGCTAGGCGTAAGATTGAATTCGTGCTTTATTAAGTTTTGTTTTTCTTTATTATATTATATTATATTATATTATATTATATTATATTATATTATATTATATTATATTATATTATATTATATTATATTATATTATATTATATTATATTATATTATATTATATTATATTATATTATATTATATTATATTATATTATATTATATTATATTATATTATATTATATTATATTATATTATATTATATTATATTATATTATATTATATCATATTATATTATATTATATTCTATTCTATTCTATTCTATTATATTATATTATATTATATTATATTATATTATATTATATGGTCTATTTGACGGAAGATCCTCACGGGGAGTTTAAAAAAATATATAATTGTCTATAAGTTTTACGTGTACATTTTTATGTATATTAAATGTTTGACATGTACATGTTATTTAATTTTATATTACTATAATTTAATGTTACATTGTTTCTGAATAAACGAACTTAACTGAACTGAACTGATATGATATAGTAGAACGACGTAGCTATTTATTGACACACCCACATTATATTACTAGATTCTCTTTTGAATTGTCATCCTCAAATCACGCGGCATGATTAATGGTCATCAAAATTACAAGGTGGCTCCGTCTCTCGAAATTGGCCGACGAATGGTGCCTTCGTCCATTTGAAGCCATAAAAAACTGTGGGAACCATCCTGTTATACACTCCAAATCTTTCTACTTTTATTATTACACAGGGTGTTCCAAAATACACTCCGAATGTTTCTACTTTTATTATTACACAGGATGTTCTAAAGTTCCTGTGTTTTTATCCAACTTCAAAAACCTGGTACTCATTTCCACTTGTATGTGACAATGTGCAACCAAAGACTTAACAAATTGTATTTAACATTATCATAGTAAAAATATGACAATCATTATTTTGTCCAGAACGATTCATTTTAGCGTCGGTGGCGCAACGGCAAGGGCCGCTACCTCCTATCCGGGAGGTCGTAGTTCGAGTCCTGCCACGTACCATCTTGTTTTCGAATTTCGTTCTCATATGTACGTTTATCCGACGCTCTTACGGTAAAGGAAAACATCGTGAGGAAACCTGCACACATCTCGAGGGTTGTGTGTGAAGTTGACCAACCCGCACTGGGCCCGCGTGGTCGACTTAGGCCCAATCGCCCTAATTTAGGGTAGGCTCGAGCCCCTCGGTGGGGACGTATATATGAGCTGATGAGATGATTAATTTTTCAAAGCTTTTGTTTAACTTGCAATGTTTTGTATGTATGTATGTTTTGACCTTATGGCTCCCGGCTTAGAATAGAACCATCCCATCTTTTCCAATGGGGGTCTTAAGAGTCGACTAAGGGACTTAAAACAGGAGGATGGACAGCAGCGTCCTTTCCGTGCATTGCAACACACCTGCAACCACACTGCGATCTCCAACCCGCCTGCCAAGCGTGGCGATTACGGCAAAACCCCTCTATGAATACCACACTCAGATGTGGGCAGCGCAGAACCGGTCGTCGTGGAAGTCCTTGGATGGGATGTTTGTTTAGTTCGAAACTTGCGATCCATTTCAGAGCGACTGGTACACTGGATAGATAGATCCTTTTGGTATTTTGAAGTTGATCTGATGATGAACTTTGGAGGGGCATCAAGGTCCCAGAATCGTCTTTTATTTTTTAATAAATAATACTATATTTCTATATTTTAAAAAAATAATATGGAAATATAGTCTAGTACTAATTTTTTTTTATTTGGAACCGTATATTTTTTTTATTTATTTGAGTTTTGGCTTTTTGAGCATAAAAACTCTTTTTAAATAAAAGCTTGTATTACCTTAAAGCTTTTAGATTTTTAGAAAATTATTTTACAAGCTTTTATTTAGTTACAGTGTAAGTTACTTTGGGTCAAATCTTAGAAGCTGAATGAGAACCACTTTCTGGTGTCCGATTTAGCTGAAATTTTGCATGCACGTTTAGTCTGGATGAAAATGCATGGTTAGCTAAGTGACGTCATTCTAAATTCAATATGGGGGACTCCCAAAGATGGTGGACCAGTTATTTTTATGCACCCACATGATACGGGTATCAAACGAAAGGGTTTTCTAAGAAGTACACGAAATAACTTAAATTATTTCCAAATAAAGGTTTGTACCTAAAAAATGTTAGGTTGTTTGAAAATATTTTTTTCGTGTCCGATTCCTTATACTTTATCATCTGAAGCCCATCAGCGTCAAATACATACTTAGTGACACTGAGGTACCAACGTACGAAGCAACTACCCACTTTACAACTCACATAGTCATTACGTAAATTTTTTGAATACTTTTAATTTTAGTTTCTTGGTGGAACAATATATCACATTGTTTGTTACTTTTCTATATTATTTACCTATATTATTCCTATCTATTTATTTATTAATTATCTATTTTATCTATATTATATGAGGAATAGTGAAAAAATATAAGTCACGAAGAAACCTAATGCGGTTCTACCATTGTTTTTTTCCATTTTAGCGAGGCCCTGTATCCGGTAACAAAATTGGTATAGGTCCCCTTAATTTTATTTTTATTTATTCATGAAAAATACAGCTTACAGAAAACCTCCAAAGCACTGTATTCTAACTTAAGATTAAATTTAACGCTATTGTATGTTTATAACAAAACTTAACTAAGAGATACAGGTTGTTGGCCTATTGTCAATGCTCTCACATAAACTTAGGCAAGCATCAGATATACTTCGCCATGAATCACTAAAAATATCAAACTGAGTGTTCTTGGATATTGAATGAGGAGTACCAAGGCACGTATTAAGGGTGAGTTGCGTCTGGCCTCAGTGCGCCAAGGCGCAACCGCTAGCAAACTACGGGGGCGCCGCGAGCTGACTTTGTTTCGCGGGATAGTAGGGACGGCAAGCCTCAAGCCTTAACTGGGGCTTCTACTCATTATACTTAACAACTTTAGTTCTATCACTTTGCTGAAATAGCAAATAAAAATTTTACCTCTTCATACAAATCGATCAGCTGATGGACAAATATTGTTAATGGAGGATTCAATTTATTTTGAGAATTGACTATGGGTTCCTTATGGAAAGTTGTTCAGTATGATGAGTAGAAGCCCCAGTTAACAGGACTTACATCAATTTTGTTACACCTTGTATAAGCTTCAAATGCTTTTTATTCCCTTTACACATCGCTTGCTCATCAAAGCAAGGGAGCGAGATCTCTATAATCCAAGTTTTATTGTAGCTGTTACTATTTTAATTGCTCGAATTAGAGATGTTAATTTAAGTAGATATGAAAACAGTTTTTCAGTTGAAGAGTTGCCCAAAAAGAGGGCAATGTTTTTCGATTATTTGTATGTATGTATGTTTGTTTCTTTGGCTGAGCCTGTAGCCTAAACTAACTTTTCATTATTAACGGAAGTTAATAATGAAAAAAGTTGACTGTGTTCGTGTGCGTGTGTGTGTGAATGAATGAATGAATAAATGAGTGAATGAATGAATGAATGCATGTATGTATGTATGTATGTTAATTTATTTTTTTGGAACGCCCTGTAACCTAAACGGTTTGATTGATTTTGGAGTTCGAGGTGTTGTTAGAATTGTATTAATCCCGTGAGTGACATAGGATACATTTTTACCCTACTAGCCAAAAAAAAAGGATATATATTTCTTTGGCACTATCTGTTGCCTAAACGGCTTGATGGATTTTGGAGTGCAAGGTGTCGGTAGATTCGTCTTAATCCCGTGAGTGACTTAGAATACATTTTTACCCGACTGGCCAAAAAAGAGGGGTGAAGTTTTTATGCAGGTGGGGTTTTTACATATCGACTTCTTTTTCTATTTCACATCGTAAATTTACAAATGTTTACTAAATTTAATAACTGTAGGTCTAATAATGAGTGGCAGACACAATTGACTGTGACAGACGGACGAACAGACAACGGACGGGCAAGATAAAATTTTCAAAGGTTCAGTTTTTTTGCCGTTTTGGCTCCGGCACTTGTAATTTTTAATAAAAAAAATATGTTTTACAATTTCACAGTCAATTTTAAAATCGTTTAAAAAAGTACCCAATGATAAACTTATCATTAAATGTAAGGCATAAAAACCAAGGTCTTAGCAATGCAAGGTTAAAAAAAATAATTAAGATTGTGAAGCTGCGACTCTCATACAAACGGCATTAACAATTTTCACCTCTTAAATGTTAACTGATTTGGACGAATGTTCGATAGAATGTCAGTCAGAACAAAAGCTAGCCTAAAACGTTTCGTTTTTTAAATTACTGATTATAAATAAACAAAAATTGGCCGAAATTAGTTATGTATGAAACACGTGAACGACAATAAAATTAAACTTATTAACTTTATCGAAAAATCAAAAACTTATAAGCATCTATAAGCCTAGCTTATTTTCTGTTCTGACTGACAACCTATCAAAAATTGGTCCAAATTAGTTAACATTTAATAGGTGAAAATCGTTAACGCCGTTTTTATGAAAAGTCGCAGCTTTACAATCCTCCTACGTAGGTAAATTAATTTATAATTATGTAACCAAAAATCATAAAGGCAAACGCTAATCAAAACCCAAATAGTGCTTATATACAACGGTAATGACTGACTAAATAAACTTTTTTCTATTAAAAAAATCATTGTTTGTGCTAAAAATAGACCGGTAGGGAATGGTATTGTTATCACGTTCCTGGGTTAGAACGCATACGCAGACATGCTAAGTACAATCAGCAACACATTAACTGTCAAGCGATGTGCAACTCTATCTTCTAAAACTAAGGGTTAGCAAACACAAATAACTGCGATGTTGTAATAACAATGGATCCTCTAGGGGACTCGACCCTTTCGTTTCGCAACTAATAATTTAGTCTGACTTAACTGCATTCATTTTGAACTAATTTCAAATGTGTGGGAGCTTGGCATTTAGAATTTAAAACAAAGTCGTTTTAAAACAGAGTATTTGTGAAAAGTTCGTCTATTTTTTGTTCTTATATGAGACATAATATTAATGTGAATGTGATTGAATAGGCTATAATAATTTAAAATTTTAATTCAACATATTGTACCAACGTTTAGATGCCGATGTAGACAAACACACTTAACTTAGGTCAGTTCTTAGTTTACTAACACAAACAATAGCAAATCTAAGCATTAGCTTTCATTCACACAATCAGTAGAAAATAGAGCAAAGAAAAACATTACTTCCACTATGCAAGGGCCGTAATCAGATTAGCAAGCGGGCCAGTTCTTTGATCGTTCTGAATGCAGGCACTGGTGGTCAGGACAGGATCGACCGACGGCGTCAGTCAGTCATTCTCATTCTCTCTCATTCGCGTCAGAGGACTCTCGCGCGCCGCACGCACGACGCGCCGGCGCAGCGACCGTTAACGTTCTTTATTCAAAATTTATAAAGTTCATAAAATGCGTGACATTGAATTGAATTTTGTTACGATTAAAACATTGTGTTAAGTGATGTATGGGGAAACATTAGGGTTGAATAAAAAAAACGTTACATTTCTGTCTGCTCAATCAAAGTGCTGTAGTGTTGTGTAGAGACAAGTGGATGTGACCTTATATGTTGATGTTAACATTGTAAAAATATCGAAACTGTTACAAATTTTGATGACAAGATGAACGCAAAAAAATTGGAATGTTTTGACGATGACGATTCGGTGGATGAAAAACTCAGTCTCAGTTTTCTAGGTAAGTGACAAGTTCATCTATCAATATTAAAACGCCTTCTAAGTCTATCTTCCGTATTAAGATAAGACGTGAGGAATTAAATAAACGAATCATTCAAATAGATACATATATAAATATAAATCGTGTTTATAATTAGAATCATTAATAGAGCTGCTGTGCTGATATGAAAATGAGACGTTAATATATTGACCGGATGATGTTGATATCGAGGAAATTAAGTCTTGTCACGGATAAAAATGAGAATAGAACATTATAGGACTCGTAATAAAGTGTCGTATAAATAAAAAAATACAAAAGACTTAAGTAAAACAACAAATTATCTAAATTATTTAGGAATCTTCAAGACGAGAGTGAATTAGCACTATTTGAGCTTGCGTGTTACATCCTCGGCTGCATCGGCACTTACCATCAAGTGAAGTGCAGCCAAACGCACTAAAATTTTTAATAAAAAAAAAACATTTGTTTTAAAAAAGAGCCATCATAAAATATTTCGTCAAATTGTGAAAGGCGTTTTAGAAATACGGGGGTGGATTACTCATAGATTGATGAAATTACAGCACATCCTGCCAAAATGAGTCAGATTGTCCATTCAGAGGTACGTAAAACACCTACACTGTGTCAAGCAAGACAGTACCCTTGAAGCAGACATAACCTTTATTTCAGCAAATATACTTAACTTGAATGAGAGTGTTAAAACAAAATGAAACGTGTAATGCAATATCTGTCAATGTTTTATTACAAAAGAAAAACAGTTGAATCACGTTAGGAAATGTGTAACGCACCTGATATCAAATACATAAGTTGTAATTTTAGCAACTGAGGATCGAGTGACAAAACTCAAGTACTTTCTCAAGTATTGTGATGGTTGGCAAAAAAACAACAACGAGATTTTGATAAGGATCGCTTGTCTTACTCCAGTAGAATTCAAAAAACTATAAATGAAAACTGTACTGTGTCTTTGTTCCCGCCCCGGTGCCCTAGTGCCTAAATTACTAAACGGATTTAGATACAATTTGGTTCAGAGGAGCTTTGACTTCTGCTCCGGATCGTTCCTGGTGCAGAGGCTGTCCATAGCCATTCAGCGCGGAAATGCAGCAAGTGTTATGGGCACCTTTGCACCGGGGATGACAAGGGATGGGTTATTTTAGGTGGTTTTTTTTTAAGTTATTATAGATGTGATTTTAGGTATTTTAGGAGTGATTTTAGATATTTTAAGTGTGATTTAAGGTGTTTTATTTAAAGTATAGTCATTTCATTTTAGGTGTATTCTGTAAGTTTTATAATTGTATTAGTTTTAATGTATAATATACGGTATTCTATTTGGTTTAGGGAAATATAATTTTAATATCTGCAGCCATTTTTTTTATTTTCTTAACTTGAATTTGTGGGTTGCACCATAAAGAAAAAAAAACACACTCCTTTTTATTTGTAAACAGCTCTAATGATTTTGATGAAACTCTGTGCATTACTATAGCTTTGTATGGCCTTCTGCACAGATAAGTAGATAGATTGTTATACCTAGAAAAATCTGTATATTGTATCCCCCAAACAAACCTAAATAATTGATACTTAATAATAATACCTTTAGATTTTGCTACTTCTCGTAAATAAGCGTAATGTTTAATATTGATTTATTATATGCCCGACTTCATCAGACGGTGAAGGCTTCGCGAGAAAGTCCCTATTGATAGCGTGGTTGTACAATTTATTTATTGTAACATTAATATAAAGATAATGTAGAAGAAAATAATTGAGATAAGAGACAAAAAAAATGCTTTTTTCTTTGTCCTTGATTTCATATCTTACCTTATTTTTTTCCCATTTACAAAGTTTAAAATAGGTGTTTAGTAAACACACATACTTTAATCATTATTAAAAATAAACTATTTTACTTGTAACCACACCCTTGACGTAGTGGTTAGTCCACTAGCTTCACACTAGGAGATTACGGGATCGATTCCACCAACCAAACTTGTTGGTGGTGGTTGGTTGGTGGTAAGGCATTTTCTAAGACTGCTTGTCCAGCTAGTTATCACCATCTTATCTAAGTCTTGCCACCCTTCTTGCCGCCAAACATCAATATTAACAAAATTTATGTATTCCAACATGACGATGAGATAACCGTTCCCCATTGCGTTGGGGAATTAATAAACTCGCTTCCATCTTCAGGGTCGTCGTCACTGGTTATCAGGTAAGATGATGTCAAGGGCTTACCAATTATAGATAAAAAAGTATTTCTGTTAAACCTTCAACAACGATTTTTCTAAAAATGTTTAGTAGTTATGTTAACGTCTTGGTGGGGCCTAAACATACATCATCTCATTCACTTGTTATTAGCTATTAATTTGATTTGCATAAATTAATTATCGGTGTTACGATGTTATCGGTTTATTGACTTTGACCTCAAATCAACGTGTTCAAAGTATGAAAGCTATTCTTTCTTTCCGTCTGTTTCGTTACTTTTGACACCTTCAAATACTGTTTTGGTTCTTAAAACAGGAAGCGTTTTTGTATTGAAATTATCATATAGTGTAATTACACTGATAACCTCACCAAGGTTACCTTTTGTTATTTCACAAGACAAATTATGTTTGGCATGAATCAAGACGTCTCAGTTTTTGCGGCGATTGTCTCTTGTTTTATCATGTTAAACTTTTTTGTAACTGGCTGACTATAATCCGTCCATCGATCATACAACAGTATCACTGGTAGACTATGGTTATCTCACTATGAATATGATTGTGTATTCTGATCTGCGTCTCAGCTTAAACTTTATTAGTTTTATTTACCATGATCAAATTCTTTAATTGGCCCACCATAGAGATTTGGCCTCACAAGTTCGCTAATAGAATATTAACGATATATTTTTATATTTCATTAGGCTTACAACAATATATTATAGTTTTTTATGTCTCTGGTACCGACAGCGCTTCCTGAGGCAGTTCCAATATCATAAAAACATACTAATATGGTTGCTATTTTTATGACGACATCGACATACATCACGTATTTTATTTGTTAGCAAAGTAGTGAAGTCCTTCCTGGTTCCATATTTTAGAAGGATTAATTTGTTTTAGGTGTAAACTAACTCATAAATACAACGCAAAGTTTGTTGTTAAGTTTAGAATATAATATTATCTCTACTATTTACCCTACTGTTTTCGAAGGACGGTAATGTTTTTCAGATTTATGTATATATGTATACATGCCTGTTTCTTCGACAGATCTAGTAATCTAAACGACTTAATGGATTTTGGAGTGCGAGGTGTTGTTTAATTTGTCTTGATCCCCTAAATGACATAATATATTTTAAGGTACTGTTTTTAATTTAATTTTAACTAAATTAGTAAGGTTATTTAGCTATGCATGTCATTATTTTCTGATAATGAAATTTAAAATCTCAACACTACCAAGTGTTTGATATAAGTACGTTTGAAAAGCAGCCTCCCAAGAGTCAATGAAATTACCCCAACCGACCACAGCTTCGGTCCATCAATAAAAATAATAATGCATTTATACATCAAACAATGTCAGGTAAAGTACAAGCAAATTGCAGTGGTCGGCTTCGATTATGAGACGTAAAACTATTAAATGTGCTTTCTCTGCCTTCGAATGAAGCTTAAGCCGACATACCTATAGTAACAAAGTTAAAAGATGCTTATAATCCCACTATGATAAGGCTAACAGCTAAGATTAAGATACTTAAAGCTGTAAAGTGGATTTAAGTTTATGAAGAAAAACTCAATTTGTAGCCGTTGATTGTGTGGATAAATTCTGGATTAATTATTGTTCATTCACACGTTTATCTGTTTAATATCCTTCTTGCATTGAAGAACAAACTCTGACTGTAGCTTAGATGTCAGTTCTTTCCTGTATGCTAGTAAAGTATCTTTACTATGTATTTGTAAACATCCTATCAGTCGAAAAACTTCCACTGCTGGATAAAGGCCTCCCCCAAGGATTTCCACGACGACCGGTCCTGCGCTGCTCGCATTCATCGCCTTCTCGCGATCTTCACCAAGTTAAATTGTCGCTCTACTGCGTGAGAGGCCTGTCTACGCTACTTTTTCCGATGCGCGGTCGCCTCTCGGGAACTTTACTACCCCAACGGCCATCTGTAATAGGTTCTTCATAATCTACCTCCCACAGCCGCATGGCTCCCGGCATAGAATAAAGCCATTCCATTTTTTCCCGTGCATGTCGTAAGAGATGCCTACATCTGCACGCAGGAAGACCTCATGAGAGCGGCTGATAATGCTGTTAACGTGGCCAAATACTGGGCTGCTACAGTGTAGTGTCTACCATCGACACGCTAAGAAGAAGACTAAGGGGCTAAACCTGAGGATGGACAGCAGCTGCCTCTCCACTTACTGTGCCACCATATCACATGCTGCGATTGCCAACCCGCCTGCCAAGCGTGGCGATTACAGCAAAGCCTCCCAACTCGGGAGTCCTAAGTCAAGCTGTGAACATCTTTTGGCTGACTCCAGCTCAGATCAAGAATTAATGATCTGAGTACTTAACTCATATAGATGCTATCGTAAAGTCACCTTTAGACACCAACATTTCTTTCCTTTATTTAATTCAATTCAATTAAAAAATCGTCGGTGGCTCAACCGGTAACTGCCTCCTAACCAGAAGTACCGGGTTCAAATCCGGACGGTCAATGAATTTCTAAACTTAAGTACATATACCTACTCACCGATTGCTTTAACGGTGAAGGCAAACATCGTGAGGAAACCTGCACACACACCTGCGAAGAAACTTGAAGGTTATGTGTGAAGTCGACCAACCCGCACTGGGCCCGCGTGGTCGACTAAGGCTCGATTGCCCTAATTCAGGGTAGGCTCGAGCCCCTCGTTGGGGACGTATATGAGCTGATATGAGATTTAATTCAATTAATTAACTTGTTTAATTTATCATAACTCATGAAGCAGATAGCCGTTGGGGTATTAAAGTTATCGAGTGGCGACCGCGCACCGGAACACGCAGTATAAGCTGCAGCAGGCCTACCAATCAGTGGACTGGTGATGGTAGCGAGAAGACGCTTGATACAGGCAGCGCAGGACCAGTCGTTATGAAAATCCTTGGGGGAGGCCTTTGTCCAGCAGTGGAGATCATTCGGCTGTTATTATGATCGATGATGACACTATTTAAAAGGTTTTTTAGGGTCTCGTACCTCGAAAGGAAAAAACGGAACCCTTATAGGATCACTTTGTTGTGCGTCCATCCGTCTGTCTGTCAAAACCATTTTTCTCAGGAACGCGTAGAGGTATCAAGCAGGATTTTATATCAAATACTAGAACTGTAAAATAATCAAACTTCTAAGCCAACGCAATTAAAAGATACAGCCGTTTATGCAGCAAATTTCCGCAAATTTTCGGCACTCTCAAGGGAATCAAAACCTACAGGGTACTTCCCGTGAACTCAGAATCTTGAAATTTGTTACGAAGCAACTTCTTATAGCACAGATAAAGGAAAAATTGTGAAAACCGTGAATTTTTAGGTACAGCATATAATAAAAATGTTTTTACAATTTTAAACTACCATAATTATGACTCGATTGTCGTGATAGGTGAACTTTTCTTATATACCTATACCTATAGGTTTGTACGAAACCCTCGATGCGCGAGTTCAACTCACACTTGGCTGGTTTTTTTATACAAGGGCTAATAGTCCAGTTATTATATCATCTCATATACGTCCCCACCGAGGGGCTCGAGCCTACCCTGAATCAGGGCGCTTAGGCCTTAGTCGACCACGCGGGCCCAGTGCGGGTTGGTCGACTTCACACACAACCATCGAGTTTCTTCGCAGGCGTGTGCAGGTTTCCTCACGATGTTTTCCTTCACCATTAAAGCAATCGGTAAGTATATGTACGTAAGTTTTTGAAAAAACTCATTGGTACATTGGCCGTCCAGATTTGAACCCGGTTATAATCCAGTTATGAACTTTTATTGCTTCAACTTAAATCATAATATTTTTACGGGCTTATGCTTATGAAATTGCCACTTGCCACCTACCAAACGATTTTTTTGCCTCTAACTTGTTTTCACCATCTCCTACTTGTATGACTTCTCCATCAGTTGCCTGACTACAATTTTTTCATCCGTCTACCTGCTCTCCAATTTTGTTGTCCAGTCCAACAAAAGGACTTCTGATAATTATTTTATCTCTCCTTTTCTATCCCCGCGATCATTTCTCTCTTTCATTCGTATGAAGTTGTTTTTGATTCGTATCGAATTTTGTTGAAAACTACAAGCCTAGCGTCATAGGCGCCTTTACGCCGGTTGCGACCCGGGCTAGTGGCTTATTGGATCCTTTTTTTAATTTCAATTTATTTACATTGTATACTTTCTTTTTATGTATTTTAGAATAATTATCTTATGTGTAGTTGATGTTCTAAAATAGAAACTAACAATATTTTGTTACATTGTCTACAGACAATACTTCTAAATAAAGGTAGGTAATCAAAGGGATAGATCATGAATTAATTAACTCAAAATGCGTTACTCATTGATTTTTCGAAAAGAGCTCGACTTAGAAACCTTGTACTTTCTTCATTTTAGTAAATTTTCCTTCAGAGCATTACAAAAATATTTAGTTTACAATTTTCGACCTAATATATCGCTAAATACAAAGACTAAAAATTATTAGCTTTTTTCCTGATGCATTACTGTAAAACTGTAGTCGGTAGTTATATCTGCATTCTTTGCAAATGGAATTCGAATACGTCTGTTGGTACCGTAACAACACCAATCTTGGTAATTTTCTATTGTGGCTTACGGCTTAGTGGTAATCCACAGTAATCCTTCCTTGCCGACATATTACGTGCCCAAACAGCGTTGCTCGATAATTAACTGCAAAAAGCCTTGGTTGACTTCTGTAGTTTTTACTTTTAAAGCTTTGATTACACCTGCCGTAATGAATAGGCTGGTTACTGGTTAGATAATGCGATAGTGTAAATGAGTCATTGTAAGTTGGTCATCATAAGATTTGGTCACGCACAATTGCAGATAGTCATAGTCCTTTATGTTTTTGAGTTTGTTTGACGTTTTTTTGAATACGCTTTTAACTTCAATCCAAACATACGGTATTTGGTCTTTATCTAAAGCTGGATTTAGGTAACTTTTCATGTCTTTTAAATCAAATAGTTTTATATCAGTTTAAGTCTTCTTTATGGTTCCGTTCAACCAAAGACCCTGTCACTAAACCTCCGCTGTCCGTCTGTCCGTCTGTCTGCCAATGGACTGTATTTCATGAACCCTAATAGGTATGTAGACGGTTGAAATTTTCACCGTGTATATTTCTATTGCTGCTGCAACAAATACTTATAAAAGAAGTAGGCCCCTATACAGGAAACGTGATATGTATTTAGAAACGGAAAAAAACATCTAATAGGTTCTAGTAGTATCTTCTTTATATTTATATAGTGTAATCTCACTTATCCGGCACTATTAAAAACCGCAGGGTGCCGGATTCTAGGAATGTTCGGATTACTGGATTATACTGAAAAATTCATAGGTAATGAATAAAATAAAGCATTTCATAGAGGGAATAAATTTATGTAATGTATTAAATTAACATGTAGGTACGTATGTAATTAACTAGTTTTAAAATAATCCTTAATTGAGGTCTGTTTTTGTGCAACTTGTAGTCCTTGCTTAAAAACCTTTTCTCGCATGATGAGGGAGGCGTGGGTGGAGGGTGCCGGATTATTGGACGTGCCGATCTATCGAAGTGCCGAATTAGTGAGATTATACTGTAATTGATTCATGAAGATGTTTTGGTACGGAACCCTTAGCGCGCGAGTCCAACTCGCACTTGGCCGTATTTTATATTAACACCGAAGTCTTTAGCACTACTATATTAATATGTACCGTTTAAAATGTCATATTTTCGGTTGTGCTATATCGCGCATGACATACAGAAAATAGCGTATAAAGTCGTAATGTCAAAAATAATTTTATGGTATTACCTACCTTACTGCACTACACTTTCTGCACAATTAAAGTAAATTAGCTTAAACATGCAAAGGACATCATATACAGTTGTCTTATAATGATCTTTAAGTGATAGTTTAGACTCCTGCCCACACCTTTGCAGGAAATAATTTTCTAGTCGGCATAACTATGATTATTGGATATTTTATTAACTCCCTCAGGGTTCTAACTGTTAAACTTAAGATGAAATGTGTTGTTGAAAAGTTTCTTGTATGTAACTGGTAACTGAATATAGAATCCTCCTGAGATACTTGAAAATAATTTAAGAGGGGGATCCAACTCATGAAGCTGAACAACTTTCACCAAGAAGCCTATACTCAGTTCGTATAAAAAATTGGTCTTGTCATACTACTTAACTGATAAATTAACTTTGTATGGCTGGTCCACAATTATTATTTTTTTCGATTTCATTATGGGTTCCTGAAGAAAAATTGTTAAGTTTCATGAGCTGAACCCCCTCTTAAATTATTTGAAATTATCTCACCCCTTTATTAAAAAATATTATTTACTTTGTGAAATATTAAAATGGCTTATCATTGTGAAGTTTACGAGTTCTTCATGTTAAATAAAACGCACTTCACAGTCTCTATCAATTTCTCTAATCATTGACTAGAATTTTATAAACACACTTTGCATAAATATAATTCCAATCTTTTTATAAACATGGTTAATATCTAACTTACTCTGACTCTGTGGCTCAGTGGTTAGTGCCCTTGACTACTGATCCGAGAGTCGTGGGTTCGATCCCCACCCAGGGCAAGCATTTGTGTGATGAGCAGATTTGTTTGCTCTGTGTCTTAGTGTTAAATTATATCTATATATGTATGTATTTAAACGTATATAAGTATGTATATCAGTCTCTGGTAACCCATAACACAGGGAATCCTACTTTGGGGCCAGATGACCATGTGTGATTTGTCACAGAATATTTATTTATTTATATTTATAACTTATTCTCATTTCTTAAAAACGGCCAAGTGAAAGCCTGGCTTGCGCACCGAGGGTTCCGTACCGCCACACCTCTACCACAGTATATATATTAGTACTAGCAAGTACAAAAATTACACATATTAATTTCAAACAAAAGATATCAACGAGATCAACTGAAAAATGCAGATTTTTTTTTATTTAAGTCACAGTCCTCGAGTAAGACTTACACTAGGCCGGTTTTTGTCATTTGTTGTTTAACTTTAGGATTACTTATTGTTATATATACAGAGTGTAACAAAATTGGTGTAGGTCTCGTAAACTGGGGCTTTTACTCATCATACTGAACAACTTTTGTTCTATGTCTTTTCTGAAATCACAACAAAAAAAATAAGAGGTAATAACAACATCAATCATATGTATAATCATATAAAATCACGTCAAGTCCCGCTTTCAATTTGTCATTATGAATAATCGTGAAAGTTTAAAGTTTTATAAAAAAAAATAACTCGTCATAAAAATCGATCAGCTGATCGATCAGTTTTTGGATATATTTTTTTTGAGAATTGACTGTGGGTTGCTTGGATAAAGTTGTTCAGTATCATGTGTAGAACCCCTAGTTAACGAGTCCTACACCTTAGTTATACACTCTGTATATTTAGGATTATTTATATTACACTAAGTTTCACGCTTTAATGTATTACTGTTTTTACGATCGAGTACATAATTTAAAAAAATCTAAAATAATACATTTCCTGTATGGGACCCCTTAATCTTTTACTTTTTATATTTTATAATTTGTTAGTCGATCCAACGTAATAACAAATACATATGTATGTATTCTGTAAAATTTAGGCCGGCTACTATTACGGTTCAAAATATACAGCCTTTTAAAAGTCTTACACACAGACTGGACGGACAGCGTAGGCTCAATACTAGGGTTCCGTTACTTGGTACGGAACCCTAAAAACATCTCCACCACCATATTGATAATAACTTCTATCAACCCAGAGGGTGTTTCTTCACCAAAATATATTTAAGAACCTTTTACCAATAATCACCAAACCGGTTTTCTAAAAGTTTTTGGAAATTGAATACCAATACAACAGGAACAGATGGTAAGATAGTAAGTAAAGACAATGCATTAGATCGGGGAGCCTAAACAAATGTCAATAAGACGCAGCACGCAGACGTACTAATTTGTTCCCATAATATTGACACAGCTTTTACTCGGGATAGTGGTAGATGTTTCGTGCCTAGTGGCCATTCGTGCAGACGCATGTTAAAATTTTCATGGAGAGATGGAGTAACAAACGTAGACGTTCTCAACAGAATGAGGAAACAGTTGGAATTATTAGTAACGATCTAAAAACGTAAAACAGCATACTTTGGACATACATACAGGCATGAAAGATATGCCGTTCTGAAAAACATAATAGAAGGCAAAGTAGAAGGAAAGCGGAGAAGAGGGAGAAGGCGAATAACATGGGGTGACAATACGAAGAAATGGACACACATCAAAGACGCTGCCAGTCTTGGCAGTCTTAGCAGACTAGCACAGAAAAGAGTTCCGTGTGGTGGTTGCTGACATCCGATAGGATATGGCACCCCAAGAAGAAGAAGAAGGCCATTCGTAATACAGATTTTCATTTAAAAATAAAGAGGTCCTCTATTCCGCCCCTCTTATTATATTAGAAGCCCGATCAACAGCGGTAATAAAAGACCTATGACATATTTTGGCAGAGACGTAGGTAAGCGCGTCAATAGCTGA
The DNA here is from genome assembly GCA_947284805.1 of Coleophora flavipennella. Taxonomy (NCBI): domain Eukaryota; kingdom Metazoa; phylum Arthropoda; class Insecta; order Lepidoptera; family Coleophoridae; genus Coleophora; species Coleophora flavipennella. The sequence continues at coordinate 12,604,285 of OX369273.1, forward strand.
TGGAGACCCTTCAATAGTCAAAGTAAAACTGACGTATAACGGGAAGGAAACCACATCTGTTTATATTTTAAGTTGTTATACTGTATAACAACTAGTAATAAATAAATAATTATTCATTTGTTTAATGCTCACGATTTCTTGTCATACCGAATAGTAGAACAAATATTATTTTTTTCCCGTCAGTTCTATTAGTATAACCAAAGAATAAAGACTATTTACTACATAAAAAAACAGTAGGGCAAAGGTGAACGGACCTCTAAATGTGTAGAACATTCAATCAGAGACAAAACGCCACCTCTGCCAAAACGACACTAATCCTTTTTATTTGACCTAACTTGTGTTTAGTCTTGGTAAGGTGTATTGTATGTCGGATGTAACGTCTGATTGTGTTGTGCAAGGTGTGCAAGGTGATTGTTAGAGTTTTATGGTATCTGTACTACAAAAGTTGCGTAACAAGTTTAGGTCTTGTGAAATAAGTACAGCCCCGGATGATAAAAAGATTAAAAGATTCAAGTTATCAGGAATCGCGAAAGGATAAAACTGGTATAGTTTCACAAGAGTGAAATTATTGAGATGAAAGATGAAAAGATTCAGACAAAATTTTGTAAAATTTGACATGGCAAAACTTATAAACTTATATAGGCTATATTCTCTTGCTTTGTTTTCTATAACTATATTAATTAGCCGGTAGATTTCCTGCATAATAAATATAAATAAATTATTTAAATCCAGATTTTATAAAAGTATTAAAAGATGTTATTTCATTTGTTGCCCTTATTCCAAACTGTATTTTTTTTTCACAAATGTTAAGCCCTTGGCAATATCTCACCTGATGGTAAGTGACGATGATGCCGAAAATGGAAGCAGACTTACCAAGATTCCCCAACGCAATGGAAAAGTTGCTATCTTATCTTCAAGCCGGAACACATCAATGCTGTTAACACTGATCTTTGGCGGCAAGACTAATAATTAATAAGGTTTAGTTGAAAATTATACAGTCAAGTGTCTAAAATCAGTACCTAGTGTGGCTGTAAGTCCTATTTATACGAATCTAGAAGAATAAAATACTATTAAACACACTTACATATCTAAAAATTCTCATAGTAGAACGAAGAATTTACTGAACAGTCTCAAGAACCATTCCTAAAAAGGTATAATTACACCCATATGGTCTGACAAAAAGTTTACTCCAAACATTAGCATAGATATTGGAGATGCACCCACACCATAAGAGCTCACCTACCATGGTGCATCCAAGTAGTGTAAACTGTTAAGCAAGCGAGCGTATAAAGGGATCTGCTAGTGTAACAGAATGTCGAAAACGTAACATCGAAGAACGTTTCATCATACAAAAATAAAATAAGAAACCGGCCATATGCGAGTCGGACTCGCGCAAGAAGGGTGGCGTACCATTATCTATAATAATCACGTTTGTTGTATGGAAGCCCCTCTTAAATATTAATTTTAATTTACTTAATTATAATATAGTGAATATATAACTAAATATTCTGTGGATATTTCAAGCGTCTATCTGTTGTCGTTATCAATATCGAGTAAAAACGAGAAAAAAAATCACGTTTGTTGTATGGGATCCTCATTACAGATTTGCTTAATTTTAATTTAATTATTTATATAACTAAATATTCTATGAATATTTCAAGCGTCTACCTGTTTCCGTTATCAATATCGAGCAAAAAAAACACGTTTTTTGTATGGGAACCCACTTAAATATTTATTTTATTCTATTTTTTAGTATTTATTGTTATAGCGGCAACAGAAATACATCATGTGTGAAAATTTCAACTGTCTAGCTATCACGGTTCATGAAATACAGCCTGGTGACAGACGGACAGTGAACTCTCCGTAATAGGGTCCCTTTTTTACCCTTTGGGTACGAAACCCTAATGAACCTAATCTTAGTACGGCCAAAGATAATAGAATTCTAAGGTACTACTTGCAAAATTATTTCTCTTGGTTTCTAAGTGTACATTAATAGAATTTTTTTGTAGCTAAAATTTTGTAGCGTAGATTTCTTCTAAGCAGGCACATATAGAACACCAGTGATACGAACGAATATCGAGTAAGTTAGACGCCGAGCGCTAATTGAGAAGAGCATCTAATTGTTTAACTTTTATTTAGTGCAAATGAAAGTTACGTAGAGGGAACCGGGTTTGTAATTCGATCGCCGACATTTCGTTTATCGGTGTTCCGTTGCAATCTATACCCTACTAAAACGGGATACTTTTCGGTTCGATGATTATCAATGAGGGATCTCGGGTTCGAATTCAAATCGACAGGTGCAGCCTAATGCGTTCAGACAACTTTAGATCTCATTTCATCAATTTTGGATCAATTTGGCGGTGCTTCATTGATGTATCTTTTTGTTTTTAGTTTTTTTTCCGAATCTGTCTTGTCGATTGCACAATGAACCAGATGATTAATCGCATTGGTATTTTAAGATACCTATGATGCATATGGCTTCGAGGTTGTGTAAAATAATTAAACTGGTTATCCAATGTATTTTGCGTGAAGTTAATCCGATTAACTGAAGCCTTATATACTGAATCTGCGACATTTGACATCATGATTTAACCTAAAAAAAATAAGCCAGTGAAGGTATTTTCAACAAATCGAATAAAGTTCAATAGCAGTTAACAAACTTAAAAAAAACAACGTTTTAGAAAGTTTATTTTTGGAATCTCGCATTTAAAATTATAGAAAGTTTATTGACATAAAAACATATTAAAAAATTTGTAATCATAATATGGTAACAGTGTCTTTTTACAACTTTGTTAATTGATACAAGATCATTTACAGAACAGCAGGGGACTTTGACTGGGACCCCTGAATGTAGGCGGTGGAAATTAGTTGTTCGTCCCTTTCACTCTTCGTGTGTGTGAGCTAGAAAAAATCAGGATGCTATTCCATGCACTATTGCATTAATGGAAGAGGGAGAAGGCGATAGACAGGATAAGCGTGGGACCACAGATGAGATATATAGTGGGACGGTCGATGTTTTGTAAGGATGCGTCTGGTCTATGACTACACAGGTGTTCCAAAAAACCAGTGAGGGTGAAAAAATAGGCGTTTGGTTAAAAATTTTAAGACAGAAACACTTAATTTAATTAAATGTAGTATTTACTTTGTTGCAAAAAAACAGTAAATAAAGGTACAAAACAAAATATAAATAAATTTCAGAATACATAGTTGGCAGCAATTTTAATAATGTTTAAAGTAAAATTTCGTTGTTTTGGATGACACACGATTAAAATGTAGAGATTTTTTCTACGTTCTTTAAATTAATAATGTGTTTTTAGCTAAGAAACTTTTCAAAGATGACAAAATGCTCTTAATTCTAAATATGTACTACGTAGGTAGATACATGTATTCATTTATTACATAATTAAACATTAATCTTAAGGAGTCCTTGCCTTACCTTGAAATAGGTTCAAAACTCAAGACGATAAACTTGGGCACAGTATTACGATATGGCTTACAGTATGTAGCGCAACGCCTTTAATGTCGCACGATGCGCCACCGGCGTAGGTAATAGCCCATTATAGCTTGTAGTCAGCCTGGCAAATTCGCGGAGTATGCCAGGCTGTGCCCCGCCGCCCGCTGCCCCGCAAGTACCCTTCCGTTGCTCTGCGTAAGTACATTCGTTGCGCTACTGTAAGCCGCTATATTGTAATACTGTGACTTGGGTGCCTATTTCAAAATAACACCACACATGAAAGTATCGTACCAAGAGCACCCAAAACTAGGCTTACCAGACGTCAGGATTTGTCCTGACATGTCAGGATTTTTAGGCACCCGTCAGGATTGCGGCCGGACTATGAAAATGTTAGGAGTTTTTGGATTATTTAGGTGTTTTATCAAGGTACTGTTCCAGCCCATGGACTTAAAAGAATGGTGATTTTTCACTGTGTGGAGAGCAAAAGTAGCCTTAATGGCAGATTGTTAGTCGGCGAGTGACACTCAAAAGAAATGTCATAAGTGGTATTTTATTACCATGACTGTGCGTCGTCAAACCGCGCGCGTGCTAGTTTCAGTAAACTATCAGGAAATTTTGAATAAAATCAGTCTTTTGTCAGGACTTTTCAATTTAACATCTGGTAACCCTACCCAAACCCAACTTAACAAAGAAAGCCGACTCAAAAAGACAAAGAAAAATAGAACAACCAAAGCGCCACTTCCTGAGACAAAATAGTAACTACTTGTTGATACCATAAAAAGATCAAATGGATGGAACGAACCAAGAAAAAAAACCAGCATCGGAAGGACGGAACATGCCTCTATTTCAACTTGATAATTGAAATGGGTCTGATACAGACAAAAATGTAGGATTATAATTTTATTGTTGTTGAAATTTAATATATAATTTAGACGGTCAAGGCGTTAACAGGCCAATGTTAGAAATTAGAGTTCTCTTTCTAATTTGGAGAATATTGGAATAGATGGTCGTACAGTGAGAAGATGTTAAGAGGATTGTGAAGCTGTGACTTTTCATACAAACCACTTTTTGAAACCAAATTTTTGACCAGTTTTTGAAAGGTTGTCAGTCAGAACAAACGCTAGCCTCAAACGTTTCGTTTTTTAATGACTGATTATAAATAAACAAAAAATGCCGAAATTAGTTTTGTATGAAAACACGTGAACGACAATAAAATTCAACTTATTAACTTTATCGAAAAACAAAAACGTATAAGCCTAGCTTTTGTTCTGACTGATAACCTATCAAAAATTGGTCCAAATCTCTTAACATTTATGAGGTGAAAATCGTTAACGCCGTTTGTACGAAAAGTCGCAGCTTGACAATCCTCTCAAAAACCTGATCAATAAATAAAAATTATTCCTCATTTAGAGCTTTATGGCTATGATTCTGATTTTATGTTTTATGTATTACGACTTAAAATTCAAAATTGTCCTACATAACATTGTTGGTTCCTAAAAACCCTAATTATCTTTCAACAACACGCCCTTAACAAATTAGCGTTCTCGTTCTGTTAAATTATATTATAAGCAAATCACTGTATGCAAGTCACTGTATAAAAGGGTCAGTAGTACATAATGTATGTACAACTTTTAAAAGTTTAATTTCTGTAACAATATTGAGCCTTATCACATAGACGTAAGAGAAGAAATTCCACTTGAAATACAAAAGTGTATTGGTATAATTATCCTTTACGTAATGTCATACGCAACGTGAATAAAGTACTTGAAAGTATATTGAACGGGTGTTCCCGACATTGTAAAATATGAATTGGTATTTAAAATCCTTGAGGACTACTTTAATATAAACTTTTATATTAACGATGGACTGTTAATGCAATCAAATGTAAAGTATGAACGTGATATGTGAAGGTTTATTAACATATACGTGTACGTAGGTACCTACTGTCCAAGATAAGTTTTTGTTGAAGACGCAAAATTATAATTACAAGACAGAATTCTGATTTTGAAATAACTTATTAGGATAATTTATGTGATGCAGAGTAAAAGAAGTTGGCCAGTTGGCCAAGTGTGGACTGGCACATTGAGGGTTCCGTACAAAAAAATCTTTTAGATCAACTATAGAGAGTGTAACATAAAGATGCTGTGCTACTTTAAGGTGGGCTTTCACTCGTCAAAATGAAGAACTTTCTATTAGAAACATATTATCAATTCGCAAAAAAATTTGACTCTTATACAAAATCAGCTGACCGAATTGTATGAAAAAAAAACAAAAAAAAATAGCGACTTCAGCAAAGTTGTAGAGCAAAAGTTCAGCTTGATGAGTACAAACTCACCTTAAAGTTTGACTGCATCTTTATGTTACACCCTATATAGAAGATACTACTAGATGCCGCTAGATTGTTCACATTTGACAAAATAATATCATGTTTCTTGTATGAGTGCCCACTTTATACTTTGTTATATTAACTATAGGGGCATTAGAAATACACAATCTGTGAAAATCTTATCTGTCTACCTATTATTACGGTTACCACTACCTATACAACCCGCTGACAAACAGATAGACGGGCAGATGATGCTTGATAATAGGATCCCGTTGGTCACTCTGTCTCAGTTCCGTATGTCATCACTGGCAACACACACTGGTCGAAGACCTTGGTCTTAGGACATTGCGATATCTGGGACGTAAAGATATTCCGAAGGCAGACCGCTGGATGCCGGCAGCGCAGAACCGGTCGTCGTGGAAATCCTTGCGGGAGGCCTTTGTTCGGCTGATATGATGATGATGATGATGATGATGGTCACTCTGCAGGTGTACGGAACTCTAAAAAGTATATTGTGTATAATTTATGCAGATTACTGATGGTTAGTGTTGCTGATCTTGTTTTTCATTTAAACACAACTTATTACCTCGACTTTCGTAGCTTTCATCACCTGCAATTACGCCACTGGCAGTTTTCCGAACCATATTTTAATCGTTGAAGAAATCTCGGAACTGATCGTTCTGTCATGTTCCGATATGTATTGCAGCGCGGTTCATTAAAGAGACTTATGTGTTATTGCTTCGACCCTTGTGTGGCTAAGGCTTGGCGCAGACGACAATGTTCAGACGGAAAACTTTTAAAGTTAAGTTTGTGAGGTGTTTATCATAAAACTGTTATGATTCCTCCTATCAGTGTTGTCAACTTAAGAAATAACCACGGTTCATCATCATCACTTTAATCATTATCGTCACCACCGTCATTTATTAGTAACTATCATTTACAATCAAATTCTTAACGAAATTACAATCATTTCATTTCCTTAGATTTACGTACTTATAGCTCACAGCAGTTTATATTTTCTCCGATTGGTACTGTTCTTACCTGACAACTCAAAAAGTAGGTACCTATGTATGTATGTATGTAAGTATGTATGTCTCTTTCTTAGGCTGAGCCAGTAGGCTCTAGAGCTTGATGAGTTTTGGAGTGCGAGGTGTCATTACATTCGTCTTGATACCGAGAGTGACATAGGATAAATTTTTACCCGACTGCTAAAAAAGAGGTGTTATGTTTTGTGGGTGTATGTTTGTATGTAAGAATGAATGTCTGTTTCTTTAGTTGAGCCTGTAGCCTGAACGGCTTGAAAGATTTTGGAGTGCGAGGTGTGGTTACATTCGTCTTGACACCGTGAGTGACATAGGATACATTTTTAACCGACTGCTAAAAAAGAGGTGTTATGTTTTGTAGGTGTATGTTTGTATGTAAGAATGAATGTCTGTTTCTTTGGCTGAGCCTGAAGCCTAAATGGCTAGATGGATTTTGGAGTGCGAAGTGTCGTTACATTCGTCTTGATACCGTGAGTGACATAGGATACATTTTTACCCGACTGCTAAAAAAGAGGTTTTGTTTTTGGGTGTATATTTGTATGTAAGAATGAATGTCTGTTTCTTTAGTTGAGCTGTAGCCTGAACGGCTTGAAGGATTTTGGAGTGCGAGGTGTGGTTACATTCGTCTTGACACCGTGAGTGACATAGGATACATTTTTAACCGACTGCTAAAAAAGAGGTGTTATGTTTTTTGGGTGTATGTTTGTATGTAATAATGAATGTCTGTTTCTTTAGTTGAGCCTGTAGCCTAAATGGCTATATGGATTTTGGAGTGCGAGGTGTCGTTACATTCGTCTTGATACCGTGAGTGACATAGGATACATTTTTAACCGACTGCTAAAAAAGAGGTGTTATGTTTTTTGGGTGTATGTTTGTATGTAATAATGAATGTCTGTTTCTTTAGTTGAGCCTGTAGCCTAAATGGCTAGATGGATTTTGGAGTGCGAAGTGTCGTTACATTCATCTTGATACCGTGAGTGACATAGGATACATTTTTACCCGACTGCTAAAAAAGAGGTTTTGTTTTTGGGTGTATATTTGTATGTAAGAATGAATGTCTGTTTCTTTAGTTGAGCTGTAGCCTGAACGGCTTGAAAGATTTTGGAGTGCGAGGTGTGGTTACATTCGTCTTGACACCGTGAGTGACATAGGATACATTTTTAACCGACTGCTAAAAAAGAGGTGTTATGTTTTGTAGGTGTATGTTTGTATGTAAGAATGAATGTCTGTTTCTTTGGCTGAGCCTGAAGCCTAAATGGCTAGATGGATTTTGGAGTGCGAAGTGTCGTTACATTCGTCTTGATACCGTGAGTGACATAGGATACATTTTTACCCGACTGCTAAAAAAGAGGTTTTGTTTTTGGGTGTATGTTTGTATGTAAGAATGAATGTCTGTTTCTTTAGTTGAGCCTGTAGCCTGAACGGCTTGAAAGATTTTGGAGTGCGAGGTGTGGTTACATTCGTCTTGACACCGTGAGTGACATAGGATACATTTTTAACCGACTGCTAAAAAAGAGGTGTTATGTTTTGTAGGTGTATGTTTGTATGTAAGAATGAATGTCTGTTTCTTTGGCTGAGCCTGAAGCCTAAATGGCTAGATGGATTTTGGAGTGCGAAGTGTCGTTACATTCGTCTTGATACCGTGAGTGACATAGGATACATTTTTACCCGACTGCTAAAAAAGAGGTTTTGTTTTTGGGTGTATATTTGTATGTAAGAATGAATGTCTGTTTCTTTAGTTGAGCTGTAGCCTGAACGGCTTGAAGGATTTTGGAGTGCGAGGTGTGGTTACATTCGTCTTGACACCGTGAGTGACATAGGATACATTTTTAACCGACTGCTAAAAAAGAGGTGTTATGTTTTTTGGGTGTATGTTTGTATGTAATAATGAATGTCTGTTTCTTTAGTTGAGCCTGTAGCCTAAATGGCTATATGGATTTTGGAGTGCGAAGTGTCGTTACATTCGTCTTGATACCGTGAGTGACATAGGATACATTTTTAACCGACTGCTAAAAAAGAGGTGTTATGTTTTTTGGGTGTATGTTTGTATGTAATAATGAATGTCTGTTTCTTTAGTTGAGCCTGTAGCCTAAATGGCTATATGGATTTTGGAGTGCGAGGTGTCGTTACATTCGTCTTGATACCGTGAGTGACATAGGATACATTTTTAACCGACTGCTAAAAAAGAGGTGTTATGTTTTTTGGGTGTATGTTTGTATGTAATAATGAATGTCTGTTTCTTTAGTTGAGCCTGTAGCCTAAATGGCTAGATGGATTTTGGAGTGCGAAGTGTCGTTACATTCGTCTTGATACCGTGAGTGACATAGGATACATTTTTACCCGACTGCTAAAAAAGAGGTTTTGTTTTTGGGTGTATATTTGTATGTAAGAATGAATGTCTGTTTCTTTAGTTGAGCTGTAGCCTGAACGGCTTGAAGGATTTTGGAGTGCGAGGTGTGGTTACATTCGTCTTGACACCGTGAGTGACATAGGATACATTTTTAACCGACTGCTAAAAAAGAGGGGTAATGTGTTTTATCTACGTATGTATGTAGGTATAAATATCTGTTTTTTAGCTCAGCCTGTAGCCTAAACGGCTTAAAGGATTTTGGAGTGCGAGGTTTCATTACATTCGTCTTGACACCGTGAGTGACATAGGATACATTTTTACCCAAATTCCATAAAAGAGGGGTTATGTTTTTGGGTATATGTATATATGTATGTAAGTATAACTGTCTGTTTCTTTGGACGAGCCTGTAGCCTAAACGTCTTGATGGATTTTCAAGTGCTAGGTGTCGTTATATTTGTCTTGACACCGTGAGTAACATAGAATACATTTTACCCGACTTCTAAAAAAGAAGGTTTTTTGTGTGTATGTATGTAAGTATGAATGTCTGTTTCTTTGACTGAGCCTGTTGCCTAAACGGCTATATGGATTTTGGAGTGCGAGGTGTCGTTACATTCGTCTTGATGCCATAAGATGCATTTTTACTCGACTGCCAAAAACAAAGGGTTATGTTTTTACGCGCATGGGTTATTTATTAAATTGTTAATAGATTTATTTACTGCCTCAAGTACTGGGGTAGTAAAGTTCTCTAATAGCGACCGTCATCAAAAGACGTAGCGTAGGTAGGTCTCCCGCGCGGTGGACCGAGGACCTAGTGAAGGTCGCGGGAAGTCGCGGATGCGGGCAACGTAGGACCGGTCGTCGTGAAAATCCTTGAAGGAAGCTTTTTTCCAGCACTGGACGTGCTTCGGATGACATGATGATAATAGATTTCGCTTTTAAAATTGATTTTGTTTTGATTGATAGTAACAGCAATTTAGATAAGATCCTCATCGTAGTCCAGCGATATCGATGATCGATAAAAGAAAATCTAGAAATGTCGTAGCGTGGCACCTAACTAAAAAAATTTAAATCGCGCGAAATATATCATTAGTGTGTATAAACCCTTACTGTGCTTGTTCCGTTACTCCGTTAGAATCGTACTAATAACGCTGGCTGTATATAAAGTTACACCTTCTACGTCGAATAGATATGATGGTTCAGACTTACGATTATGACGCTAGAACGAAACCGATGAACGATGGAGGTGCTTATTTATTTGTAGCAATACTAGGGTAAAACCAGGATAGTTGCCCCAGGGGTATAGTAGCCCCGATTGTAATTAATTACTCTAGTTTCGCGGATCAATCGCATTCTATTTTACTAATCTATCGAAAGATTCTCCAATTACCACTAAGTTGACCGTGTCTCATGTCATGATTGCATGGAAAGGCAAAATGCGATCAAAGTTTTTGCGGGATAGATGTCCTGTTTCTCGGCGGGGCATCTATCCTAAACATTATTTACATGGATTAGGCAACTATCCCCTATGTGGGATGGATGCCCCAAAATATAGAGGTCCGCAAAAATAGCTAATACTCTAAAAATATTAAAGATAATGTTTTTTACTTTTCATAAATTTGTAGATAAAAAACTAAAGTACCGGCCAGTTTTACAAATATAGTATTTTACTTTTGGTACTGGGAGATATAAAGTGATTTCAAAAAGTGTGGCAACTATCTGGCTTTTACCCTATAGCACCTTTACAGAATTGCTGCCTACTTTCTAGTCTGTATTTTGCATCTCACCATGAGTTAACCTACTTTGTATTGAAGGTATGTATTGAAGGTATATTATAGTTGAATGTACAAGAAAGGTAGCTAAACCTACAATTATTTGGTCGTTAACAACCCATAACTGCCCCGGTACAACAGATAGCCGTTGGGGTAGTAAAGTTCTCGAGAGGTGTCCGCGGATTGAAAAACGTAGCGTAGACAGGCTACAAATAAATTACCATGGTATGGACACTTGTGATAGGGATAAATCACCTACCCATCAGTAGCATAACAAGCAATTATAAGACTTTATTGTTGAGGATCTATGATCATTTAAGTGAAAAATTGCTCAACTATCCCCCCCTACCCTACTCAAAAACAAAAAAAAAGGTCATAACATTTGAACCGTCAAAATTAAAACAGGCATTCACAACGTTTATAATTTTGAACAAAAAAAACCGACTTCAAACAGTACTACCTAGTCATGGTACTACCCTTGGAATATCTCCTTTCCAACAAAAAAAGAATCATAAAAATCGGTTCATAAACGACGATGTTATCCGCGAACACACATAAATAAAAATATATATACGGTCGAACTGAGAAACTTCCTCCTTTTTTTGAAGTCGATTAAAAAGTAAGCAAAATGAATGACTTCCGCCATTCCCGTGGTCGATTTGATCCATACTTCCCGGGACATCCTGCATAATTAAGAGTGGGCTGCCAAAATTTGTGCATTTTTGCTAGATTAAGATGAGTCGTTCGCTAGCTTGCTGAAAGTGAAAACTACACAGCTGATTATTTGAACTTTTTTCTTTCATAAGGCTAAAACAAAACACGGGTTTCTGGTCGATACTTTTTATTATGTAAAACTATATAGGTTTGAGAAATTATTGGATTTTTCTTTCTCCTACATTACATAAGTTAGCCGCATGAAATAAATGCCGACATTAAGAGAATAATAGGTATTGATAAAACAGCTAAGATGAAATCCTAGAATGTTTACTAAGCTCGTAATAAACGAAAATGTGCATTTACGCCCGAAGTAAAGGATTTTAACCACCTCCGTGGCGTAATGGTTAGTCCATTCGCTTTACACCAGGAGGTCGCGGGTTCGATTCCCGGTGGGGTCAACTTGTAAGACTTGGTTTGGTTGGTGGTAGGGCATTTTCTAAGCCCGCCTGGTTAGCTACCACCATCTTATCTAAGTCTTGCCTCCAAACATCAGTGTTAACAGCACTGATGTGTTCCGGCTTGAAGATAAGATAGCCACATCCCCGCTGCCGCTGCGTTAGGGAATCTTGGTAAGCCCGCTTCCATCTTCGGCATCATCGTCATTTACCATCAGGTGAGATGATGCCAAGAGCTTACCAATAAAAGCTGATTTAAAAAAATTTAAGGTCGCATTAAAAACACTCACACGAAATTGAACTGTAAGCTGATTCCATAAAATTAAATGTAAGCTGTTCGCCAGTGCCGCGCGTGTAGCCTGTTCTTAAAATATAATGAACACGTCGTGATACGTACATAGAATAAACCACAAATATATGTAGGTACATAAATAAATACGTACTTAATCCTCACTGCTAAATCGTGTAAAAATCTTGATCCGAAGCCCAAGGCTAGATTTGCAATGCGTGCTTTCTTTCATTAATTCATTCTGCACCTACCTGTTAAACAGCGATCAATAAATTCGTTTATTATAAGCCTCTTCAGAGTTTATTCGAGTGTCCTTCACGAAGCCTCCGAGCTGTGAAATGAGGAGAAATCTTGCAAATAATATTTAGGTGCAATTTTTAATTTAAATTTTATGTATTTGAGATGAAGTAAGAAGTTTCTTTGTGACTCTGAGTATGCATGGTGTTTTTAAGGTTCTGTACCAAGAAAACTGGACTCTATTACTAAGCTTACGGCGTATACTTGTATGTATGTCCATCCATCTGTCTCTACAATCTTTAAACTGTATCTTTAGAACCGTAATATGTAGCCGACTGAAATTTTCACAGAATATGTGTTATTATAAGGGATTTACTGACAAATAATAAAAATGAAGTCGTAGCTCGCCGCAGTGAAGTCAAAACACTTTTTTTTTGTTCCACTTTTCTTTGCCGCCTGTACTGGTATGCCCTCTCGCACATCTACCAGATACGCTAGACTTCCAGGTTTATGATATAGCGTCCCCACTTACCTACCCTAGGGCATAACAGTGGGGGCCGCTATTCCTGCCAACACCATAAGGTGAAGACAAGGACCAGTTACGGTAGGTCTTGCCGCCAAGACGCTTGTCCTGGTACTCTGCAAGGCGAGTGCCTCGTGGAAGAGAACCACTACCTACGTATGTCGGACTCACAGTTGAAGAATGTACTACCCACTAAAAAACATCCTTATGCTTTGGCAACTTGGTTACCAGTAAAGCCTATCAGAGCGACCCACACCCTGAGAGGGGGGGGGGGGGGGAACGCGAACGCGAAGTCACTCTGAAAGAAAGTTAGTAAAGAAAACAATGGAAAACTAAATGCTGTTGTATACTTACTTCACAGTTCAGTCAACTGCAAAAACATAGTTAACAACAAAATCTATTAGGTCTACCTGTTTTTAAAATAATCAAAGCTTTGTATGTTGTTGATCTAAATGAAACAATTTATGGTGGTAAAGTTCTCGACTAGTGACCGCACACCGGAAGACTTAGCGTGTGTAGGCCTCCCACTGGTTGTTGTGGAAATCCTTGGAGAAGGCCATTGCCCAGTATTAGACGTCTTTCGGCTGCTATGATGATGATGATAATTTACAACTTCACCTAGCCTTCACTCATCAGATTCTGTCGACTGTAAATCTTAAACTTTCACCCTTCTATAAATTGATTTCTATCTACCATACCCTTGAATCACATCAATCAAACTAGTAGGTAGTAGGTCTCTAACTAAGTCTGAATTGGTACTTAAAGTTAGAACAATCATCAGTTACCACGGATATGTACATAAATAAACCTGATCTATAACAACAATATAATGATAAAGTTGTAACTGCTATGCAGCTACAAGACAATAATAATACAGCTAAAGAAAGGTTCACAAGCCTCCCCTTTCTAACAAGGGAAACCTGTTAGATGGACATAAATTTACGCAATCCATGGAAAGCAATGAAATTGAAGGCTTAGTGAAGCTTATACTTCATACTCATTATAAAATTTCTCTAGTAAATGAAGGTCTAAGAAGCAATTTTGTTTTGATATAAATACCCTCGGGGACTTTAAGTAATCCTTTGTTTAATGGAAAATATAAACAGTTATTTCAATAAATGCAATGCCAATAAGGTAACATACGACCAGTATCACTTAAAACGGGTAAGTATTAACTAGATCGGAGTTAATGCGTCGTTGGCTGTGTATTAAGCTCAACGGTATCGAGTCGGTCCTCCTAACCAGAGGTCCCGGGTTCAAATCCGGACGGCCAATGTACCACTGAGTTTTTCGAAACTTACGTACATATTATACTTACCGATTGCTTTAACGGAATCCTGCACTTCTGATTCCAGATGTGTACGAAAGTCGCGTTGCACACTTCCGTAGGTGTAAATTAAAAAAAATGACATGTACGTGACCGCGGGTGATGCTAAGTGCAACCAACCAGGCAAGCACCGTCTATTCTTTGGCTAGCACTTTTAATTGTACCACAGTATAAGAGAGAGAGAGAGATTAACTAGATAATTAAAAGTCGACGTTACTTGTAAAGCTTGTAAACATTTAAAATCTTAGCATAAGATGTGCAGACACAAATTCCAAAGAACATTTTGTTAAGAACATTCCTATATACGTATTACTTGTTAACCATTGATCGTCTCCAGCCAATTTATTGCAATGCCGTATCGACGCATCTATCTGGGCTCGCCAATAAGAGTATTGATGAAACAAGACATAGCTGTAATTGTGCATGAAGATCGTACTATAAAAGCGAACCGAATGTTTTGTGAAGATGGTACGAAGGAAGTAGATGAAATCTGTTGTGCAGTGCGGTCCAATTAGAGGGCAGGATACGCGACAAAAAGTTTAGCTTTATCTCGATTCGAAAATAATAAAGTTTAATGATGGCGATGCTTATAATCGATAAGATGATTCAAAGTTTTTATAATTACAAACTAACGTTTGGTTGGAAATACATATAATAAATAGGTAGTGCATTACATCACGGAGTTTGGCCTTATCTAACTATACTTTGATGTTTTATTTTCTTAGCTTATCTGTTATTGGTTTGATTTGGGTCACGTCTGTACTTGTCTGTTGTTGAGTTTGGTTTTATTGATCGTCGGTCAACATATGACGTTCTGCCTTTATCAGTTGAGCAGGAACCATTTATATTTTTTTACTATTTATAATATTTTATATCTAAAGTTCCCTTGCTTTAAATTATCTTAATGGCGTCAGCTTGCTTTAGTGGTAAACGATATGATTTGAGAACCATATACCTACTAACGTTCACATTTAAGGAAATAGGTTTTATTGAAGATTAAAGCTTTGGTTAACTTTTTTACTCCGCTTAGTAACAAAACAGGAGTCTATACTTATCTAAGAGAATCAAAGTACATGATTTCTGCATTAACTTACAATTAACCTTTGCCCATGGTAAATTTTACCTTTAAAAAATAAACGAAACAAAAAGTTTTTAAGTGAATGCCTCTCCAATGCTCTCCAACACTGTACCGCCAAAACATGTTTTTTTTATCGTTAAAATTTGACAGTGAAAGTGTGGATATTTTTTTTTTCAGATATATATAAGTAAATGTTTTTAAGGTTACCAAGTAACAGCATCCTATTACTAGTCTACACTGGTCGTCTGTCCGTTCGTCTGACTGTCCGCCCGACTTTAAGTCTGTATCTTTTGAACCGTGATAGGTAGGTAGCCGGTATAAAATTTCCAGAATATGTGTTATTTATTATGAGCGATTAACTAACAAATGCCAAAAATTTTAAAAAGTGAGTAATTTTCAAAGGTTTTTTTTTTGCTTCGTAAATACGGTTATACAAATTAGTGTAACTATAGTTCTTATCTTAAAATAAAACAACAAAATAAATAATTTAAACCGGCCAAGTGTGAGTCGTTCTTACGCTAATAAGTTCGAACTGAATAAGAAAATAGCATTTTTCTGTTGCTCGTTTTGATGTGTTTTGTTCGAAATGAATAGGTATCATTTTTGTACTTGTTTAGAGACGTGTGGTGGTACAAAACCTTCTGTGCGCGAGTGCAACTCGCACTTGGCCGATCTTTTTAAGTTTTACAATCATGACAAGAAAAATTTGCAATTATCGCTATACAACATTAAAATATATAAATATCATCGTAAAACCACTGTTGTATTTTCTAAATAAATAAAAAATATGTCTGAACAACAAGTCTGATACTAAATATTTTAGACATCGAAATAAGATTATCTATCATGTAATCATACCATTCACTCTATTTCATTGACTATCAATATCGGGCGTGCAAGAGAAAATCAATCAGGAAATGCACTGAGTAGAAAATACAGGAATAATTATACTCATCCTTAACTGTCTTTAGATTCATGTAATTTAATACATAAATGTTATAAACATAGTTTAATTGTAAAGCATGAATTAATATCTGATAGTATGTTAGGCGGGTAATGAAATCTTAATACAAAAACCGGAGTGATGTAGAAAAATAAACAAACATCTAATGACAGTGACAAATAGGGATAAGGACTTCTATTCATTTGAGTTACTTTTTCATCATTATCATATCAGCCGAAAGACGTCCACTGCTGGCCATAGGCCTCCTCTAAGGATTTCCACGACGACCGGTTCTGCGCTGCCCGCATCCAGCGGCTTCCCGCAACCTTCACTAGGTCATCGGTCCACCGAGCCACTCGAAAACTTTACTACCCCAACGGCCATCTGTTCTACGAGCTATGTACCTCGCCCAATGCCACTCAAGTTTAGCAATTATAAGAGCTATGTCAGTTCCTTTGGTTCTCCTATGGATCTCCTCGTTTCAGATTCGAACACGCATAGAAACTCCGATCATAGCACGCTCCATTATCTTACTTTGAGTTTACTATTGAGTTACTTTTTATCATGAGTCAAAAACGAAATTTTGTTCTAAAATATTTGAAATACATACGCACAAGTGACGTCATTGTTTTTTACCGTCATTTATACACCCATTTTGGGATTTTGATAATTTAATAATTAAATCATGAACAAAACACAAACTAGGGAATAAGGTATATTAAAATTTTAGAAGTAGCGCAATTTAGTGATCAAATCAAAATTAATTTTTGATGCAGTCATTCTTCAAATTAAAAACACAGCAGATAATCACCAGCTATTTTCCGACTTAGCCATTTTCGTAATAGAAATTCAAATACCATTATAAATCCACAGTTAGCTAGGTTTAATTGTGAGCAAGTTAATTATATCGAACGCGAATACGATGGTTCTGATAAAAGGCCGTGGGAAAAGACTGCAGATCTGATAGACTTAGCATAAAATAATAGGTCTTTACCTATAAAATTGCCGATTCAGTTTTTGAAGTTCATTGCCAATTTTTATTTGAAAATAAAAAAGTTATTGTTTTTTATTATTGACCTTATGGTGACACTACTTATGGTCTTTTATTTTATTAACTAGTGGCATTTTTTTCATGTTCCAATCCCCTGAGCTGTGTACCATTTAATGGAACAAGGTCGTTTTCTTAGTGGTCATATGGGGCAATTTTTAAGACTCAATTTTCTTGAATTTTTCTAAAAGTGACGAAACCTTATGCGGGGTATTTCCAATTATGACATTAGTAACGGAGATACTGCTACGATAACTCTAGAGCTTTAAAATTAAAAATTTGTATTCTTTGCCTCAATAAAGGCGATTTTTTCAGGTGAAAAAACTCGACTTCATGGGGTTAAAGCCACAGTGCTCTCAAAATATCTAAACAATGGGCATAGGTTTACCACCATTTCATTTCATTTTAAGAATAAATTTTGTTTTAATAACTATTGCTCTTAATATTAATTTTCATCTTTAAACTTTTTTATACATTCGGAAATTTCATAGGTAAAGACGTAATATTAGCTAACTAGTTAATATAATATTATTTAGGCAGAGTAGAGGGGAGAAGATCTCGAGGTAGAACATCACTCCGCTGGTCAGATCAGATCAAAGCTGTACTTCACCTGCCCATTAACACCGCTCTCCGACAGGCTGAAGACAGGGACTCTTGGCGAAAACTAATTAAAACTACCACCTATGCCTACCAACAGCAACAAGAACCGACCTACTTAGACACGACCTTCAGAAAATGAAGAGTGCGACGAAGAAAAGAAGAGAAGAAAGTAAATGTAATTAGAGCTGAAGAAGTACTACTTAATAATGATAGATATGCAAATACGTACTTTATGTTTGAATTAAAAACTGAAAGTTAGAAGAAACATGCGTATGCAAAAACCGTGAATGTATATCCACAATTTTAAAATGATACATACATTAATTCAAAACTCTCATCAATATATTATATCAATAAAGCGTAGCCACAAAAAAATCAATCCAAATAAACAAGTACTTCAGGCAGACTATTTATCACAAAAAATACCACAGAACTCTTCGCTTTAGCTCCATAAAGGATTCCCGGCGTTATTTTCATTCCATCATCTGCCAAGCTTAGTCAAGTTTTTTATGTTGCATACTGCACTTTTTTGGATAAGAATAATGTTATATTATTCTCATGCAAAGAAACTGGATTGCGTTGGATTTCTACCACTTTTGGCGATCAGCGCTGTGAGCAGCATTTTCGGGATCACTTTCAAACGCAGCCTTATTGGGAATTGAATGCCTCATGAATATATCAACCATGGCAATTTACTTTTGAATGTTCGAGATTTTGATTGTATGTTATGCAATTAGCTGCACTGGTCAATTTAAGTTTAGGAATGTCAACATCCATGTGTTCTATATCATACCATTATTTTATTTTCGTTTATCTTTAAATTAATTGTAACATCATTGTTATCAACAAATTTTAATTATTTAAAACACCTTCCTAAACCTTATCCATTTTAACCAGATCATGCATCTTATCTGAACACCTATTAATATTAATGAGACAATCATTTATTACATAAACTTGGCCACCTGGAGTTTGCTTCACTCCAGTATAATGTCCTGTAATTGTTGACTTGATTGAAACAGTTACAAGAGAGTAACTATACTGAGTACATTTATCCACTATCTGAGCTAGTTTACCCACCTACATTATCTCAAAGTGTTTATGTTTGACATTCCGCAGCTACTCCTATATTTTTATGTCAAGTTTAATGATTAGCTAACTCAAACAAACAAATCATTCCCAAGGCTATTACAATTATTTTAATACCTTATTCGAATACTAAGGTTAAGGTTCACAGTAACTACTTTGTAAATATTTGTTTTGTTCAGTAAAAAAAAATACCAATTGTGAATAAAAAAAAGATTTATTTATTTATTAAAGTTAATATTTACCTCGTATTTTCTACTACTATAGTTATTATTATTCTGAAACTAGCTATGCCCGCGGCTTCACCCCCGTAGATATTGAGATTGCGCGGTGAGCCGCTCGCGGGTTTTTAAGGTTCCGAAATCAAGGAACCCTTATAGTTTCGGTCTATCTGTGTGTCCGTCTTTCCGCGGCTTAGCTCAGGGACTATTATTTAATGGTACACCTTCCCGGTCGTGCATACAACAACTCGAAAAAATTTCGTCGTAATCGATCTACTAATTTTCGAGTAACGCATGGCAATAGATTGTTATATTTAAAGATAATTGTGCTGAAAGCTTGCTGTCACGCAAAATCTAATTGCATCTACAGATACTTAACTAAGTCTCTAGTTAAATTTCTAATTTATCATCATTACAGCTCATATACGTCCCCACCGAGGGGCTCGAGCCTACCCTGAATCAGGGCGATTAGGCCTTAGTCGACCACGCGGGCCCAGTGCGGGTTGGTCGACTTCACACACAACCTTCGAGTTTCCTCGCAGGTGTGTGTGCAGGTTTCCTCACGATGTTTTTCTTCACTTGAGTATATGTACGTAAGTTTTGAAAAACTCATTGGTACATTGACCGTCCAGATTTGAACCCGGTACCTCTGGTTAGATGGACCGAGTCGTTACCGGTTGAGCCACCGACGCTTTTTTAATTTATACCTGAGCATAATCATAATAATACTTAAGAAAATTACTAGATTTTAGAAAATATTAGATAAATGTTATTGCACACCTATAAAATATAAAAAACACAATTCTTAAATGGCTATTATAGCGGTACGATTTGGGTGGTCTTATCGCTTGAAACTATTTTTTTAAGACACCCGGTTAAATTATTTGTATGAGTCACGAGCCAGCCACCACATAATGACATGTAGAGCTGTTAAACAAAATAAGATGCACCTTTCCTTTCACACATTTAGGAGAAATTCCCTATTGTATGGAAATACAGTAGCAAGAAACAGTGTTTTCAACAAGTAGGCGAACTATTAGTCGTGTCTTTTACTTCATTGTATATAGAAACTAAGAGATCCTTATTGTTGTTTACATGGTCATCTCTTTATGGCTTTAAGATGCCTCATTCCGAGCAGGTTGATACGTGTTAAAATAATATCGAACGTAAGTCAATGCGGGCTTCAGCGCGGCTGTTACTTTGAAACCGAACGCCCAATTCTCTATTTTACATGTTTTTATTACTTTTCTATTCTTTCAAATAAGTTTAAAAAAAATGTGTTCAATTAAAATAAAAGGTCTTAAAATGACCGATTTTGGTGTGTCAATTTCATTGAATAGAAATTTTGCAATAAATGCTAGAGATGCACCGAAATTCGGTTTACATTCGGTATTATCGAAGTTCGGCAGCTTTTACCGAACTTCGTCTCCGGCCGAATTTCGGTTAGATCTGCCGAATGTCGGCCGAAATTCGGTTGCTTAAATTAATTTAGATAAGAAATGGATTTAAATTTTGATTTGATCACTAAATTTTAGAAGTAGCGCAACTTCTAAAATTTTAATATACCTTATTCCGTAGTTTGTGTTTTGTTCATGATTTAATTATTAAATTATCGAAATCCCAAAATGGGTATATAAATGACGCTAAAAAACAATGACGTCACTTGTACGTTTGTATTTCAAACATTTTTAGAACAAAATTTCGTTTTTGACTCATGATAAAAATTAACTCAATAGTAAACTAAAAAGTACGTACTTACCGAAATCAATTGTACCTTTAGCGCGAAAACCACTATGCGTCATGCGCGGGACCATCCTCCGTGTCCTCTTGAAGTAAACTGCCACGGTAAAATCTGCCACGTCGATCGATGAGCATCTTGCTGCGTTTTTTCTCAGCAACTTAAGGGTAACGGCTTTTTCATTTATTTGTCCAAAAGGATATAAAGATTTTCTTAGTTAGAAAGCCGTCACTGCCTTTTTATTTATCTTATGTTATTTATTTTTATTTTATATCCTACACAATAAAACAGTTACAATACCTTAACTGCTATTTAGCTAATGACATCATGAATACTGCGTTTCAGTTTAGTATGCCCAGTAAGTCTAGTAGAGATGCTAGTAGATATAAACGCCGCTAGACTGCTGTAGCCGCCTTACAGGTAATTCTAGAATACTTAGCGGCGTTCTTCAGTAGTGCTAGTAAATGTTAAAGATTTCCATTACGAGGCAAAATCACTGCAAACAGCACTTTACGTTCTTGTAATCTAGTAATGTATAATAAACGCCTTTTTGCTTATTATATTTTTAAAAACAGTGCATTTAACGGCCTTTTTGGTACTTGTATCTCCGAAACTATGATGAATAAAAACTAAAAAGATGTTTCCAAGATTGGTCGATACGAATTTTTGCACCTAATTCAGTGGTATAGTTAACTCAAAAACTACAAAATGTTACTTAACGGCCTTCTGTTTTATCAGGGCAGACTACGAAAGTATACCCTATCAACAAAAAAACATTGTCGTTAGTTGGTCCACAATAGACGAAATTGTTGGCGAACATATTTAAAAGGTGTACAGGATGACTTTTAATTATTTCTTGATAACAAAAGATTTGCATGTAATCGTGATAACAAACAACTTTTCCAAAGAAACTATATGTCAAATCAGAAAAAAACATTTTGGCCCTCGATACAAAATAAATTATCTAATCGGCAAAAATGTATAAGGGACATTTTTTTTTCATATTTGACATATATTTTCTTTGGGAAAGTTGTTTGTAATGACGAAGACATTCATATCCTTTGCTATCAAGAACTAATTAAAAGTCACACCATTTACAGATGAAAATAGAACCTCCTTTTTTTGGTTAAGTCTTCCAACAATACAGCGGTACGAAGTGTTAATGTTTGTTTATCGTGATGATATTATATCGCTGCAAAGTAATTTGTGCAATGCGTTGGTTACTGTGAGCTGAATAAAGTTTTTGTTAATATCGAGGTCTTACTAGTACAGTAGACACATCAAGCTATACACTGCCAGCACAAGCTGGCACGTAAAGCTATGCGTGATTTAACCCACGTGAGTCCTATTTATACTGGTAGTGTATAGCTTGATGTGGTCTCTACTGTACAATGAATTGTTTTGATTGTTTTCACTTAACAGTGTTGCCCAACAAAACATAAATAATTATACACATATGGATGATTTTAAACATGATAAATATACCATTTGATATCTGATTGTAACTATTTCATAGCACGAAAGACCTGGTAACCTTGTTTGTTAATAACTTTAAGGTTTTAAAAGGGCTTTTTTTCGGCTCAAGTGATTACAACATTGCGAAAGGCAATCATTTTGATGATTCATTCTTCTGCGGCGCCTTAATAACGTATTGTGCGTGTTACTTTCCATGTTGAACCAAATTGATTTAAATTGTTATCGGTCTCAGAGTTTTGATTATGCTGTATTACCTCCATGTATTTCTATTCATGCCAAATTTACTCAATATAAAAACGTAATCTGACTGATCTGCTTATATGGTGTTTTGAAAACATCCAAGAACATTTAAAATTACTATTTAACCAACTTCATAAAGGGAGGAGGTTCTATGTTCGTCTGAATGTATTTTCGAATGTATTTTACCGATATTTTTCAAATTTTTAAAAACACTGTTTGAATTTGATAGGGTATATCTTCAAAGTGGTCCCTTAATAATTATTTTTTATCGGTTTGGTAGTTTTTCAGCAAATTAACAAAAACGCGTCAAGTGTGAGTCCTTTCCACAAAAGTGTAACAAAAATACTTATTCTTTACAAACAAGGACATCAACGCAAGACTTAGATGGTGGTAGCTAGCCAGGCGGGCTTTGAAAGTGCCCTACCACCAACCAAACCGAGGCTTACAAAATTGAGCCCGCCGGGAATCGAATCCGCGACCTTCTGGTGTGAAGCGAATGGACTAACTATTACGCCACGGAGGTGGATGAAATTTATTAAAAATTTCTTAGAGCCTAGCTATTTTTAAACGTATGACCTATCAAATGCGCAATAGCCTTAGATACGACTTAATTTTAGAATATGCTATGAAATGATTATAGAGGTATTTGTTTCCGTAATATACTGGTCCATTCATAAAATTAGAATTCGATAAGAGTTAATAGTTTAACTGTTAAACACTAGTCGTATATTAATGTAGCAAATATTTTCTTGGAAGCAGTACCATAGATTGCTCATTCTCATTTGTTACCTTTTGACTCTGCATGTACTAGTATTCATTCAATACTTCATTTCATAGTTTTATTTTTTGTTATCTGTTTTCCAATCTTATACTGTGTCATTTAAGAGATCATTAACTGCAATTTTTTAATCAATAAATACTATTTCAAGTTTCAAAGCTATGTATAGATCTATCTATTCGTTTCCTAACAAGTCAATGACACGTTGATTTAGGAATATCTCTATACGGAACTGTGTAATATCTTTAACTAATGTTACTTCAACAATAGAGCTTTAGCTATCAGAGGCATCGATACAGTTATACTTTGACGGGCGTTTCGAATAGCCCATCATACGTTCAAATGGGATACTTAATACATTGATGACTCTTTTTCTTTTCTCTTGATATTGCGCAAACAGATCTTTGGGTGCCTATTACAGTTCAGATGCACTGTTGCAACGTAATGACGATGCGATTGTATCTAAATGGTTATCTACCTTTCAAGGCAGGAATGAAGAAACTGAACTGGTGTTTGTGGATCTCAAGAATATATTTTGATACTAGTTTAGAATCTTGTTAAGCCTTACCTTAGTTGCTTGGTTTGCTATTTGTAGTTTTTACATATTTTTTGTTGATCAGTAGCAATAATTATGATAAAGATAAGTGCAGTTCCACTTATGAAGTCTCTCAGTGTCAGTACTTTGGTTAATGTCCTTTTTTCTTATAAGGTCGCAATTTATTTTTATCCCCTATTAAATGTCTTCTTCATGTCATTGCCTCACCTGATAAAAAGTGATGTTCATTTCAGAAACGGAGTGAGGTTTTCCAAAAAGTGTTTAAAGTTCAATACAATTTTTTTTTAATGCTCTACATTCGTTTTTAGTGTTCCGCTAACCCAAATGGTGACCAACGGGACCCTTTTACTAAGCCTCCGCTGACTGTACGTCAGTCCGTCTGTCTGTCAGCGGGATGTATTTCATGAACCGTAATAGATTACGTTCCTTCTTAAACCTCGGTGGTTTTTTGGAACGCGTGATGGTGCTTCTGGATGTATTTTGTTATTACGATAATAAATTGAAAAAAAAGATATATAAGTAGTTGAAAGTTTCACAGAGTGTGTATTTCTATTGCCGCTATAACAACGAATAATAAAAAAGTTTAGGAATAAAGGGAACTCTGAACTCACCTACTGACAACGTGTTTTTTTTTGATGCGTAAAGAAAATAGCGACATCTAGTAGAATTCAGTAGTAACTGCTAAGTAGTTGACTTATGAAGAACTAGTGGGTGCCCGCAGCTTCGCCCGCGCGGATCCCGATTTTTGCGGTTCCCGTGGGAATTTCCCAAAATCCTTTCTTAGCGGATGCCTACGTCATAACATCTACCGGAATGCCAAATTTCAGCCCGATCCGTCCAGTGGTTTGGGCTGTGCGTTGATAGATCACTATGTCAGTCAGTCAGTCACCTTAGAGTTATATATATTTAGATATTTTGATACTGAACCCTCATTGCGCGAGTTCAACTCGCACTTGATCGTTTTTTTTGTTTAATAGTATGTCTTTTTTCGATCCTCACCTATCGGTTTAAGCCATAAGCATGTTATTTATTTGATACTTACTTAACCATTCTAAGATGCTACTGATCATATCTGAAGTCATATTTATTTACCTAACTCGCCTATATTTCTCTTGCACCATTAATTAAACTGTCCACTACTTAACAGATAAACCTTATTCTCGTAGGTTAACCGTTCGAATGCGGTGTTGTGTAAAATGATTAACACTTCGATTGGTCTACTTGATCATTAACTGTGATCAGACAGTGTTCTGGCCTAGTCAATGGTTAGACTTTGATTATGTGGCTAGAATTAAATTGTTCAGTTGATAATAGATCAAGTGAAAGGAAAAGCTTAAAATTAATTGAATTAATTTATTTAGCTTTGCAGTATTGGTAAGTAGGTAACCAATACTGCAAAGCTAAATAAAGTAGGTAACGCCAAATTTGATAGCGTAAATTGTTCCACAAAACTATTCATCGTGCCGTGTTACATAACCTCAAAACGGGGTTCACGGGAATAAGCGTCGTCAAAAAAAAATTGGTCGTATTACATATGGAACGAACTGTGTATAGTTATGAACTGTTGGTGACCCGAATAAATGTGTTTTATTCATTTATTAAATGTATAATTTTCCAGAGGTTAGCTATTATTATATATATGTCCATATGTCTCTTTCTAGGGATTACTATACACAATTATAAGTCTACGTTAACAACCCAAAGCGTCCCCACGGCTGGAGCACGAGTCTGAGAGTTTAAGCCATACTCCCCACACGGGTGTCAAGTCAGGATTGGTGGAAGATGTAGGGCTGTTGGCAAACCCTATTCTCTGAAGTTTTCAAGCCGGCTGAAAGGCCTATGACGTGGCTTAACTGCCGTCAAATTTAGTAACCGGAAAATTCCGGGAACGATGGAGACAATTGCCACTAACAGTAAAAGAGTTGATAGTCAGTTATAACTTGCATGATCGTGGCTACAGCGCAAGTAACACTGGCCAACGATCGCTTTAATAAGAGTTTAATTAACAAATAATTCGAATTTTATTGAGTGTTAGAGTTTCACATACCTAAATATATTTTTTTAATATGAAACTAATATTAATTAAACTTTTTTTTCAGGTAAGTTTCTAAATTATTGCGGAACACTCTTGTATCTTCCACACTTCATCATTCATAGTAAGTATTTTAAAGATATAATTTATTCACAAGAAGCGCCGACACCTTCATATTAACTTGTGATCCTACTCATGAAACTGAACAACTTTTGTTCAACAACTTTGCTCAAATCGAAAAAAAAAATTTAGACTTTTCGTACAAATCCATCAGCTTAACCTAGGTTTGAGGCGTCGGCGCATCCTCCAATTACGCCAACGCACCCACAAAAAAAGGTGCCTAACGTAGACACCATTCCAGGTTTGATTTGGCTTTTCCTCCTTTTCTCTACTCGCTGCAGATCAAACATCACGAGGCTCATCTCCCCTATAATAATAATTAGACGAGTACTTATGATAACGGGAATAATAGCATCTTTCTCACGATTTTCAGCTACAACTACAGATCTCATTAATCTTGCATCCGTTTAATACAGTCAAGAATAGACAGTTCAATCTCCCCTATTGTCCTGTCTACTTTCTCCCCCTTGTTTCTCGCAGGTGCTAAAGGGTTAACAGGTTCATTTTAATTTGACAACGGTTTAAGCATTAATTGAAATTTTAATTGGCGAAAGTTCCAAGCTTAGGTCAACTTGATTCTTGATACTTGATTGTTACTAAGTCTGTTTAGTATTTACTTGAAATTAACATGTTCACATAGTTGGGTTTACTTAAGAGTAAGTAGCAAAGGTAGTATTTGCTTATCACGACATCTGACTTTCACGATTTTTTAGGGTTCCGCATAGGACCTTATTATTACTAAGCCTCTGCTTTTCGTCCGTCTGTCTGTCAGTAGGCTGTATTTTATGAACCGTAATAGGTATATAGACAGTCGAAATTTTCACAGTGTGTATTTATTTCTATTGCTGCTATAACCACAAATAATAAAAATAGTGTCAAAACAAAAAGGGGGTCCGTGATTTTTTTTTCTTGAACGTTGATATAGAACCCTACGTGTGCGAGTCCGTCTCGCACTTTACCGGTTTTTTTTAAAGTGGTTTGTTTATCTGTCGGTTCATTACGTCATTTTATTGACAAAAACTTAAGTAGGTTACGTGCATTATTTTTTCTTAAATGTGGGTAAGTTCCTACATTTTTTGGGTCATCATCACAATTTAAGAGCCGTTCTCTTGTCGGTGTAGCTCTTTCCAGGTATCTATCTCCCACACTATCTACTTCATTTCTCTATACGTTTCTACCTTAACTTTCTTCTTAACTTAGTCTATATAAGCAATTCTAGGTCTTCCTCTTCCGCGCTTTCCTTTAATCTTTCCTTTATTTAAGTACAAAAATGTACCGCCAATTGAGGGTCCCTGTTATTAAGCCTACGGTTCGTCTACCTCTATCCGTCCGACCGTCAGTCTGGCTGACCTTTAAATAGCTGTATCTTTTGAACCGTAAAACCGTTTTGGGTAAAATTTTTACAGACTATGTTTTGTTGTGGCGGATTTCCTAAAAATAATAAAAATTGAAAATAGTAATTAATTAATGAGTTGTAAGAAACGTGTTTTTCAAGGTATTTGGTTCTGGCTCTACAAGCGTCAAAGTTGGTGTAATTACAGTGCAAACCGTAAAGTAAATCAACACGTACATAATAAAAACCAATCAAGTGTGAGTCGTATTAGCGTTAAGGATCCTGAACTGAATGAAGCATTTTTTTTGTGAATACACATCCAATATATTGTATGGTACATAATAATAATAATACGTAATCCTCGGTGCGCTAGCCCGACTCGCGCTTAGCCACTATTTTAACACTTAACCATTAAAAGTCATCAAAATTAAAATATTTGTATAATTAAACATTTCTTCAAGAATTGCATTAAAATCTCTGAGAGATATATAAATTAGCTTAATCAAAAATCAATTATGATTTTTAAACGCTTTGATCATCATAAAAATTAATACGGAAAACATAAACAAATAAGAAGGCCACTTCAACGCACAGTGGTTGGAAATTCAACGCCCACGCACAAAAAAGTTATGATCGCAAGCTCGAAAGTCTGATAAAAAGTTTTTGTAATTAGCCGAAATTGACAATCATAAAGTGGAGCAAGCTAATACAGAAGTTTCAATGGCGGGTTGCGCAAGAGCATGTTTGCAGACAAACCGACGTTTCTACAAGTTTTCATTGATAATAAATAGAGGTGAGATTTTCTGCAACTTTTCGTTGCAAAATCCGTAATGGGGTCAACTTAACAAATGTCGTTAGAGTATTATTTTATCGATATGTTCAATCATTTATTGGATTTTATATCTGAGAGGTCAAACATTTATCGTTGTCTATTAATAAACATCACTAGAGGTTCGCACATCTTTTATTAAGATACAAACTATATCTACACCAACATTTTTTATTTATAGCTATATACTTTTAAACTGAATGTCGCTGAGTACAAAAAGAAACTTTAAAAGACATTCACAATTAATTCGAAATGAATGATTATCATGAGATTCTTGCCATTCATAAATTTATGCAATAAAGCGTCACGCCAAAAAGTGCAACTTATGGACAAAGCACAAACGAATATATACATCACTAGCCCAGTGGGCGGACCACTCATTCATGAATTGGGCAAGCAACCCACGCGCTAACGGTGCCCGTAAACACACCGATGCATTTTACTAAATTGTACGCGTTAATTAATACAAATTTGTTATTTACCGTAAACTTTGCGGTGAGCGGGAAACGTTTAGTTAATTTTCCAAGCTTTTTACTGATGTCTGGAAAGAGAGCGGTTAGGTAAACATAGTAATAAATCAAATTTAAATTACGAAATATACAAAAGAAATAGCTAGGCTTCCACCATCTTATCGGTGTAAACAACATTGATGTGTTACGGCTTGAAGATAAGATAGCAAGTTCTCCATTGGGTTGGGGAATCTTGGTGAGCCTGCTTCCATCTTCAGCATCAATGTCACTTACCATCAGGTGAGATGACACCAAGGGCTTACCAATTGAGAATTTAAACAAAATATCCAGCCGGTTTACACTCTTGGGCGAACAGTAATTTCTAATCACCTCTTCTGGGCCTTTGATAGGGCCTTAAATAGTACTATCCCATCTCTACCCGAGGTGTTTCTCTCCGATCCTCACCATTCCAAGCAACGACCTAAACTTAGGCAGTTGCATCTCTTTGTTCATAATGGCCAGCAACAAGCAGTTCTTTTGAAAGAAAAAACTTCCTGAAGTAGTCATGGCGACTAAGGGAACAAAAATCGGTAGCAGCGTTCTTTCCGCATACTGTGCTAGTACAGCTAATTACCCTTTAAGGCTCCTCCGTCCCTAAAATTAGTAGGTAACTCGATTCACGATCTTTCAAAAATCGAACGAAATCGTTTGAAAATAAAGTTCTTGTCAGCCCGTACTGCAACGTGGCCGTTACGTCAATCGCTACAGACGAATCTTGCGAAAATTGTGGTTTTTAATTCATTAAAAGTAAAATAAAAAGAATTTCCAAAAAGTAAGAAAACAAAATCATTTTATATTGTTTTGTTAAGAAGTTCATAAATTATCATAATGTTTCTATTAAAATTGCAGCAGTTCTACGGTTACAACTAGAAAAAAAGGGTGCATTAGGATATTTTTTTCTTTAGTTCTGTGTATTAAAATAGAATTCTAGTAAATCAAAATCACTCCTCATATCCTGTAAATTACAAAAAAAAAATTTTTCGTTAAAAAAAAACCTTAATTGATGTAAAAAGTGGTTACAAAGTTGGTCGTTGGCGGCAGTATAAGCCTTAAAGCTCACACAACATTTCCCATTATAGGTCTTTAAAAAATTTACGAATGACACAAATAATCACCCACGCGACGTATAAATAAAGCGACAGTTAATGACACCATTTATTGGTGATCGCACTTCATTTGATGATATTGATATGCGACTAAACTAGTTTTTGTGGTTGATTTAATTTCAATGTTTTCCACGGGTCGATGGTTATCCAAGTGACAAAACTGTGCATCTGTCCTTTGCAGTATGCTAAAGGCAACTGTATCCCAGAATTTGTAAAAAGCTTGGTCACAGAACATAATTTTGTTTTTGATGTGTAATTAAAAACTTAACTAAAACGTGTTGTTGTAGAGGTACATGAACCAGACTGCGGCGATGTTCAAAGCGCTGTTTTAAGTTTAGTGTTTTATTCATCCGTTCCTAAACGGTTTTAGTATCCCTCCTCACTTTAATAGTAGTTTAGTAAAGATCTCTCCTTACTTTAATAGCACTTTAGTGAAGTAAGTATAAGCATCCTGATCGAATCATAAATGAGGAGATCCGTAGGAGAACGAAGGTTACCGACAAAGCTCACCGAATTGCTAAATTAAATTTGCAGCGGGCGAGGCACATAGCTCGTAGAACAGATAGCCGTTGGGGCAGTAAAGTTCTCGAGTGGCAACCGCAGACGGGCCTCCTACTCGGTGGACCGACGACCTGGTACGCGAGTCGCGGGTCGCGTGAAGCCGCTGGATGCGAGCAGCGCAGGACCGGTCGTGGGTTAGGCCTTTGTCCAGCAGTGGACGTCTTTCGGCTGATATGGTGATGTATGATGAAAGTAAAACAACCGACAGAGCAATTTTCAACCGACTTCCGAGGAGGTTCTCAATTCGACTATATGTTTTTTTTTGTGTAACAACGCGATAGCAAGAATAATGAATTCTTTTTTTATTTGATAGGGTATGCTTCTTAGTTGGTCCCTTATAAATTTTATCAAAATCGGTGCAATACTTTTTTTTTGAAAATTTACTAAAACCAAAAAAAATAATGCAAAATTGTACAAATTTGTTGGGATGAAAGTCGGTTTTTTAACGTGTTTAGCGTTTCCAAAATCTTAATTGATGCCAACACAAATAAGTGCCTGATAGAACAACAAATGACAATCACGTCCAAGCTTCATGTTCGTTCGTGGGCTTCTTCCCCTCGTAAACCATTTCCACTTCGAACCGCAAAACAAATACCTATCGGATCTTATTCAAACCACCAACCACCTGTCTGAGTACCATTCAAATTCACAAGCAGAAAACGAAATCTAGTGCACCGACCAATCGTATTTCTCTCGTGGGAACAGAGATAATAATTCACAAGTTGTCACGTTTCTATTAGTATTGCCGACGTTTGGTGTCCCATTGTCTAGCTTAGCTCCTTAGTCTTCTGTAGTCCTGGTTACAGTATGGTCAGAGAAAGAACTGTTGCAATCATCTTTCATCATCCATAATCGATCTATTTAACCGACTCCAAAAAAGGAGGAGGTTTCTCAATTCGACCGTATATTTTTTTTATTTTTTTTTTGGTGTGTTAGCAGATAATTTCGTCATTTGTGAACCGATTTTGATGCTTCTTTTTTTGTTGGAAAGGAGATACCCCAAGGATGATACCTTGATAAGGAAACAAGGATCTGATGATGGGATTCCAGAGAAATCGAGGGAAACCTTAGTTTTTTTGTTCTTACTGCCTGGACACGTGTTACTTTAAATTCTATTCATGAATAAATTAGACACGTGTAAAACACTGCATCGGTAGCGTAACGGCTAGAGTCGCCGCCTCCTGTCCGGGAGGTCGTGGTTCGAATCCTGCCACGTACCAATGTGATTTCGAATTTAGATTTCATATGTAAGTTTATCCGACGCTCTTAGGGTGAAAGAAAACATCGTGAGGAAACCTGCACACGCCTCCTAAGAAACTCGCAGGTTGTGTGTGAAGTCGACCAACCCGCAAAGGGCCCGCGTGGTTGATTAAAGTCCGATCGCCCTAATTCAGGGTAGGCTCGAGCCCTTCGGTGGGAACGTATATGAGCTGATATAATGAAAAACTGCATATTTTCCATTGCCTTCTCGACTTATTTGACATAATCGGATATAACGAATCAGCCATACCTTATTTCAGGCATTGAATTTGTGCATAATTCCAAATTCATTTTGATTAAAATTTTTAGGGTTCCGTAGTGCCTACGAGTAAACCTTATAGGAACGTTCTGTCCGTCCATCACAGAGAGTTACAGTGTCATACATAACTTTTAAATTTTGAACTGAATTTCATGAAATTGGACCCTCAAATTGTTTAAAGATTTCAATTTTAAATACTTTAAATATAGATCTTAACCTTCTTAGGGTATAGTAATGGGGCTTGAACATTTTTTTTCAAGTGAAAATTTTCGTATGGAGCATTTAAAAACGGTAGTGTTTTCTAGTAAGATATTTTATAGGGTGCACTGTTTGCAAGATATAAGGTTGCTAAAGTCGTTAATAAAGTGCCCCTGGCCACAGATTATGTAATAGTCCCTGGCGTTTGTATACCTACTCTTAAGTTTGTAAACACTTAAGACCTAAAAGATAGTCGATACTTTTGATACTGTTAATTCTTTTAATTTTATTTTACTTTTAATAATACTTTTTTACTTTTTCTTTGACCTACACACTTTTATTTTGGGTTTTACTATAAGAAACAGTTTTCAAGTTGTGAAGTATATATACAGTTATACTGTGGAACCCTACACTATGCGTGGTCCGAGACGGACATGACTGGTTTTTATTAGGGTTCCTTCATCATATCAGCCACAAATCAACCACTGCTGGACAAAGGCCTCCCCCAAGGATTTCCTAATAAATAATAGGGTTACTTACCCAAAGGATAAAAACGGGACTCTATTACTAAGACTCCGCTGTCCGTCCGTCTGTCTGTCTGTCTGTCCGTCTGTCACCAGGCTGTATTTCATGAACCGTGATAGCTAGACAGTTGAAATTTTCACAGATGATGTATTTCAGTTTTTTTTTATTATTAAAAATTTGATTGCGTTGCCGCTATAACCACAAAAATTGGAAAAAATGAAAGTCTCCATACAAAAAACGTGTTTTTTTAAACGTGAAGAAACTAACGTCATCTAGTATGATGGTACGGAACCCTTTGTGTGCGGTTCTCGTACTTGGTCGGTTTTTGAATTTCATCACATCATCATCAAGAAAACGTCGGATACCTTTCGATGTATGTTTCAATTCTGGGAATTTCTTGGTGCCCTATTGTCTAGCGAGGCAGTCTCGCTATCTCTGTTTCACACTCTATGCTACGGTCTTTGGTGACAGTGGGTCTGGTCAACGAATGGGCCATTTAATTCTCGATATTGTTATCTGTAGGAACAACTTTATCTTTTGACTGAACCGTTTTGAGTTATCTGTTGCAAATCTTGTATTGACTTTAGACTCCAATGGACTCGTATTTGAATTTTTTGTCACTTTTTGTTATCGTTTTTCCTGTAGAAATCTTACATACTCGTGTATAAAAATATACTCATGTATAAAACTGAAAGGTCACTCACTCACTCATTAAACACGAAATTTTGGATTACTACTTCACCTATGATGCTGAAATTCGATAGTTAGATAGTTTACAGGTAGGAGACGTTATTTTGTGACATGAGCGGGTCTTGTACTATCGTAAGTTTTTATGAAAGTCTTAAAAGCTATGTCACTGCCACTGGAGACACAAAGATAAGTTATTCTGGTTTAAAGTGTAAAATTTATAAGTAGGATACCTGATAAAAGATTTCTCCAGGGACGGATTAAGGTGGTCAAAATAATCAAGTTAATTTTCAAATTTCTACGGAATAGGAATAAAGCGGGAATAAAGTCCGGGCAAAAGCGATGTCCCAACGAGCGAAGGTGCGGGCAAAAGTAAATGAAAGTCAAAATTAATAAAACAAGTAACTAAACTAATTTTTCGCATATCGGAAGACGTGGGTAGGCCTGCCACATGGTGGACCGACTACCTGGTGAAGGTCGCGGGAAGCCGCTGAATGCGGGTAGCGCAACCGTTCGTCGTGAAAATCCTTGGCGGAGGCTGTTCGATTTTTTTATTATTTTTTTAAACTGAATAGTTACTAGAGGTACTTCAATAATTTGAAACTCATC
The DNA here is from genome assembly GCA_947284805.1 of Coleophora flavipennella. NCBI lineage: Eukaryota > Metazoa > Arthropoda > Insecta > Lepidoptera > Coleophoridae > Coleophora > Coleophora flavipennella. Next base: position 12,638,507 of record OX369273.1, read on the forward strand.
CTTTATTTTTACTTTCTTAACCCCGTAGAAGGGTACGTACGTACGCAGGTTAGAGGAAGTATTGATTGCTAGGTTACATACACTAGATTTGATAGAATATATTTTTACCCGACTGCTCAAAAGGAATAGCGGCCCTCACTACATGACCCAGCCACGGATCATATAAATAAGGTTGGATTGGAAATGTGCTCTGGGCAGGCAATCATTAGACAATCATACTTAACCGAAGCACGCGTTCATACTTTTTATTTGCGTGTTGTTGTGTGTAACGTACAGACAGACTCTCGAAATGTTGTGAGACACAATTGCAGCCCTGTGTTCTAAGTGTGTTTTGTTTATTAGTGTGCGCAATTCGTGTATGTATTATTATTACTTGTGTAGTGGAGTTGATGGGAGACAGGCGGCGACGCTGGTTTTCAAACAAAAGTGTGACTATTGCCAATCTAACCTTATTTATCTTATCCGTGGACCCAGCTGTCGGTCAGTGGGAACGCTATATCACAAACCTGGTAGTTTAGCGTATCTGGTAGATATACGAGAGGGCATGCCCAAAAAGGAGAGTAGTTTTTATGCTATCGGGTTATTTTTTTTTAAATTGGTGAGTATGTTTAACACAACAGACTGCTTGATGGCCTTGGCGTTCTCGTGTGGCGACCGCGCATTGGAAGACAGCGTAGGCAGGCCTCGTACTCGGTGGACCGACGGCTTGATGAAGGTCGCGGGAAGCCGCTGGGTGCGGGCGGGCAGCGCAGTACCGATCTCTATGGAAACTCTAGGGGGAAGCCTTTGTCCAGCAGTGGACGTCATTTGCTGATATGATGATGGTGGTGATGATGATGAATTTACTGCCATATCTACATGGACAATACCAATAAACGTGCAAATTTCTTTATTCTCTTTACCCATTTAATAGTGATTCAGGGTTTGTTGATTTACTGGTTTGAATTGCAGATAACCGAGGGTATATAACGAAAGTAAGTTTTGAAAACTTTTATTAAAATTCTGATAAAGCTTTCAAACCCAACAACAACGAGCTTTTGCCAGCGGCTTCGCTCGCGTGAATATAGTTTCTATGACTGCCTCCGACCGAGGGTGCGCAGTGCGCGAGCCACAAGTGGAAAGAGTAGCCTATATGTTAATCCAGATCCTAATCTGATAACCTAACAAATTTCATCCAGATACGTTCAGAATTTTATGCGTAAAATAGTAACAAACATCCATACATCCATAGAGTACACATAAACTTTCGTTTATATAATATTATTAATAGGATCTACCACTGTTAAAACATGAAGGAGATATTTCCGACCACCAACCGACAATAAACATTTTCGGGGAAATCCCCTTCATCGGTTTCCTGACAAATATTGTTGTCACTTCACTTTAGTATTAAATAGATTGGGTAAAAAAAATCGAACTAAATATAAAATTAAATGAAATGTATTTTAAAATTATATAATTACACAGGATATAATATTATTAATAGGATCTACCACTGTTAAAACATGAAGGAGATATTTCCGACCACCAACCGACAATAAACATTTTCGGGGAAATCCCCTTCATCGGTTTCCTGACAAATATTGTTGTCACTTCACTTTAGTATTAAATAGATTGGGTAAAAAAAATCGAACTAAATATAAAATTAAATGAAATGTATTTTAAAATTATATAATTACACAGGCCAGCACATCAAGCTAGACACTCGTAGTGCGATTCTGATCCATACACATACGGCATAAGAACGGTACAAATTCCAAACTGTTTAGCTTGATGTGCTGGCCTCTGTACACACGGCGTCACATCAAGCTATACATAACCAGTATACGCGGGCCTCGCTTATGTTGAAACGCAAAGGCGTCGCGCGGCCAGCTTATGCTGGTTGTGTATAGCTTGATGTGTCGCTGTCCGTACATTGGCCCCAAATTAGGACTACCTTTAATATAAGAACCTGAGGCTGGTATAAATACGTTTAAATACATACATATATTTGTAAGTAAATAACACCCAGACACAGAGAAAATAAACCTTTTCGTCACACGATTTAAACCCACGACCGTCCACGACCCATATTTTCCGTAGGTGAGGATCAAAGCCACAACCCTCGACCTTCGGACTAGCAAGAAGAACCTGACCACTGAACCACTGGGTCAGTCCAAGTGTCTATTTTTAATCCGAAATATATCTAGTCACTTGTTACTCTTTATAACACTCTTGACTGAATATTGCATCACACGGATTCCCAAATAGTGTCATTAATCAGCTTTAAGTCCACTGTTACCTCTTGTACTATTATTTAAATGCAGTTATTCTGCTACTAATCAGCTATTGTAAACTTAAGGCTGTATAATTTGTGCCCAAATCGGTCGTATAAGGTCTGTATAGCTTGCTATACAGCTCTTATACAGTTGACTTATACAGCTTGTAGAATAGAAGTGAACCATTAGACATCCTGCATAGAGCTCCGAATGCTACTTGGGCAATTATCCCCAAAAACACCCGAAAAAGCCAGGTGGGTAGAATATTTTTTTAAATGCGGGTTTTTTGCCAGCCCTTGACTAATTGACTAATTCGCGTCGATTTTTTTTAACCGACATTTGTAGTATATTTTGTGACCTTCTTTTTTTCTCCGCCGCGGCGTTCGCGGTTTTTATTCGACTTTTCTGGTTGCATAATGTTTTTCTTTTGACAAAATCTGTTACGCTTAAACATAATCGATTACTCGTTAACCAATTTTCACGTCTCCTACCTTTATAATTTTAAAGTGGTGTTCATGGCTTATTTTAAAGAGATACCGGTTGAGTGTGCAGTTAAGAAATTAATGCTACGCTTTTGCTTGCGGTGTCGCCCGCGTGGATATCGTTTATATGACTCGAAGGCGATCGTGGAATAAAAGTGTTAATCCAGTGCTTGATCCCTTTAATCCAAATCCATTTAGCCGTTTAGGCGTAAAAGTGGAACATCCAAACACCCATTCTTTTGCATTTATAATGTTATTAGTGTGATGATGTGATTTAGATCTGTTAAATGTTTGCTTTTGGTGTGATTTTTTTTATGTGAACAAAAATGAGTCAAATGTACTATTAGATTGGTTCGTAATTCTAATAACTGGAGTCACTTATTTCATCATCATCATATCAGCCGAAAAACGTCCACTGCTAGACAAAGGCCACGAATTTCCACGACGACCGATCCTGCGCTGCCTGCATCCACCAGATCTTCACCAGGTCGTCGGTCCACCGCGTGGGAGGCCTGCCTACGCTACGTTTCCCGGTGCGCAGTCGCCACTCGAGAACTTTACTGCCCCAACGGCCATCTGTTCTACGAGCTATGTGCCCTGCCCACTGCCACTTCAGTTTAGCAAATTTGTGAGCTATGTATATAAGGTGTAGCTGAAACTATTTTAACTGGTGCTTGTACCCATGAAACTGAACAACTTTCCCTATGGAACCCATAGTCAAATGTCAAAAAAAAATTTGGCTCTCCCATACTAACTCGATCGGCTGATCAGCCAACTTAGTATGGGAAGTTCAATTTTTTTTTTTGAGATTTGACTACGGGTTTTATGGGGAAAGTAGTTTAGTTTCATGAGTAGAAGCACCAGTTAAAATAGTTTCAGCTACACCTTATATACATAGCTCACAAATTTGCTAAACTGAAGTGGCAGTGGGCAGGGCACATAGCTCGTAGAACAGATGGCCGTTGGGGCAGTGAGACTAAACTGAACCCCTTTTTATTTATGGTCATTTTGTCATGTCATTGTGGCCAAACAACACCAACCTACTCCTGCGCACATTTATATGACGAAATCCTACTTTTTGGTTCGTTTTAAAATTTGTTTTTGTTTTGATGTTTTCAAAGTTTTTGACTTTTTGGCTGTCTTCGTCTTCTGACCTGCCCATTATACTGTTTTTCTATGTTTTTTTTTCTACTACATAATATGTTTTTATCAAACAAGTGCGTGTAACAGTTGCTTACTGAAATTAATAAGTTACTTTTATGAGCTAAATAATCTTACTTTGTGTTTATTCCTATTTACCGTATACTAAGACCCTGTTCCTTTGCCCTCCAAGCCTGCTTATAACCCTCTTGCAAGCTTAGACACAGAACGGAGGGCGTGTTGTGGCTGCAGTTAGGTATTTAAGAGCAGGCTCCCAAAATAAGTGCATTTTTGCCCAAGTATGTTGAGTCGGCCGCAAGCTTTGTGAATATTAAAACTACACAGCTGATTCTTTAAAGCTTGGTGCATGCTCGCAGCTCACTTAAATGTTCGTGCGGATGGTGGCGCATCGGGAGCCGGGTCGTTCCTTTCGCTCTAAAAATATGGTTGAAAGAAGCGATGGCTGACTCTCGCGTTATACTCGTGACTGGGTACTGTCCGTGTGAACTGGCCTACACTTACATTCAATGATGACATTCAATGATTTTAATGTATAACTTCTCGTGTCATATTGTTTTCATGTTCTAATGACATAATTTGGTTTTTTTATCAAAGATTGAATTTTGACGTTATTAACTAGGTAATGATTGTATATTTCTTGATTTTTTACACATGAAATTATGTAATCACTATTTTATGACTATCAGAAAGAGTGTAATTTGCACCTATTTTGAATAAATATATTGAATCTTGCTTCTTATTTCGTATGACTAAAACAAAAACACGATTTATTGGTGTTCGCTCGACACCTTTTATTTTGTAAAATTATGTAGTTTTGAGAGATTATTGGATTTTTCTCCTACATTACATAAGTTAGGCGCATGAAGTAAATACGTAAGAAAATATGTGTATTGATAAAAAGGCTAAGACGAAATTTTCTCAGGATGTTATCTAAGCTCGCAATAAACGAAAATGTGCATTTACGACGGTCGCGTTAAAATACTCAAGCGAAATTTAACTGTAAATCTGATTCCATTAGGTTTAATATCATGATGTTCACCAGTGATACGCTGGGAGCCTGCTCTTAAAGAATTGACATTTAAACAAGACGGTGACGTAACGAAATAATGTAAGTTTTGTCGGAGAAACTGGAGTTATGCTATAATGGCTTACTATATCATCTGGATCAAGACCTGTTTTTATAACAAAGGTTATTAAGAAGGTTTAAATTGAACGGCCCATTTTATGGTAATTTCAGAAGCACTCGCTGCTTAATAATAAGTATGTACTGTCTACCTTCTACTGATTATGCTATCTCACTCTGTCTCTCTTCACAGATGTCCTTAATAGCTTTTGCCCGCGACTCCGGCCACATTTAAGATGTCAATTAAAATGGTCATTAAATGATGTCTTTAGCGTAAGGTGGCTAGAACGACGGAGATTTTAAGCTGTATCTCTGTTTTATCCCACTGTGGCTTAGAAATATGGCTTAGATTTGAAGTTAGACCCTTAGCTACCAAACTGTGTAAACTACATCAGAATCCGTTCTGTGTTTTTTGCGTGATGCGCGTAAAAATAAACAAAAATCAATTAAGTCCTAAGTAAGTACCCTACCCCAAATGTTTTTGCTGTAATATCTTCAAAGAACAGCCATGGATTATTTTTTATGTAATAATATATTAGATAGATTTCATATTAAGGCTTAAAAATGCCTCAATCCGAGCAGGTTGATATATGTGTTAAAATAATATCGAACGAGAGTCTATTCATTTTAAGTTCAAATCAATGTGGGTTTCAACGCGGCTGTTACGTTGAAACCAAACGCCCAATTCTCGATTTTTACATGTTTTTATTACCCTTCTATACTTTCAAATAAGTTTAAAAAAAAGTGTTCAATTAAAATGAAGGGTCTTAAAGTCACCGATTTTCATGTGTTGGTTTCTTTCAACATTAACTATTTGTTTTCGAGAAATTTTGCAATCAAGCTAAAAACAGGGTCTACAGTATATTTCTTTACATCAAAAGTGGTAATATTTTTAAAATTGTATTCAATTTATTGGATTTTTTATTACTTTAAGTATATATCATATTTTAGTGATAGCTTTACACAGTCTTTCAATAATTTGAATTTAATATTGTCATTTGACCTATCTTAAGGCTTTAATAGAAAAAAAATATATTATGCCATTAAGTCAAACTAACAGTTCAGTTTAACGAAAATGGAGCAATAAGTGATGTCTTCAACTTCTTAAAATAACATTTCATTGCTCACACTTTAAAAAGTTTCAAGATACCGCTCATCATGTTGTAACATGTAGCTCTTAAACCATAAAAACTAGTAATAGAAAAACAGTAGCCAAACCATCTGTGCAAATAGTAGCATACTTGACACAGCCATGTGACATCATGTTTGTGCAAGCAAAGCCGGTACAGCGAACTTTATATAGTTTAGAAAAAAGTAGAACTTGTTCAAAACATATTAATTCAGATCACGTAACAATAAGACTGTTTTAGATAATTTAGACAAAACTAAAAAAGCATAACTCTCAAAAACTGCCGCAGTAGTAGGCGGTAATACTACAGATTTTCGTTATTTTTGACGTCAATTACTCCTAAACGATAGAAAACCCAAGGTTGAAGAAAATAACTATACTGTTAATGATCTTCCTTAAAGTCAAAAGCTATTAGAAACACGATTGAGCAGTTTTGGCTCGATAGAAAAAATCCCAAAGATAGGTCTACACCGTTAATTTCAACTGTAGTTATGACTAATATTTTGAAGTATAAATTTAAAAAATATACAAAAATATTTGTTACAAAGTGAGTTATGTTATTATTTTTTATACTTTCACTGTAGTATTTGATTGAAACGAAAAACCATTGAAAAAGTGAAAAAGTGTAGTTATTTTCTTTACTCTTTACACGTAAAGAAAAAACAGATACAACTGTTCCAATCGACACCTCGCCTTAATTTAGTTTAATTTTTACTATTACTAGTTACGTAGAGTTGTGCATTGATAATTGTGATATCAAATAAACTTTCTTCGGTAAAGAAATACAAGTTGATAACCCACTGAGTTGAGTAGAAAATCTTGAAAAATACCCACGAACGAAGGAATTTCATTACTGCAGATTCATTATTGCAGATCGATACTCATTTTGAAGTAGTCATATGGCATAGGTATTAATGCGATTCTAATCATACCGAGATTTTTCTTATTTTGTTTTTTCTGGAATAAGTACGAAGATCTACTTTTTTTAATATCACCAAAAAATTATAAAAGTGAGCTATATGAGTTAAAAAATTGACACTTGCCTTGCGAGACTTCAGCAAAAAACCCGAAAAAAAATAATTTAGGGCCTAACATAAAGATCGATTGCTTGAAGCACAAGTCGCACCTATTTTTAACCGACTTCCGAATTTTTAACCGAGGAGGTTCTCAATTCAACTGTATATTTTTTTATGTGTGTTACGTTAGAACTTTTTACTGGGTTAACCGATTTTTATGATTCTTTTTTTATTTGAAAGCTAGTGCTTCCTTTGTGGTCCCATATAAATTATATCAAAATCGGTGTAGTACTTTATTAGAAAATTAACAAAAACCAAATATAATAATACAAAAAAAATTACTAAGTTGTTGCGATGGAAGTTTTTATTGGCGTAACGCTAGGACTGAACAGAATTTCGACAGCAACAAAAACTAAAGCCACACTTCCCTCTTCATGCCACGTGGCGCCAAACGGAAGGAAGCTCTAAATAAGGCGATGTCAATGAAACATGTGGTGTGGCCGTTTGTTCTGATGACGGTCTTTTGGGTTCAGTAGCATTGTTCGATGAATGACATCATTAAGTTCAAGATTGATTGTTGTTTTAGTTTCATTATTCTATAAAAGGATTAACCGCCTCCGTGGCGTAATGGTTAGTCCATTCGCTTCACACCAGGAGATCTCGTTTTCGATTCCCGGCGAGGTAAACTTTCTAAGACTCGGTTTATAGCCCGCCTGGCTAGCTGCCACCATCTTATTTAAGTCGTGCCACCAAACATCAGTGTTAACATCATTGATGTGTTCCGGCTTGAAGATAAGATAGCCAGATACCCATTGCGTTGGGAAATCTTGGTGAGCCCGCATTATCGTCACTTATCATCAGGTAAGATGATGTCAAGGGCTTATCAATTGTGGATTTTAAAAAATGGGCAAGCACATAGTACTTAAGTACTTACATAAATTGTGTAGCCCATAATTTTTAGGATCCCGTAGCAAGTTTTCTCCGAACGTTTATTTTCAACGCCGGGCTGAATGAATGAATGTGCATAAAGGCTACAGTAATAAAGATAATAATGTTTGTAAGCTAAATAAGAGTATATACGGACTAAAACAAGCTCCACTAATGTGAAACATTAAATTTACAGATTTCTTAATAAAAATTGGATTCAAACAGCTAAAATTTGATACATGCATTTTTACGATGGAAGACGAAATAATTATTATTATTATTGCTATTAGCTTGGTTAAAGGAACAGATCGACGCCGAAAAACTTGCAAATGCTTGCATATCATAAGAAAAACGAGCCTGTCGTTGATTTTAAATATTGGGGTATATAATATAAATATAATTTTTAATCAAAATTGTTTATTATTCGTATTCGACGAATATAAATTAGATTTTCGTATTCATATTCGATAAAGTACTGTTCGTTACATCCCTGTTAGGAACAAAAACAAAGATAGATAGTTGGTTGAAATTTTCATAGAATATGTGTAATATGGAAGCTTTCCCAACTAGTTAGAAAAATAGAAAAAGTGAAAAGTTAAGGGGGTGTAGAAGTGTTTTTTTTTATAGGTTTTTTTGTTTTTGCTCTATCATCAAAATGGTCATACACACTAGCGTGAAACTTCTTGTAATACTATATATACTAATCCTATAGTAAAAATCAAATTTATAGTACTAATCCTACAGTAAAAAAAATGAAAACCCAGCCAAGTGTAAGTTGTACTCGCACTAAGGAGTCCGAACTGAACAAAAAAAGCATTTGTGTATGTTTGTCTGTGCGTAAATGATAAAGACATTTTTAAGTTGATACCATAATATACCATTACCTCAGACTGTAATCTGAATGATTAATTATTACATTATGTTTTATAGACAATATTTTTTTTGCTATGTAAAAGTGTGTAAACACCTATTTAAATTTTATATATTTTTGAATTGATTTCATTTTGATTTGATTAATGATTTCATTTGTCTCCTAAACGGATGAGCCGATATTGATGATGTTTTTTTTTTTGAAAGGTGACTTGATCAAGAATGTTCCTAATTATGCTTTAAGAATATCTGTTAAGCCGTTTGAAGATCATTAGCTCTTTTTTAGTTGATGAACGGATGTGAGCAACTTCTACTCCACAGGTCTAATCTGTTCAAAATTTGGTATCCTGTCATTTCAATAATAAAGCAAAAAAGTGGTAACTTTCTGCAGCATTAAAATCTACAGGATACCATACTGCTCACCAACTTACAGCAGAGGTATCCTGTTTGGGCTTATTGGAACGGTTTATATGAAAAGGTTATAAAGATGGTGATCAGGGTGTGATGATGGAACAGGAAAAATATATGTTGTTTTTTATTATTTTAAATTTTCGTACTTTAAATTCCATTAGCTAGAAAAAATAGTTCGCATGCGATATTTCATGCATTTTTCAAGACGTGTGCGTTTGCTTGTTAGCATTCACTGTCAGACAAATAACTTCATTACGTACTGTTTCAAAATTTCAAATTTATCTTTTATTTTTATTAAGCCAGTGTTGCCCACAAATCTTATTATACGTACTTTACTAGCATTTCCTGGATCTTAGCCATGAAGCCAGTTCTGGTCTAAAACAAAGGAACACCTTTATCCAGAGCTGCGTTTACACCGTTGTTGTCATAAAACTTGTTGATAATTTATTGGCAATGTTCATTTATATTATTACTTTACGTCAGCAATTATTGTGTTCTGATTCATCTCCTGAAATACGTCCGTTGTCTTCCAGTCACTCTTGATAATTAAATGCTATTAAAGCTACAAAACCTACTTATAACTTTTTTATCCTCGCTTTATGCTGGATAGTGTGTAACGGACGAAAGAATAAAATTACAATCGGTGAGTAAAAAAACAAGGGTAGGATTTTTTTTTTACATTTATATGGGACCAAATTTGGGACTTTGGGACCAACTTTTCCAATAAAAAAAATAATTATCATAATCGGACTACTCTATAAAAAGTTATGCGTGGTGATACATAAAGTAACTTGTGAACCTCCTCCGTTTTTTTGTCGGTTAAAAATAGCCTAAAATTGCCACAGACTGGTTACCAAAAGGGCAAGGCAGTCGTCGTGGCTGTTGCCGGTGGCGACGTCTGGCCGGACGAGTTGGACCTATATCAAAGGATTAGGCGAAGGTTGCTTCAGATCAAGAAGTGTTGCAAAATAAAGGGGACGCTTTTGCCCAGCATTAGAACAAAATAGACTAAAAAACTGTTTAATGACAAATCGCGTAAGTAAGTCAGATTTTAATAAACAAATAACTATGAAAATAACCTACGTATCTATTTAAAATATACCCTACTAGCTTTTTCCTGCGGCTTCGCCCGCGTGGACATTGTTTTTATGACTGCCTTTAAAGGTGAGTCGCGAGCGTGGAAATGAGTTTTCTCCAGATCCCTATCCCAGATCGGGCTATTGTGATTGTCAATTTATGACACTTCTCAACCATCTATACAAAAAATCACAAAAATCCATATTTCCGTTGCGGTTTTAAAGAAATATGCCAAAAAAAATGTTCTTTCAGTTCTCTCGGGAACTACGAGTATATTGGACTATGCTATTTTCACGGAATAAAAAGTAGCCTGTGTCCTTTCCCATGACACAGGCTATGTGCATGCCAAATTTCATCCAGATTTGTTAAGGTGTTAAAGCGTAAAAAGGTAACAAACAACAAACACATTTTCACATTTATAATATTAGTAAGGATGGCACTCAATATGATCAAGATAAATCTAACGATATTTTGCAATGCAAAGCCCAACAAGCGGTTTAAGATCCGTGCTTAGCGTATGTAAGATATACATATACAAACCTACGAAAATAAGCTCCTGCCTTCTCAGTTGGATAAAATTTGAAGAACTTTTCAGTGTAATAGAAAACTGCACAAAACTGTTTTATCACACTGCCTAATGCAGTGCAGCGCGCAACATTGAACTTTGCCAACCCTAGTGCACTTGAATAGAACCAGACCTATTGTTAAGGCTTCATCGATAGTTTAACGCATTGTATTATTGAATGCCTTAAATTTTATGAGGCTTTCTTCGTGTGAAATTAGTCAGGGATAATTTATATGAGATTAGCTGTAGGTAAGCTTTTGGTTAAGGTTAATCATGTTGGGGGATTTTGCTATAATCGCCACGCTTGGTAGGCTGGTTGACGATCGCAATTGTAGGTCTGTTGCAGTTGATAAAGGATTTTGCTGCCCATCCTCGGTTTAAGAGGATTGTGAAGTTGCGACTTTTCATACAAACGGCGTTAACGATTTTCACCTCTTAAATGTTAACCAATTTGGACCAATTTTGGATAGGTTGTCAGTCAGAACAAAAGCTAGGCTTATACGTTTCGTTTTTTAAATTACTGATTATAAAAATGGCTGAAATTAGTTTTGTATGAAAACACGTGAACGACAATAAAATCAAAGTTATTAACTTTATCGAAATAAGCCTAGATTGGCCCAAATCGGTTAACATTTAAGAGGTGAAAATCGTTAACGCCGTTTGTATGAAAAGTCGCAGCTTCAAAATTCTCTTAAGGTGTACATATGGCCGTTGGGGAATTAAAGTTCTCGAGTGGCGATCGTGCACCACATGACGTAGTGTAGGCAGGACTCCCACTCGGTGGACCGACGACTTGCTGAAGGTCGTGGGAAGCCGCTAGATGCGGGCAGCGCAGGACCGGTTGTCGAGAAATTCCTAGGGAGACATCTTTCGAATGATATTATGATGATGATTTTTTAGTAGATTGTATTGGTGGGTTATAAATAGGTTTAAATGTGCTAATTTAGTGTCATATAGAAAAGGAGAAGTGGGGAGGGTATTCGCGTAATTTGTAAATACATAATTCCTTTTAGTTTATTCTTACAATGAAGCTAATAGGAAACGATGACTAAAATTGTGAAACTATTAGACAGACATGCATTTCAATGAACCCTTATGAACTCAAGGTGATGCTAACTTATCATTTCACCTCGATAGGCAATGAATGATAAGCTTTGATAAGCCGCATGGAACTTTAACTTGCGAGGTAGGTTTGGTTTGGTTGGAAATATGTTTAATGTTGTTCTGTGGTAGAACGAATATAATAAAGTCAGTAAAAAAATAGATTTCGTAATCTTAATCTCCTCCGTGGCGTAATGATTAGTTTATTCGCTTAACACTTGGAGGTCGCGGGTTCGATTCTCAGTTTGGTTGGTAGTAGAACATTTTCTAAGCCCGTCTGGCTAACTACCACCATATTATCTAACTCTTGCAGCCAAACATCAGTGTTAAACATCAGTGTTGATGTGTTCCAGCATGAATATAAGATATGTATATCTCGCTTCCATTTTCGGCAGCATCGTCACTTACCATCAGGATTGATGATGCCATGAGGGCTTATTAATTTTGGATAAAAAAACGCCTTGGTCAGTTAGCGTAGGCAAGTGTTCTGTTTATAATAAAACTAGCTGTTTCCCGCGGCTTCACCCGCGTGGACCACGTTTCTATGACTTTTCGAGGGTGCGCAGTGCGCGAGCCGCAAGCGGCTCGCGAGCGTGGTAAAAAGTAGCCTATGTCTTAAGCCAGGTCCTAATCTGTCTACCTACCAAATTTCAGCCAAATCCGTTCAGTAGTTTTTGCGGGAAAGCGTAACAGACAGACAGAGTTACTTTCACATTTATAATATTATTAGTAGGGATTAAGAAAAAACCGGCCAAGTGCGAGTCGGAGACTGTTCCGTAAAAGATTTATCAAGAACGGTCCCCTCAATTTTTTAATTTTGTTATTATTATTCATTGTTACATATATTGGCGATAGAAATACACTATGTGAAAATTCGAACTGACTACCTTTTTATGGTTCATGATATACAGCCCGCTGACAGACAGACGGACGGACAGCAGAAGCTTAGAAATAGGGTCACGTTGGCATCCTTTTAGGTACGGAACCCTAAACAAGAAAACAAATTAAATTGACTTGGAGTAAAGAGGAGTAAGGAATATCGTATAAATATATTTTTAAATGTATGTATTTAAACGTATATAAGTATGTATATCAGTCTCTGGTAACCCATAACACAGGGAATCCTACTTTGGGGTCAGATGACCATGTGTGATTTGTCCCGGAATATTTATTTATTTTTTTATTTTATTTATCATCGTAGTATCGTAAACACTAAGTGGTTACCTACTTCAGAAGCCATAACTTGAATTATGATGAAAGTAAGTTAAACTTTGATGGTTTTGCGGTACTGCTTGTTCCAACCACCATAAGCTTCTTACATCATATCGCATAACAATAAAAATTTATGTCCGCAATTATTTACTCAAACAAGCTTCATTATAGTCTCGGACAAAACGAGCAAACTGTAAGAGCACTCGCATCACAATCAATTTCCTTGGTCAACTACCTTTATTAAAAAGAAAAAAAAAACCAGCAAAGTGCGAGTTGAACTCGTGCACTAAGGGTTTTGTACCAAAATACAACTGGGTACCAACCTCTACAGACATAAGCGGATACTACAATCGGTATGAAGGATAAACTTAATTTTTCTTTTAAAAAAAAAACGATAACTTAAAACTCGCAAAATAAAAATTTCATGCGACATAAAACTACAAATTTACAATTTTCTAATTTATTTCTTTACTTGTTCTGTAAGAAATTGCTTCTTGCCAAATTTCATGTTTCTAGGTCAACGGAAACTACCCTATAGGTTTTGAGTTACTTACGAATATAAAAATTATGTGACAAAATGGCCTTAACGTACGTATTTTTTTATTGCTTGGACTTATAAGCTATATTTTTACAGCTTCGAGGGACCATATTATTTGATATTTATTTCATTTTGACACCTCTACGCCTTACTAAAAAAAATAGGGTCTTGTTAAACAGACACACGGCGTGTGACGAAGTGATCCTACAGGGTTTCTTTTTTCCTTTAAAATACGGGACCCTAAAAAAGAGAGTTTTTTTTTAAAAGAACCCCATTTATTAACTGAATCATTATGCAAATTTCTTACAGATATTGTGGGCACTGAAAAATGACTCCAATCTTAAGGAGTTTAATTTCAATTTCACAATGCATGTTTCGCAAAGAGATAAAGCTATGGCAGGCAATAAAGTGTCGTGAGACAATGGTCTTAAATGTCATCAAGTTCTAAATTTTAATGAATTAAGAATTCGAAGTTATTATTATAGTCATTAAAAGTGTTTATGTCCACTTAAAGTAACAGTTTTATTGTTAAATGATGACTTAATGTAGTTTAATTAATTGAATGGCGGTAAATACTCTATTACTAAGCCTACGCTGTCGGTTTGTCTGTCTTTCTTTCTGTCTGACTAATCTTTTAAAGGTTGTATCTTTGGAATCGTAGGTGACTGAATTTTTCGTAGAATTAGTGTTATTATGGTAGATTTACCAACACTTTTTTATATGAATAGGTACAATTGTCATAGTTGTGTTACCTATCTATTTTGTGGTTGTGTGGAGAGGTGTGATGGTACAGAACCGTAGGAGCGCGGGTCCTGCTCGCACTTGGCCGGTTATTATCACGCTATTATTAGCTTCACCTGTATGTACGTATGTTTGTATGTATGTTGTATGTTTAAAAAAAATCAATACCTCGACCAACAGCGGAAACCAAAAAGAATTTAATACGAAACAGCAAGAAAGAAGATCGGCTTTGAAGCGATACTTTGCGCTTCAGTATGTTGTATGTATGTTTGTTTGAATGTTCGTATGTATGTTTGTATGTATGTTTGTATGTATGTTTGTAACCGACTCCTTTGCTCTCGATTTTGACCGACTTTTAACGGACAGATTTAATTCAAACTTTGTACATTTATCATGAATCAGTGACATTACAATAATTTCATTAGTTTATCTCTTTATCCTGAACGAAAAAAAAAGAAAAATAAATATAGTTAAAAAAAACTAAAAAACACGCTTTTAAAGCACATTAAACTAAAAAGTGAAAAATAATTCTTAATATCAGCTGAAAACAATAATGAACGAAAAATACTATTATTATTGTGAAAAAAGCGTGGTGCACTTTGTGCCATATTTTTCGTATATCGAACAACCCACGCTTTGGCCCAATAATACTAGTATTTTTCGTTCATTATTGTTTTCAGCTTAAGAATTATTTTTCATTCTTTTGTTTGATGTACTTTAAAAGCGTGTTTTTTTAACTATATTTATTTTATATTGAAAATTTGAGTGCATTTGGCTGCACTTTATCTGATAATAATTGCCGATGCAGCGGAAGATGTAGCACACAAGCTCAAAAAGAGCCTATTCACTCTTACCTTAAGGATTCCTAATTTATATGGATCGGGGAACACAGAAGCTAGAAGAAATTTCACCTTTAATTTCTTCAGTCAGTAAGTAAGTACTTTCAAGGTTTCATAAATATTTCTAGTTTTTTTTTAAACAATTTGTTCTTTAATTGATATTTAGTAAAAATCTTCAATGTTTACAAATTAAACCTAAAATAAAATGCCTAAAATACTTAAAATAAAACATTTAAACATTAATATAAACTACAAAAAGGAAAGGTCCCAAGATAGAGCCTTGAGGCACACCCATCTTTACCAATGTTTCTAGTTGTATTATTTCCTCTTATCTATTATCAACTATTTTAAAGAGTAAATTCTGTTGTAAGTTATGCCTTGTCTTAAGATGTAAATTATAAATTATAAACCAAACAATCATTTTTGAACAACCAAACGTGTGTCATTCATTAGTTCTGTATGTAGTTCGGCACAGAAAAATGTATGTATATCTTTGCTAACCGACAGTTCTATTTCTTATCGTGTTCTAAGAATCAATTGTACGACACGAGATAGCAATCTTTGGTGTTGTTAGTATGTACTGTACAAATGTTATATGTCTGTCTATCTCTTCAAATAGTCTTCATTGTATGTTTAACTTTTTTAAACTTTTTAGAGTGTCGGTGGCGTAACGGTTAGGGCCGCCGCCTCCTGTCCGTGAGGTTATCCTGCCACGTCCTTATGTTATTTCCAATTTAGATTTCATATGTACGTTTATCCGACGCTCTTACGGTGAAGGAAAGGAGGAAATCTGCACACTCTTGCGAATAAACTCGCAGGTTGTGTGTGAAGTCGACCAACCCGCACTGAGCCCGCGTGGTCGACTAAGGCCCAATCGTCCTGATTCAGGGTAGGCTCGAGCCCCTCGGTAGGGACGTATATAAGCTGACATGATGAACTTTTTTGAGTATTTTAACTATTTTGGGACTTGATACAATATATAATACAATGTTAGAGTCGGTAGACACAATATTTGTTTACATTGAACGACGCAGGGTTTAACCGCCTCCTTGGCGTAGTAGTTAAGTCCATTAGCTTCACATCAGGATGTCGCGGGATGGATTCCCGGCCGAGTCTAACTTTGTAAGACTCGGTTTAGTTGGTGGAAAGGCATTTTCTAAGCCCGCATGGAGCTAACCATCTTACTAATTCGAGCCGCCAAACATTAATGTTAACAGCATTGATGTGTTCCGGCTTGAAGATAAAATAGACAATTCCAATGCCATAGAATCTTGGTAAGCCCGCTTCTATCTTCGGAATCATCGTTACTAACTATCAGCTGAGATGATGCCAAGGGCTTACCAATCGTGGATAAATGAAGAATAATTAGATTCTTATGATACATTTTTACATGGATGGAAATTTCTTAAAATTCATTAACTCTTCCATGAAGTGTATAAGATTCTACAATAAAATTCCAGAAAATTTATCTAGTTTTTCAGAGAATAAATTCAAGACTCATGTCAAAAAATGCTTGTGCTCTAGAGGCTATAATAAAAAAAATATTATAAATTAGGAGTGATTTTAGTTATGATTTAAGGTGTTTTATTTTAAGTATTTTAGGCATTTTATTGTAGGTTTAATTTGTAATGAATCAATGAACTAATACTATTTATATATTTCTTAACTATAAAATACTAGCTGTCCCGGCGAACTTCGTACCGCCTTACATTACATTACACTGCCCTGCCCTACCCTACACTACACTACACTACCCTACCCTACACTACCCTACCCTACCCTACATACACTACACTACCCTACCCTACACTACTCTACACTACCCTACACTACACTACCCTACCCTACCCTACACTACCCTACCCTACCCTATCCTATCTCTCAAGTTGGATCGAACTGCACATGGTGTGCGAATTTTATTATAATCGGTTAAGTGGTTTAGGAGTCCATTGAGGACAAACATTGTGACACGAGATTTATATATATAAAATATGTTATGTTAATGACAAAGATATATTATGTTGATTCTATAACAAATAGGGGAGAGTGGGGGAATCACGGACGGAGGGTAATGGCGAACACTAAGGTATTAGATGTTAGAAAGAGATAGTAGATATATCGAATGACGCATTCGTAAGTCAGACCCGACCTTAGTGCCGAACTGTAATTGGTGAGGTGAGGCTGCGCTCGGTGTCAAAGGTAAGTTATTTTTTATTTTTTTAGTAATTTCATCTAATTTTGCAAGATAAATTGTATGCGTGTATAATGCTCCATGCAAAACGTAGGAATCTGTCATTTTTTTTGTGAAGTAATGACTAAATATGTAACTTATTTCAATAATCACCACGTGCATTACCAGTTTCTACCCTCGAAAAATTTAATAGTTTTACTTTTTGGTCCGTATCGGGTAATAGCGGATGATTTGAGTGGGGCAATCTCGGACGTCCGTGACTACCCCGTGTTATAATTTACTATTTTTTACTGTTTATAGCTAAGGGTTTAAAAATTTTTAAAACTCCAAAAATATTTCAGATGCCGCGTAACTACCCCTTCAGCTTCACCAGTATTTAATTCATCAACTCCTCTTCAAAATATCGTCAGTATTTCACAGCTACAACAACCAAAGAATATGCGAAAGTCCAGAAAGAAACATTCAATAATAATAACCAGTACCCCAATGAAAGATGCTTTAGAAGAAAAAGCGGAAAAAATGAGGAAAAAAGCAGAACAAAAGAAAACGTAAAGACTGAAAATACAATTAAAAAAATAAAGCTGTTATAAATCTTAAAGTACAACAAGAAAAGAAGAAAAAAGAGGAAAAAGGAGAAAATAAGACTGATCGTACCAATAAAAGAAAGAAAGGTGTAAAGAATTTAAAGGATTTCGAAGATGACCATGTTTCACATAAGAAAAAGAAATCCACCAATCAATCCCCGGAAAACGAAGAAGAATATTATTGTTTGCTTTGTAATGAAAAATATGAAACTCCAATAATCGAAGACTGGATAATATGCTATAATTGTAAACGCTGGGCCCACGAAAATTATACTAGTGGTGAAAGTACATCTAGAGGATTTCTCTGTGATTTCTGTGTCAATTAGGCTTTGTTCGTGATTACCCCATAAGCCGTCCGCAATTACCCGACATGCTTCGGGTAAACCCGGACAGCAAACTTTTTGTTTTTCCTTTAAATTTTGATTTTTTTCTAAAAATTTATCAAAGTTAATTATGACAGTATAAAAATGATAAGTTTAAGTTGACATTTATCAATAAATGACTTTTGAAACTTTGTATTTCTTTGTTTTATTACAATTTTCCCTTAGATGTTCGCAATTACCCCACCTTCCCCTACCCCTCCGGAAAATACCATTACTCGAGACTGTAATCTGAATCATGACATTATTTGTAATAGACAATAAGTTTTTTTGACTATTAAAAAGTGTGTGTAAATTGATAGATAGATTAATAGATAGATTATTTAGATTTTTTTAAAACAAGGTTTTAATTTTTATTTTATTTGTTTTTGAGTTTACTGTAACAAACCTGCCAGGTCCTTCCTGTAAACAAGAAAGAGACCTATAAATAAATAACTTTGACATAAAATGGCGAGAATTTTAAAATTATGCAGGTACACGATGTTATGTGTATCCAGATATAGTGTTAAACACCGTGTTTGGACACAGGAAGTGGTTCAGTACATAACAATGAACAGTACACTCATGTTTGATGTCCTTTGTGGGATTTTTTTTCAATGAATACAACGGACTCGTTAATTGTGTGAAAAATGCTGTGCAAAATAATTGTCGCTTACTATTTTGTAGGGTTGTTAGAAGGAAAAAAACGCTACCATTGTAGGATCACTCGAGTGTCTGCCTGTCACAGCGAATTTGCTCCGAAAAAACTGGACCGATTGAGTTAAAAGTTGGTACAAATATATATATATATATTAAGTTGGTGACCCAAAGACAAACGGGTATCTATATCTATACTATCTATACTAATATAAGAAAGAGGAAAGATTTGATTGTTTGTTTGTTTGTTTTGAATAGGCTCCTAACCTACTGGACCGATTTGAAAAATTCTTTCACCGTTGGGAAGCTACACTATCCGCGGTTGCTATAGGCTATATTATTTTTACAAAAAATTAGGGATCCTTAATAAAACTCAAATAATGAAAAAATATTTCACCGTTGGGAAGCTACACTATCCTCGGTTGCTATAGGCTATATTATTTTAACAAAAAATTAGGGATCCTTACTAAAACTCAAATAATGTAACCCAAGGTGTAAAAAAATTGACCTAAAAATTTCTGCAATATCTACAAAAAGTAGTGTAGGTAGTGTAGTGTTAGTGGTACTGGTAGTGTAGTGGACGTGGTAGTGGGAGTGTAGTGGTAGTGTAGAGTGAGGCGGTACGAAGTTCGCATGGACAGCTAGTCGAAGTAAGTTATGGGTAACATAGAAATTTTAAAAAGAAATCAAACTATAATGATAATGAGAAGGCTCATTTGTGAGAATTTCAAATTCATTTTTTTATTATTTACAATAAATAGTTTTGCAGTTAAGAAAATTTTTTGAATATTAACCATTCCCCCCCCCCTTCTCCCTCTTATCTCTGAAACTAGTAGGCCTAAAATTTAAAAATAGTTATTTACCTACAGATTACAGGAAAACCTATAAGAAGTATATGGTGTTAAAAGTAGGTAACATAGCAAAGTTCTTAATCAACGTACGGAACCCTCTTCACGCGTATTTAGCTCGCACTTGTCCAGTTTTTTTAGAAGAATAGTTCAATAGGAATGTTGAATGGAGTTGATGCTGGATACCATAACATACAATTTTAATGTTACTGACACGCCACGCCAAGTACATATTAAGCGTCGGTGGTTCAACCGGTAACAACTCGGTTCTTATAACCAGACGTACCGGGTTCAAATCCGAACGGCCAATGTACCAATGAGTTTTTCGAAACTTACGTACATATACTCACCGATTGCTTTAACGGTGAAGGAAAACATCGTGAGGAAACCTGCACACACCTGCGAAGAAACTCGAAAGTTGTGTGCGGGTGCACTGGGCCCGCGTGGTCGACTAAGGCCCGATCGCCCTAATTCAGGGTAGGCTCGAGCCCCTCGGTGGGGACGTATATGAGGTGATATCATCAAGTACATATTACATTCTGTTGGGACTGGAGTGGAGAGCCAGCGCAAAACAGGATTTGTGGAGTCATAGGGACCATGGGTTCGAAGCAAATCTACTTACAGAAGAGTGAGGTATAACGAATGCATAAGAAATAATTGAGCTTGCTGCCGCTGAACTCGCGATTTCAATAGTGGATCGGACTGCATCAAAAATAAATTCTGAAATATGAATTCCTAAATTGCTCTCCTCATGAAGTTTCAAAAAACCTTACTGGTTTAATTTTTAATTGATCAAATTCACAAAATAAGTTCGTCAATGACTCTAAAAATCTATTACGACACTTGTGGGTATTGCAAACAATTTTAGAACAAAATTTTGTTTTTGACAGATCATAAAAAGTAACTCAAATGACTAGCAGTCCGATCCCCTATTGCAAGAACCAAGTACAACTCTACTTTCTGTTTTTGTTAATTTTCTAAACAAGCATTAATCAGAATTCAATAAAAAATGTATATGGAACAAACCTGCACGCATTGGCAAATATATAACGCCTACCAAAAACATATACAATTTAATTGGGTAAAGGTTTTTTTTTTAACTTCACATGTATGTTTGTGCTGGAATTTTGCAATCAATGTTTCACCCATTTCCACTGAAGCTATAGGGCTGAAATTTGAAACCAACAACGTTTGTTTGTCGTGACATTGCATGATTATTAAAAGCTTTCATTTAACTTTACTTGTATGAATAACCTGAATTTTTTCAATCAATATTTCACCCACTCCACTGAAGCTATCGGGCTGAAATTTGACACACACGTTTGTTTATCGAGAAAATGCATGATTATTAAATAAAAGCTTTTATCTTAACGTTTTTAGGTTTTTCACATACTTAGTGTAAGTTCACTGGCTTTACACAGGAGGTCGCGGGTTCGATTCCCGGCGGGGTCAATTGTAGGACTCGGTTTGGTTGGTAGTAGGGCATTTTCTAAGCCCGCCTGGCTAGCTACCACCATCTTACCTAAGTCTTGCCGCCAAATATCAATGTTGATATCATTGGTGTGTTCCGGCATGAAGATAAGATAGCCAGTTCCCCATTGCGTTGGGGAATCTTGGTAAGCCCGCTTCCATCTTCGGCAGCATCGTCACTTACCACCAGGTGAGATGTTGTCAAGGGTTTACCAATTGTGAATAAAAAAAAATAAAAAAAATAATCTTACCTATAAAAAATATTCTGACATAATATAACCCTACCAACAAACTGTAAGACGAAAACAAGTGGTATAAATACGTAATAAAATCGAATAAAAGAAAATGTAACGAAATACGCTTGAACATCAACAGCAAAATCAACAACGGGGTTATTTCTTAATATCGTATATCGCAAACGAACGAAATGTGAAAGAACACGATATCACGCTGTGACACCATTGGAGATTACGATCGGACAATAAAACATACTGATGGACACGTATGTCAACGATGAATAAAACAACGGCCTCATTGTGATATTTGTCAATGAATATTAAACTATTTATGGTCAGCGGCACGATTCTGAATCCAAAAATATTGGTTTAGGAACTGTGTTCATACTTGACGAGAGCAAAGGGAGATATGTCCGCCAGGCGAGGTGGTATGCTTGGGTTCCGGCCGTGCACCAATCGTTGATGATTTGAATTTGTATACTAGTATATTCTCAGTGGCGAAAAAATGTTAATAGCGCGTTCTAGATGACAGCTGCCGTCAATTATGGCTTTTATTTTTTGCCTTATTTATTATTTTTTGTTATTGTTTTATTATACTTATTATTAGCCCGGGACATACTTGAAACAAACCTTTAACGAAGAATGACTCGGTAAAATTCATGAATAGATTGTATTTAATCTATAACAACACTTTTAAGAACCACACAATCTCACAGTGCTTGTTTGCCAAACATTTACGAATTGAAAAAAAAAGATATTATCAACCTTATCGACTATGAGAAGTTGGTGTACCTTTAGCGACCCTCTCCAACGTGGCTTTATCCGCAAGAGATTTCTGAGCTGGACGAAGACATTAAAGCTACGCTGGCGCTTGTACTCAGCGTGCACCTCAACGAGATGCAGTGGGAGCAGGCATCTTTTATTTGATAGCCTATTAGGGCTAGCCCCATATTCATTTGGCTCGGAAAATCTTTTTCTTATTTTAGTAGATGGACGGACAACCAGACACATGATTCATCGGATCTCATTTAGGTTTTCCGGTAACCTTTAAGTGAGGCTCTATAATCTGTGTTTTTTTTTAAATATTGGGATAGTAGTTTTGGGGATCAGGAGGATTTTCCTAAATTTAAGATTATGTAAAATTGTATAGTGGTGACCGCGCACCAGAATACGTAGCGTGGGCAGGTCTTTCACTCGTTTGACCGACAACATAGTAAAGGTCGCGGTATAAACCGTAGGATGCGGGCAGCGCAATACCGATCGTTGTGAAAATCCTTTGGAAAGGCCTTTGTCCTGCAGTACATGTCTTTATATGCTGATGAATGACGATTTCCGGACGGTCAGACCCATGAGTGATATTATAAGGGTTCCTTTTTTTTTAGGATATACGAAACCCTAATAAAAAAATATTACAGACAAGAACCTCTTTTTTTAGTTTATTATTTTCGGCTTTAAGAACGGAAAATACACAAGCATCTGTCTTAGAATCTAGTCTTTCGTAGAAACAATTAAATTGTAGAACCCTTAACCCTACTTTTTTGTTAATTGATTCCTCACATTCAGTGATGTGAAAAAAGTCTTTACTGTGATAAAAAATCTTACTTTTGCCCCAATCAAAGGAGATTAAAATAACTTCCTAGGTTGAGATTATAGTGGCTTCAAAATGACAGAATGAGAGGTATAACTATAAATACATAGCAGATGAGAAAGGAGTACCTAAATATTATGTATTTATCGTACCTACATTCTGCAATAATTTACAGGTAATGAGCATTTTTCCGTTGGCGGGTTTAAGTTGTTAATCTTATCCATGTCGTCAACTACTTCATGCTTTGCGTATGCATGCTCATGTGATCCTATCTTACTTTAAAGGTAAGTGGTGCACACACGCAATTTCATTTACTTTTTATAGTTTTTTTTATGTTTTGTCAGATAGGCATATCTAGATGAATAGTTTTATAGCTGTATGATGGGTTGTAAGCAGCTTTTGTGTTTAGAGGCACAGATATCAACCGCGACGAAAAATGTTTCATATTTCATGGTTTTTTACTATCTTCAGTTTATCAAATAAACCATCATTGCTATTGAAACGTTGCGTCCTATTCCAAGGCGTTCACAAGAATTGAAGTTGCAAATTTACCTATGGAAATAAATAGTTTATGTTTCGTTGGTGTCATAATTTACAATAATGGGTTGAGTGATTAAATGTTTTTCTTAATATATTGCTTTTATTATTACGTACTTATTGTTATTATAAACACAACCGTTTGCTTGCAAGTTGCAACTGACCAAGGTGTCAGCCGATAAGCGTGGCGCCGGCGGCAAGCAGACTAATCGTTTCAAAGTCTCAACGTACATTTCTGCACTTACGCCGACAGACACGATTCAAGCGCGAAGATTAGCGATAATGGATGGTGAAATACACGAAGCTATCGATGGGATTGTTGAGAAGATATATCTAAGTACAATGTCGATGATAAAAGTGATAGCAGTCGCGTCTGATCATGCGGAAAAGCCAAAGTAGATACTTAACGTCTATAAAGAGGAAATACTGGTACATAAACTATCAATATCGATAACATCCAAGTAACTCTAGACTCTACTACAAATTCAAGTACAAATATTGTAACCACAGTTTTATGTAACTTTGAGAACATATATCTGGATAGCGTCGAAGAAAACGAGCAGTTACCTCCCCAAGCGAAAGATCTGACTGGAACTAAAACAATAAACATCGCATTTAACAGCAAGAAAGCTTGAGATAACGACGTGAAGAAAACCCCAAATCTTGATAGGAATAACACTACAGAGACTAAAGCAAAAGACGCTTTAACACCTAGGAATACAGAGATCACACAAAGCGAAACAACAGTAAGTAATTACAATTTGTTTTCCCTCTTATATCATATAGATAGCTTTCTGCATTACACAGATTAATTAAATGATAGGCGATGCAACATAAATTTATTAAATAAACGGTTTTTTGCTGATAGCTACTTAAATCAAGCTCATTAATGTATTTTATTGGAAGGGAAAACGTGTTCAGTGCAAATTTTGACCATGTTGAGTAACGTTTGCTGAGTTTTGTTTATAATTAAACTTGTTGATTTATTCAGTGCGTTCCGACTGGGATATATTTTAAAACTGTGCAATAAATAATGAACAATTTGGTAACACGCGAGTTGACATGTACAATTTACTTTTTATCATCAGGAAGATCAATGATTACTCACAATCATTCCGACAAGTGGAAAGTACTTGCTTTATCTCCATTGATGCTATCTTTTGGAGTTTTTTTTTCCAGTAACTGTTTGTAAATGATTTTTCGAAACCTACGAGTACGACTGGTGCCTTTGTAGTTTCAATAAAGTATTTTCATAAAAACAATAGTTATATGTGTTTTACTAGCTTTTGCTCACGCCTTCACTCTCTTCAACTAGGAAGTCATACAGTTTCGCTATGTCCGTCTGTCTGCCTGTCCGCCGGTATTTCAAAGCCGTTTTTCTCAGACTACTACTGAAACTTATAAGCTAAAGCAGGGCACATAGCTCGTAGAACAGATGGCCGTTGGGGTAGTAAAGTTTTAGAGTGGTGACCGCGCACCGGAAGACGTAGCGTAGACAGACCACACGGTGGACCGACGACCTGGTGAAGGTCGCTAGAAGCCGCTGGGTACGGGCAGCGCAGAACCGGTCGTCGTGGAAATCCTTGGGGGAGGCCTTTGTCGAGCAGTGGACTTCTTTCGGCTGATATGACGTATGGACCGATAGTTGAATCCTTTAGGTTAATTAGGTGAGCTGATGGAAGGAACTTTCATGCTGCTAAGATGTTGATGGAAGCCACAAGACTCTTTATCGGTTAATGAAACACATGATGATATCCTATTGCCGAGGGGATGATCAAGTTTAACGTTGTTAGATGGCATTATCACTAAAAATAAAAAAACTAAAGTTAAAAAAAGTAAAAACCGACTTTAAAAAGAAATTCACTCAAAATTAAAAAATAATATTTTTTATAAAAACACGAAATCAACCAACAATAACGAAATCAAAGGTAGATACGAAACAAATTAGGGGCCTACAATTATTTTTTTTGTGGTCGGTGCCAGCAAATCCATCAAATATAATACATTTGAAAAGTAAGTATGCTTTTCTCAAGTGCTGACCAACCGACCTCAAAAAATGTATATAGCAACGGAGCAACTAAATAATGTGCTCCATTGCTACGTGAAAGAAGAACAAACAAACGCACTTTCACATTTATAATATTACAAGGAATAAGGATGTATTTTATTTTACAGCAGACGTGACAAGACTTGTTATATTTTTGTGAATACTACTTACTTATCTATTTAGGTCATAATATTCTTGAAGTAGGTAGTAAGTAGTAACATCAATTTTATCAATAGCATTGCTTTTATCTTTACGCCAGAAAATTGTAAGCTCATTACCACAATTCTGATAAACAAAGTACCTAAATAAATTTACCCTACTTGGCCAGCGAACTTAAGGCCGTATATTGGCAAAAAAGCAGTGAGAAGCGCTTAGCAAACAAATCAGGAAATTTTTTACCGCTTAATTTTGCGGCCTGAGAAAAACATATGTTATATTAAAGGATATATTTTACCTAGAGCCCTTGTTAGTTCATTACATGATTAGATTGACTCGATCATAAAAAACTCCCGAACATAACATAAATTGATGCAAAGTGAAGCAAAGCCTGTAAACATTTGTAGAAAAAAAATATCTTTTAAATTTAAAATTTATATCATAGTTTTCTTCTTTTCAAACTACGTATAGTGTATGTTTATTCAAATTTAATTAAGTTTACTTTTTCGAAACTTTTCAACGAAAAAACATTGAAAAAGTGCATCAAAAGTGTGGTTATTTTATTTAATCTTTACACGTAAAGAAAAAGACACAGACAACTGTTCAATTAATGCCTCGGCTTAATCTTTGATTTATGTTGCTAGAGGTACCTACCTATAACATTGGTCGACAAAACTAAAGTTAATTATATTTTATCATTTAAAACTAGAAAATTCCTCTTATTAATAAATAGAACACATTTTTCATATTTTTGTTTTTATAGCTCTTGACATCTTCTCACCTGATGGTAAGTGACAATGAAGCTGAAGATGAAAACGGGCTTACCAATTAGTCCTAATCCTAATGCTGCTTTTGGTCATTGTTTATTATATTTTTATTTTTTTAGATTAATTTAATTAAATTATATGTGTATTTATGTATGTATAAATTCTTTATTGCACACAAGGAATAATCACAAAATGTATTAGTTAGACAATAAAGATATCGCATGAATTGCTGACAGCATCGAACCATCGATATTTCTTATTATTTCATGGTTATCGGATAAGCATGATAAAGGTTCCATTTATCTATATGTTATCAAATAATTGGTATTCAGGCGTCATTTTGGCGCCATGTCTTTAGTTACAACAATATATTAGTTATTGTTTGCATTGGATGTTATAGAATTGTAATTCTATTAATAAAGCAGTAGTTATAATTCGCGTTAGTGTCAAACTAGACTTTATTATTTTATAGTCGTATAAAACATAATCGCTTCGTCGAGCGAGCTGTGCTCGGAGTTTCCCTACGCTATCATATCAGAAATGAGAAGATCCGTAGGAGAACCAAGGTAACCGATATAGCTCACGGAATCACGAAATTTAAGTGACATAGCTCGTAGAACAGATGGCCGTAGGGGCATAACAGTTTTCAAGTGAAAACCGCGCACCGATAGACATAGCAAAGGTAGGCTTCCCTCTCGGTAGACCAACGACCTGGTGAAGATCGCGGGAAGCTGCTGGAAGCGAGCAGCACAGGACCGGTGGTTCTTGGGAGAGGCCTTCGTCCAACAGTAGACGTCTTTCGGCTGATATAATAATGATGATAATAGCACGTTGCTTACCCGATAGCCCATTAATTAATTACCTGCTGCATATGCTAAGTCCGGAGCCGTTTCTGAGCTACGGCACAATTTTATATGTCTACCCCCTTTTTACACTTAAGCATAGATATATGAAGTTATTGTATTTTTATTTTCTTTTTGTTTATCACTGTGTATTGTAATGTAGCTTTGAATAAATGTTTCATCTATCTATCATTAGTGAAATTTAGTTAATAACATTGATAATGTAATGATTCATGTTTATTGTGTTCATTTTTCGTATTACTTGTATCAATTTTTGTTTTACTTTATTTTCACCTATTACATTATGATTTTTAATAACAAGATCAGACACATTTTACTAACATGTATTTTACTTACATGTATTTTACTACTCATTTACTCTCTCACGAAACCGTAAATGTGTCATGCATGGATCAATCACTTCAGCAGTTACAATCAAGTCATTGGAAGTACTTAGGTTGTAACAAGTAATGAAATCATATTTCTAATGTCAGTAGAATTGTAGGCTTTCCTTAGGCTAGTACAAAACAAATAGATTTGGGTGTTTATATTTACTTATAATCTTACTTTAACATGCAAAAGATCAACTACTAATTAATCGACAGAATTTGAATCAACAGATATTAATACTCACAGCTCGTACCTATTACCTACCTTTCATCACATCATCTCATCCGCTCATATATACGTTCCCACCGAGGGGCTGGAGCCTACCCTGAATTAGGGCGATCGGGCTTTAATCTACCTCGCGGGCCCAGTGAGGGTTGCTCAACTTCACACGCAACCTTCGAGTTTCTTCGCAGCCTATCTATTTTAAACTAAATAAATTTTATTTTTTATCCTTTTTTGTTAATTTACAAATGGTAGGGCCTTTGTAAAAGAAATATAATACAAATCACACAATTTCAATAGTTTAATACATAAAAGATGTGTCCTGCAATGTTAAAGTTCAATAACCTTTATAGTAAACTCACTACGTGCATTGTTTCGTCATCATCAATCATCCTAATAAACCTTTTCCTTACCAAACAGATCCTTTAGTTTGTTCATATCATCTGTGTCTATATCTATGATTTTAAACCAGCCAATCGTGTGTGTCAGTGTCTTTGACTCACTGCGAGTGGACGTACAAACAACGATCGAACCTAACCTTGCTTCGTGTGACAAAATACAAAATCTATCGACGACAACTGTGCCAGTAAAAGTGGAGATAAGGCAGTGTCACGGGCCCGTGGACCATCACCGTCATCGCCACGAGGTACGTACACCACTCTATACCACCTTTTGGCTGGCCACCCCTTTTTCCATCTTACCCAAATTGTCCTTGCTGACACATTTTTATGGTGCCGAAACCCGGGAACTCCCATTGAAGAAGCTATTGCCTTCAATCCTACTCTTTAAAATATATTTTTCCAAATTTATCAATCTATTTCCGATCATTGCGCATCAAAATACGTAGATATTGGTATTTTTCAGCAGTGTTTGATGTGTGTCATTGTTTTGTTTTTACCAAAGAAGGGAGAACAATATTTCGCCATACTGAACACCTTAATGCAATTTCTATAACTGTCATGTAATTGCTCTATCTTATCAATGCAAATCTAACAATCTTTTAATCTTAAAACATACCGGTTGCATTGACCAAGTGAGCAAGCTATTTACAAGTAACGAATTTAGCTACTGGTGTCTCTTGAAAATTGGTTCACATCAAAATCATCGTAACGGAACTTAGTGATTGCCGGTTCTTATTTTTGTAAACAACGTCGTCGTCGAACCGTTCATATCGTATCGTATTTTTTTGGGAACAAACCTTATCGGCTAGAACGTTGCAAGAGTCGGAATAAATAGGTACCTATCTATTTATTCGATAACTAGCGTTCTAGAACATCCTCAAGTTCTCGAATTTTTCATTCTTAGTATTCATCGAAAGCAAGGCGTAACCTTCGTTTGCATATGTTCGTTCAATTCCATATAGCGTTTCCATTTTGCAGCTCATTAAAAACTTTTCTAACGTCAAAGACCAAATATTTCTTGTAAGAAGTTTTTTACGTCTAAGATTAACTTCTCTATCGTACAGAATTGGATCTAATCTTTTTTAAATAACCAAATTGAGTTTCGTTGATTCGTAAAACGTCAAAACCAACAACAACAACAAACGTTACGATGCCTACGACTAGAAAAATACGAAAACCAACTTCTGGCCCTACAAATGAGGAGTTTTCTGTAAAGGACTTACCTATGTTAAGGCGTAAAAGAACTCTTACAGTTAAACGCATCGAGAAAACGTTGGAAATAGCTGTAAAAGCAAAGAACGATGCAACCTTTCGTGAGCTGTTCCTAGCGTACTACTCTGAAGTCAGGCAACTCAAAACTTCATTTGATGAATCAAACATGTTAATCATTTCGCTTGATGAGTCTAATCTTGTAGAAAGTGAACAGTTGCAAGAAACTTGTGATGAAAATTACTATTCTGTATTAGCTACTCATCAAATTTTAGTCCCTGAGTGTTCAACTCCGAATAGCGGTCATAGCTTTGTATCAGCGAATGGAAAAAATTCTAACATCAAACTACCGAAAATAGCTCTTCCTAGCTTCTCAGGTGAAATTAAGGCTTGGTTACCTTTTATCGATAGCTTTAATAACATCATACATAATAATGACATGCTCTCCAATACTGAGCGTATGCACTACTTAGTTTCTAGTCTACGTGGTGACGCCCTCAAGCTGATTAACACGTTTCCTATGACAGGTACATATTACATAGAAGCGTATGAAACTTTAGTTGCTAGGTATCAGAATAAGCGTGACTTAGCTTACACCTGTTGGAGAGAACTATTGAACATAGGTTTTAAGGCGAACACACCACAGGATTTTAGGAGAATCTTAGACCTATTCGCTGAGAATCTGTCCATACTAAAAACATTAGCATTACCAGTTCATGAGTGGGACTTTGTATTAACTTACCACATTTTATCAAGATTAGACACAAAAATACGTTGTGAATTCGAGGAATCGAACCCAGATGTAGAGTTTCCTACGTACCAGTCCTTGAAGGATTTTTTGAACATGAAGTGTGAAGCTCAGCTAAGAGATTATCATTTCAGAGAGTCGACCAAACTTAGCAATACAAAGTCTTGTGAGGTAAAGCCAAGATTTTCCAACTATAAACAGTCACAACCGACCACAGCTTTAGTGAGTGCTCAAGTGTATACTTACAAATGTTCGTATTGTCAAGAAGCTCATTCAATAAACAATTGCAAGGATTTTACTAATAAAACCGTACAAGATCGACTAAATTACGCGACAAAGAATAATTGGTGTTTCAATTGTTTAAAGCCATCTCACCAGTTAAAAGACTGTCGGTCAATATTCACTTGTCAAAAATGTAAGAAACCACATCACACTCTGTTACATGAAGATAGAGACCAACATTTAGTTGCAATGCCAAGTACTAGTTCTTCCAGCTCTAATGAAGTCGTGAACGATCAAACTCATGAATCCAATGTCAACGTGTTGACTAACATTACAAAAAATTCATCTGTCGTGTTACTGTCAACTGCTTGCGTTCAAGTGCTGGACTCCAAGGGCAATTTTCAAAATCTCAGAGCTTTGATAGACTCTGGTAGTCAGGCTCATTTTATTTCAGAAAATGCAGCTACTAAACTAGGTTTTAAACCAAGGTCAACTTCAAGGAATATTTTTGGTTTGGGCACAACAGCGTCAAAAGTCACAGGGAGTTTACAATGTTCTGTAGGCACGCAAGACAACATTCACTTCAAGATTGAAGCATACATATTGCCTAGCATTTGCGGAGTTATGCCTTCAGTTCGTCTGAACAAATCCATTTGGAAGCACATTCAGAACTTAAAGCTTGCTGATCCGGACTGTGATATACCTGGGCCCATAGATATGCTACTGGGCGCAGAAGTTTTTAATAACATCATGCTACCCGGTATAATAAACGGTCAAGAAGATCAGCCTTCAGCGCTAAATTCCATCTTCGGATGGGTTCTGCTGGGAAAAACGCATTGTTCGGGGAAAATTGACAGCAGTAGAGCACGAAATCTCCTATCTTTTGTGTGTCAAGACAAAGACCGGTTAAATGAAGACATAAAACTGCTGTGGGAGCTCGAACCACTACCCCATCACAACACAATAACACCTGATGACATGTTATGCGAAACGAAGTATTTAGCTGGTACCTCAAGAACAGAAGAAGGACGGTACATTGTGCCATTACCCTTTAAGTCTCAAGAAGCTCCTGAGTTTCCAGGAATTCGTGACATAGCCTTGCGAAGGTTTCACTTACTCGAGCGTAGACTTTTGAAGGATCCAGACCTTTATCAAGCATATAAGAATTTCCTGCGTGATTATAGCGACTGTGGACATATGAGTCGTGTTTCTGTTGAAGAAGTTGGAAGTGGAAAGTATTACATTCCTCATCATTGCGTGCTTAGACCAGACAGCGAAACTACTAAAACACGAGTGGTTTTCGATGCATCAGCTCGAGCAGCAAATGGCAAATCGTT
The DNA here is from genome assembly GCA_947284805.1 of Coleophora flavipennella. Classification (NCBI taxonomy): domain Eukaryota; kingdom Metazoa; phylum Arthropoda; class Insecta; order Lepidoptera; family Coleophoridae; genus Coleophora; species Coleophora flavipennella. Next base: position 12,670,768 of record OX369273.1, read on the forward strand.
GAATGAAACTCTACTTATTGGAGGAAAGTTACAAACTGATGTCTCAATCATTCTACTAAGATTCAGACTACACAACGTCGTTTTCATCGCTGACATGAAACAAATGTATAGACAGATTTGGATCAGACCTGAAGATCAAGAGTATTTAAGAATTCTTTTTCGATTCAATTCAAATGAACCTATCAATGAATATAGACTTCACACCGTAACATACGGAACGTCTGCAGCACCATTTCAGGCTTGCAGAACAATCAAGCAATTGGTCGCTGATGAAGGCGAAGCTTATCCTTTGGCATCAAAGGTCCTTACCAACGATCTCTACGTTGATGATGTCACTTCTGGTGCAGCAAGCTTAGAAGAGGCACGTCATGTTAAAACTGAACTTATTCAGCTCCTTCGAAAAGGAGGCTTTGAGCTCAGAAAATGGGCTTCAAACGAATCTGATCTTCTTTCAGATCTTCCAGACGAATATCGGCTCAGTGGCGTATCATCATTTTGACAACTCAAGAATATTCAAAATTCTTGGTTTGAAATGGAAGTCTGACAGTTTTCTGTTTGAAGTTGTACCATCAGATAAACCATGCACCAAGAGAAACATACTAAGCGAAGTAGCAAGGGTTTTTGATCCTTTAGGTTTCTTATCACCAGTTACCTTTCTAGCCAAGGGCATACTACAAAAATTGTGGCTTCTTGGCATAGACTGGGATGCAACACCGCCTCAAGAGATCACACAGATTTGGCAAGAGTACAATGAAGGTTTTCATCTGCTTCAACAGATAAACGTCAAACGAAGGATCACTGTTGATAGTGCCAAATCGTATCAGCTGCACGGTTTTGCAGATAGCTCTGAAGCAGGATACGGCGCTGTCATTTTCCTCCGCGGTATCAACGCTAATGGAGACATATCTACATCACTGGTTTGTGCTAAGGCTAGAGTGGCTCCACTCAAAAAACAAACAATTCCCAGACTGGAATTGTGCGCTGCTGTACTACTTGCCAATCTCATGAGAATTGTCATTGACACATATGAACCAGATATTCCGATAGAAGGAACTTTCGCTTGGACAGATTCTACAATCGTTTTGGCTTGGCTAGACTCGCACTGTTCACGGTGGAAAACTTTTGTTGCAAATAGGGTTGCACAGATTCAAGAAAAGTTACCAGACACTCCTTGGAGACATGTTCCTACCAGCCAGAATCCAGCCGATATTGCTTCGAGAGGAGCTCTTCCTGAATCTCTTATCAACAACGAACTTTGGTGGTTTGGTCCACACTGGCTTATCGAACCAGAACCTAACTGGCCAGTAGCTCCAAATCAACTATCTAACTCTGAAACCATTTCTCAAGCAGAAGAACGCGTGTTTTTAACAGCCAAATCTTCATGCTTCGTAAATACTCTGCTGGAAAGATTCTCATCATTGAGAAAGGTAATTAACGTGTTGTCCTATTGCATGCGTTTCGTCAAACATTGCAGGTGCTCTGCTCAACGGAAAACAGAGTCTTTAAGTTTGACAATCAAGGAAAGAAATGAAGCGTTGAATACTATTGTAGGAGTCACACAGAATGAAGCCTTTTCTGATGAAATAAACAACTTAAAACATAAAAGGATAGTACCTAAATCATTCCGGAAGCTAAATTTGTTTGTCGACGAACATGGTATTCTCAGGGTGGGCGGACGCATTTCACGCTCTGGTTTAGAGTTTGAACACAAATTTCCAGCCCTGCTACCCCGCAAACATCGTCTCACCGAGCTAATAGTCAAATCAACTCATGAGCAATACCTTCATCCAGGTTTAAACACAACTCACTATTTGATTTTGCAGAGGTTTTGGATACTTTCAGCTAAACGAGCAATTCGTTCATATCTATCCAAATGTATCCAGTGTTATCGAACTAACCCGAAACCTTTTCAACCATATATGAGTGACCTACCTTCAACTCGTTTGAAGGCCGTAAAGCCTTTTTCCATTGTAGGTGTGGACTTCGGTGGTCCATTCTCTATCAAATTAGGTAAATATCGTGGCGCGAAAACAGGTAAAGCTTACCTCTGTCTGTTCGTATGCTTTGCTACCAAGTCAGTTCACCTTGAAGTGGTCTCTGACCTCTCTGCGGAAGCTTTTATCGCTGCTTTACGTCGTTTCGTGGCTCGTCGTGGTAGATGTAACCTCATACATTCTGACTGCGGAACGAATTTCATCGGAGCTAGAAATCAATTGGCTGACTTAATGCGTACTGCGGCAGAAAGGGACCAAACTGAATTCCGCTTCAATCCTCCTTCAGCCCCACACTTTGGCGGTGTATGGGAAATTCAAATTAAAGCAGCTAAGTCTTTGCTATATAGGGCGATTGGTTCCCAAACGCTTACATTCGAAGAACTAACTACACTTTTCACGCAAATAGAATCGACTCTCAATTCGAGACCGTTGTGTCCACTTATTTCCGATCCCAATGATTTCAACGTTTTAACGCCGGGTCATTTTTTAACAATGGAACCTTTGACATCTGTGCCTGATAATGTTCTAGCACCAGATGTTAAGTCATACAGATTAAATCGGTGGCAGCTTCTCCAGCAGCTACATCAGGGTTTTTGGAGACGTTGGCATCACGAGTACCTAAATTCGTTAATGCAAAGAGCTAAATGGACTACTTTGTCTAAGCCTTTGAAACTTAATTCAATTGTTATCATCAAGGAAAACGACAGCTTTCCCCTTCACTGGCCTTTGGCTCGTGTTGTGGAACTACACACAAGTCCAGATGGCATTGTGCGACAAGCAACTGTGAAAACTTCGAAGGGAAACCTCATCAAGAGGCCCTTAGTGAAGTTGTGTCCGTTACCGGACAACTGTGATTAGTTTTATCGTATCCTTACTCGGAAGCTTTACTTTATGTTTTGTTTTCATAATTTTATCTTTTTTACATCACTATCGGTGAAATCTGAAAATACCAATCAGTATTTTGGTGGGCGGAATGTTTCGTCATCATCAATCATCCTAATAAACCTTTTCCTTACCAAACAGATCCTTTAGTTTGTTCATATCATCTGTGTCTATATCTATGATTTTAAACCAGCCAATCGTGTGTGTCAGTGTCTTTGACTCACTGCGAGTGGACGTACAAACAACGATCGAACCTAACCTTGCTTCGTGTGACAAAATACAAAATCTATCGACGACAACTGTGCCAGTAAAAGTGGAGATAAGGCAGTGTCACGGGCCCGTGGACCATCACCGTCATCGCCACGAGGTACGTACACCACTCTATACCACCTTTTGGCTGGCCACCCCTTTTTCCATCTTACCCAAATTGTCCTTGCTGACACATGCATTTTATCCCTCATAAAAATTTTGCTCCACAGAAGCCTCAGTCAAATTTTCAATCCCTTCAACGTTTTTGGCTATATCTTTATTATTAACGTTCTAAGGTTGAATATTGAGCAGCCATGTGATTTTCACAGGAAGTTTTATGTTGTTCTGATAGTGTATGTTTTCTTAAAGCATTCCTTACCATAAATAGCTTCGCTGGCGCATACTCCACTTCATACAAGGTCCATACACGCCTCATACAAAGTTACGTACTTGTACAGCCAATTACACTGTATTACTTAACCTACCTACAAATACATAATTTGATGAATAATATGGACTATTAGTGCATAGATTTTACTTAGTTTTGCTATTGAAATAAAGGGAATTTATGTGAAGTATAAGAAAGATCTTAAGTGTTATATTAACCTACTCGTATTTGTTTTATAAACAGCTCATCTTTTTATCTTGATGATGATGGTGATATAATATCTACCTACATGACAATTGTCGTGTATATCTTACGTGTAACTTCTGAAAAATGTTTTCATGATAATATTCCAGGAACCGCAATTGAAAATATCCTATCTAATGATAACACTATCAGCTGTAGACAGGCGCTAAATTTTTTTTAGATCTCTGATAGGTAACGTACAGTCAAAAGAATCTATACAGTCGTCCAATTGTATAGGGCAATCGTGTGGGGAACGACGGGAGAGACGAGGGGGCGGAGGGGAGGGAGGTCTAGCCCCAGTTGCCCTATCACCATTCGGGACAATTCATTCAAGCAGCCGTGGAAAAGGAGATGACCAGTGATTAGTGACGCTTTGACGCAAACATTCAAAGGCGTAGATTTTTTTAAATAAATGTTTGTATATACCAGATGTAGGTATATAAATGCTCCCGTGGTACACGTCCTCATTGTGAATATGGTCTAAACGTAATTATTGTACATATATTATTAGTTTTATATTTTTTATATGAGGGTAAATCTAAGAATAAACCAGTTCAAGTCAAGCTTTTATATGAGGATCCATCATTTAATACGCAAGATCACTCTGCGTATGAGCAAAGCTGTGAAGTTTTTGTATTTAGTTCTTTGTTTGTGAGCCAGATTCATCATTGTCTCACAGTGAGTCTGGAAAAAAACACAAAAGGGAAGGTTATGGCCATCAAAAAAACAATATACAAAAAGAAATAAAATGAATAGTTATGATTTAACAAGTTACTTATATTACATTTATTATAAAAAAATTGTTTGTGTAAATGTAAAAAATATTTCTAATATTTCACTACTTCATCATATCACCGTACGTCCCCACCGAGGGGCTCGAGCCTACCCTGAATTAGTGCGATCGGGCCTTAGTCGACCACGCGGGCCCAGTGCGGGTTGGTCGACTTCACACACAATCTTGGGTTTCCTCACGATGTGTTGAACGTCGGATAAACGTACATATGAAATAGAAATTCGAAAACACATTGGTACGTGGCAGGATTCGAACCACGATCTCCCGACAGGAGTTGCGGCCCTTGCTATTGCGCCACTGACGCTCACTACTTAAGGTAATAAAAAAGAGGTCTAATTAAGGGACAAATGTTGTATATCATTAATTTAATAATTTAAGCCTAAGAATAAATCAGTTTATGGTTCATGTCAAGCTATCGTCTTATTTGCTTCAGTAATCCAGGATAAGAAAGGGATTATGAATATTATGATAAACCAGTCGAAAGAACACTAATTTCATGACTTATTATAATAATACATTATTAAAAGAAGTTAAGTGTACATTTACTACACAAACTACAGTTTTAACAGAGAACGACTGTTTAACCTTGAAAAACCTCAAGACTTCATTCATATTTATAAACAAGGCGAATCACGCCTGCAATGATAAGCATATTAAAATATCTGCGCCTGCGATCACGACTGTGACCTAAGCGTAAACATTGAACAAAGAGGAAAACTGCTGGTTTTGTGATTTGGAAACAAAAACCGTATCTAATTCACAAATACCTAAATTGCATGAATTTGATGTGGTGATCTCCATTCTTTTAGATAAAAATCTTTAAAAAAAAGACGTTTTCGAGTTTCAGATTTATCTAAAATTATTCTTTTAGATAAATCTGAAACTCGAAAACGTCTAAAACGATTATGATAAAACTTTGGTAAATTGTTGTACGCACGCCAGGAAAAGTTACAACAAAAAAAGCCTTGCAAGCCGCTTGCGGCTTTCGCACCGCGAATTTTTCGTTGTCCATCCTTGCGGGCGTCAACTAACTAGTAAGGAATACATTCCGTTGTTTAGCTTCGATATTTTCACAGTTTGTCACTTTTGACTTTAACTTTTGTCACTATCCACCGCCGACTGAACGTCGCTTTTTTATGTGAATCAAAGTATTCGTTGGCAAACTCGTGACGATGGTAAACCATCGCCTGCGGCTCGGGCTTACAAATTTCACTGCTTTGCCATTTACCTGTTTACCACCCTTGTATTATAAATAACTATTAAAATGTGTTTTTTTACTTACAGGTAAGTTAAATAAGCCATTACCCGGGACCTACGGCACTTTCATTATCAGCGAACAAGTACGTAAATAAGTTAACCACTTAACAATTTATCTAATAAGTTAGAAACTAACAAACAGTTTAAAATTCCAACACATTGTAGCAGGATCTACTGTTTGTCAGAATATAATACGTCGAACTATAACCTTTTTTAGGGTTCCGTTCACCAAAAAGGTGACAAACGGTACCCTATTACTTCGCCTCTGATGTCCGTGTGTCTGTCAGCCAGCGGGCTTTATTCCATGAACCGTAATAGGTATAGTTTAAAATTTTTATTAATTAAATTATCACAGAGTGCGTTTTTATTGCCGATATTTAAATAGCCTTTATTCTTCCCGCTATAACAAACGATAATAGAAATTAGAAAATATGAAAAACTTGCTGTTTCCCGCGGCTTCACCCGCGTGGACAACGTTTTTATGACTTTTCGAAGGTGAAAAAAGTAGCCTATGTGTTAATCCAGGTCCTAATCTGTCTACCTACCAAATTTCAGCTAGATCCGTTCAATAGTTTTGCGTGAAGAAGTAACAAACATACACACTCACAAACTTTCGCCTTTATTAGTGTGGTTAAGGGGGTCCTCCAACAAACCTCCGACTGCCTCAGTGTGTATGTATGTATGTATGTTCGAGTGTATGTATGTATGTAGATTTCTGTGTTCCCTACTACAGCCTGAACGGCTTGAAGGATTTTAACGTATGAAGTACTCGTATCGTTAGATTCGTCTTGATCCTGTGAGTGACATAGGATACATTTTTACCCTACTGACCAAAAAGAGGGGTTAAGTTGTTTTTAATTATGAATGAATTCCTAAATTTAGGTTAGGTTGGTATTGTAGAGGTATTTTTTATATTGCTCTATTGTAAAAATTGTAATACACACAAGCGTAAAGCAATACAATTAATGTAATTATAGTACTTATTCTGAAGTGAAACAACAAATAATACCAACCGGCCAAGAGTGAGTCGTACTTGCGCTAAGGAGTCCGAACTGAATAAAAAAAAAGATTTTTCTGTCGCTCGAATTGATATCTTTTGTTTGTTATGTGAATAGGTATAATAACAATGTTGTTTCAAAGAATACTAAATATTAGTTGTGTGGAGAAGTGTGGTGGTACAGAACCCTCGGAGTGCAACTCCGACTCGCGCTTGGCCGGTTTTTTACTTATCTTCTCTTATCCGTAACTAACTTTGAACCTCACCACTGTTGTTTGCAATAAATATCCTTGTATCAAAGGCATATGGTTGAATATAGATTTACGTAAAGTCGTAACAATTAGTTTGTCTTTGATAACTTAGTATGGTTATCGTTTCACGCTTTGCTGCATTTAATTTGTTTAAACTAGTTTTAGTACATGACAAGAAGAACGTCTGTGACTTATCAAGTGGAAGTGGGCACAGCCACCTACTTGCAATAAGTAAATCCTACTAATATTATAAACGCGAAAGTTTGTATGTAAGTATGGATGTTTGTTACTCTTTCACGCATAAACTATTGAACGTATCTGGCTGAAATTTGGTATTTAGACAGATTAAGACCTGGATTTACATATAGGCTACTTTTTTTAACGCTCACGCACTGCGCACCCTCGGAGACACACTTAGAAACTATGTTCACTCGAGTGAAGCCGCTGGCAAAAGCTAGAAAATAATAATAATGAACTTTTGCCTGCGAATTTGACACCGTGAATATATTTTCAACTGACTTCCAAAAAGGAGAAGGTTCTCAATTTGACTGTATGTTTTTTTTACATGTTTAGCGTTTTCAATTATTTAGGGTTTCGTGCCCAATGGGTAACAAAGGGTACCTATATACCAAGCCTACACTGTCTGTGTGTCCGTCTAACCTCTAAATAGCTGTTTCCTTGAACCGCAATCTGTAGCTGGCTAAAATTTTCACACGATATGTGTTATTATGACGGATTAATTGACAAATAAAAAGAGGAAATTAAGTACAAAAAACGTGTTTTAATAGGTTTTGTGTGTTTATTCTATATCAAAAAAAACGATTATACATACAAATAAAAATTATTGTAATTGTAGTATAAAACCTAACCTAAAGTAAAACAAATAATAATCAAAATCCGGCCAGGTGCGAGTCGCATTCGCGCACCGAAGGTTCCGTACCATCGCACCTCTTCACCCTAGAATAACACTGATGCATATTAATTTTAAACACATGGCACCAACGTTATCAATAGAAAAATGCAAATTTTTATTTAATTCTGACTCTTTAGCGCGAGTACGACACTGGTTTTTATTATTAGGATAATTACTGTGATCACACTATACAGTTTATAGATGGAGTTAAAATTTAAAAAAATAAAAATTTTCTTGTATATGACCTAACAATTCACAATTTGAAATCCAGCCTTTCAAAAGTCGGACAAATGTACGGACAGACAGCGTAGGCTTAGTAATAGGGTCTCGTTACCTTGTACGGAACCCTATAAACTGACATAGCTCGGATACGAATTATAGTTTAAATGCCAATAATGTTGATAGTGAACTTTACTTAACCTAACCTAAGAAAGGCAATATTCGTACGGTAAGCATGCATGTGATGCTGCATAAGTTGTACAATTAATTATGACACTAAGATGATAAATTACCTTAACATAACATTTGACTTTAAAAGGAACAATATACTGAGACGCCTGATCAGAATATTGAACGGTCGGTAATGAAATAATTTTCTAAATTGCTTCATAAACTGCAGGAAAATGAAAGTCTCCAAGCAATATTGCTATTGCGCTGCCTAAGTTACTGCTTTCTATATTACAGTAAAAATTTTACTGCTTTTTATCTATAATGCTATCGTAAAACTCGAATTATAAAGTTTAAAACGACTCTATATTGACATACTTTATAAACACCATACTGAAATTTAAAAATAGAATTGAAATAACACTTTTTTATAACAAAATAATAATAATGTTATAAAACATTTTTTTTACCAATAAGATACAGGGCAAATCCAAGAAGTTAATATATTATCGTCAAGTCAACATAATATTATTTACTTGTAATGGAACGCATATGCGGGGCGCGCCATTTTTAAGGTTCCGTTTCCAACGGGACCCTATTATTAAGCCTCCGCTTTCTGTCTGACTATGTGTCTGTCCATCCGTCTGTCAGTGGGCTGTATTTCATGAATCATATTAGGTAGGTAGTTGAAATTTTTACTTAATGTGTGTTTTAGTTGCCGCTATAACAACAAATACTAAAAATTTAGAAATAAATGGGGTCTACATACAAAAAAAACGTGTATTTTATAAGTCTTTAGATTAGAAGTATATTTTATTTGGCTCTATTGTCAAAACGGTAATACATACTAGCGTGAAACTTGGTGTGATTATACTAATACTCAAGTTAAACAACAAATCATAAAAATCTACAAAGTGTGATTAGTACTCGCGTTACGGAGTACCGAACTGAATGACAAAAAAAGCATATTTTTGTCGCCCGCGTTGTTGTCCTTAACTTGTAATGTGAATAGGTATCATTGTCTAATGTACGTTTTTTATTTAAGTAACTGCTCTAATCAAACATACAGAAGTATTGTAATATTCACGAACATGACATAGATGATTATAATGACAACGTCATAGAATGAATAACTGATAAATTGAGCCTACCTATCTCTGCCTGTTCGTCTATCTAAATTTTAAAGGGCTATATCTTTTGAACCGTCGCTGGTAGCCGGCTGAAATTTTCACAGAATATGTGTTATTATTAGAGTTTTACTAAAAAAAATGAAGGGTCCTCATACAATATGTGTTTTAAAAAAAAATTTTTGTTGTTGCTCTATCGTAAAAACGGAAATACATAAAAGCGTGAAACTCGGTGTGATTATAGTAATAATCCTAAAGTAAAACAATAAATAATAAAAACCAGTCATTTCCGAGTTGTATTCGCGCTTAGGAGTTCGAACTGAATAAAAGAACATTGCATTTTTCTAGTGCTCTCGTTGATATATTTTGTTTGAAATTAATCGGTATTATTGTGGTACTCGTGTAAAAAGGTGCGGTGGTATGGATGGCATGGATGGCCTCGCACTTGGCCAGTTTTTGTTCACTAGCCTCGCTTTTACTGCCAAAACATAATTATCATTGTTTCCCATTACCAGGAAAACATAGCACCTACCAAGCTCTGCTAATCCTTTGCTTTTCGCGCAAGATTATAAAGCCGTAAGCTAGAAAGGACTGCGTAAATGAATGACTATTGAAGCTTTCTCCAGACCAGGTTTACTATAACATAGGTAATGAGAACCCCACCAAAACATAAATGTGAAAGGTAGCCAAGTTCGATACAAAAAAGGTGCAGAGATCTAAATTGGAACCAAGTGATTTCTTAAATCATTGCTACGGGAATTCAAATTGAAATATTTATTTCAGACTTTTTCAAAAAATAAAGAATGGATAATTTTTAGTTGCCTTAAATAAAATTTGTTATGTGTTCTGTGCTCCTAAATGTTGTGACTTGACAAGTTTAATTAGGCAAGCAAAGCTTACCGCAGCTTCCGCATCGTATTCCTGTTACTAAACCTATGTCCGTCTGTCCGTTTTTATAAGGCTGTATTTTACCGGAATATGTGTTGTGGGGATTTTACTAATAAATAATAAAAAATTCAAAAAATAAAGGATAGAATAAACGTATTTTTAAGACTTTTTTTTGGTTTTTGCTTTGGTAAAAAACGGTGTTACATACAAGCGTGAAACTTCGGGTGACTATAGTTCTAATCCTAAAATAAAACTACTAATTATAAAACCGACCAAATCTAAATTGTACTTCCGCTAAATAGTCCGATATTAATTTAAAAAATCATTTTTCTGTCACGCGCGTCATTGTCTTTTTTGCTAGAAATGAAATAGGTATGGTGATACGGAACCGCCAGTGTGCGAGTCCAATTCGCACTTAGCCTCCTTTTTGTGTGAAAAGGTACGATATCATTAATCTTCATAGGAATAGATTTAGCGCGACTCGTGACCGCACGGACGTTTATGTAATGGTCTCGCTTGATAATTTACCGTGGTTTTCCTCTAGTATGTAATTGCTAGTGAATAAGACACTCTCGTGGGAAGATGTCCGTCTTCATCCGTTTTCAGTTACCGCTTCCTTACTTGTGGCACTGTATAATTGGTTTGACTTGAATTTATTTGTTTTTATCCTCGACCAAATAATATTATAGACCGGCCCTATCCATTCACTATTATTAACTAGCTGTTTCCCGCGGCCTCACCCGCGTGTACAATGTTTCTATGACTTTTCGACCGTGAAAAAAGGTAGCCTGTGTGTTAATCCAGGTCCTAATCTGTCTACCTACTAAATTTTAGACAAATCCGTTATGTAATTTTAGCGTGAAAGAGTAACAATCATACATCCATACATTCTTACAAACTTTCGCGTTTATAATATTAGTAGGAAGAGTCAAATACAACTACACGCAAACACACACTCACACCACTATTATAGTCTACCGAGTCTCGTTAAAATATGAAGAATGACGGAGATAGCGAGACGTATTCGGAATGTAGCACGAATTAGATAGCAAATTTCATTCACTTCGACCTTCAACCGATTTGGGGAATACTGATCAACTAAGACGAAATGAGCGAATCCACTCATTCTGTAGGCATCAAAATCGCTGTTCGCGTAGGGCGGTCCATGGCTGTTATATTAGTTGAAGGTTTTGATTTAATCATACATTTAAAACACTACTATGGTAACTGTATTATCTGTTATTTTCACTTCCTATATAAAAGAATAATCTTTTTTCGCATCTCTCATTTCCATATTTAATTGCCATTCTATCTGAAGGATTACAACTAACCAATATTTCATCGTCATTTAAATATATATTATCTTTCTTTACTAATGCTTATTTAGCTTTAACATTACCAGTTCTCTACCACTTAGCCTAGTCTTATCACAACTATGTTTTACAGACGTGAAGCGAAAGCCAATTATTTCATAGCCCCAAGTGCTAGTGCTTAACGCTAAACGATACATTAAAATTTGCGAACAGTACAACGCCCTGTCAATTCTATCATTTCAAAGTAGAATGTGTCAGTATCTCTGTATGTGTATGTTCTCTTTTGAATAGTCTCCGTAACTAATTGTGTGTCTGTCTATAAATGTCACTTAGTCCGCCCACCTGTGATTCTAATGTTTCTTTTGACTAGGTATAATATTTTTTGCTTGGTTGTTAGTAGAAAGAATCACTAATGACACTTATACTCTCCTATTTAAGTCATGATTGCCATCAATTACCTCCTAAAGAGGTGTACTATGGTTTTATGTCCTAGTTATAAATCACTCGTAAAGTAAGTTGTTTGCTGAGCTATAGTTAAAGTTATAGTAAAGCATTGATGCCAAAAATTTTTTGTCAGCATGATAATTAATTTTTATATGAATATGTTTCAGATAGGTTTCCATGTGTGAAGCCCTTACAAAAACACACAAATCGCTTTGAACCTATAAGAGTTACTTATTTATTTTGCGAGCTTTTCTAGCACAAAATATTAAAATTCTGACCACGCCACCTCAAGAGGTGTCGCTCTTTCAATTATCAATCATAAATCATTGTGTTTTGCTCGCTACATACATATTGCTTTCTTTTGTCCGCCTGACACATTGCACAGCTATCAATAACATAAATCAATTAAGTGAATCGAAAGTGAAGACAAGCTATTATTTCTAAGACATGGTATAAATATCTTACTATTGTTTCTCTATTTTGCTACAGCTTGACTTTGATACGAGTTTGGGTTTACTTTTACTTTTTTATTATTAACTATGCGTTTTGTTAAAATAATGTTGATGCAAAAAATCGACTTCAGCTTTTATAAACTTTAACGTCTTTACATCTGTTTCAACATTTCTCCTAAATTGCATCAAAATTATAATAAGGATCTATCACCACATTTTATTTTCAAACGTTGTCATTACGATTCATTTTGTGAGTATGTTTCTCTGATGAATACAACCAGTTACAAATAGACTTCACAAACCCATAGTAATGGTTACGGAAGTCTCGCTAAACGTGACTAATCCACCATTGACCGCCATATTGATATCTAAATTATACATTGTAATGTTGTACTACAAAATGGCTATACCTTTTTCGATTTCTCCAGTCCGAGAGCCACGCCCGTTTCCTCTGATGACATTTACATTTGGCTGATACAAGGCACCATTTTCATTTTCGCATTGACAACCGACGATCAGATATTCGGGAACATTTTCGTTTACAACATTGGATTTATGCGAAATCATTGTTATTGTTTTGATTCTGTCTATCGTTTGTGTTTATTGGTGTGTTGAGTTTTGTTTGCGTGAAAGTGGGTCTGTTTTATGGTCTAGTGTTATGCATTCTGGTCTACTTCGGTTGTGTGTAAATAAATTATCTATTCTCTCAATTTTGTTATTGAGCTTATGTTGTAGATCAATTCTATTTTCAAACAAAAACTTTTTTATTTTCAACGTTACTTAACTCAATAACTTACTGTAATATTCTAGACTTTCATGACAATTTGAAAATGTAGTATAAATACAAATAAATATCTGGAAAAATTCACACACCCTTTCCGGTTCATGAATTAATTCAAAATCATCCTTATAGACTTATATATAGCACTGTATTTAACTATAAGTTTTATATCATCATATCAGCTCATATTCGTCCCCATGGAGGGGCTCGAGCCTACCCTGAATTATGTTGATGGAGCCTAAGTCGACCACGCTGGCCCAGTTTATATACTATCAATATTTAGCTGTTAGTCTTCTTAAAATAAATAAATAATTATTATAATTTTAATTTAAAAAAAATAGGGTTCTGTAGTCAAACTAGGAACTGTCAACGATATGTACCATGTCTGCCCAACGTGTGTCACAGAGGTTTTGCTCAAAGACTATTACGGCTACACACATATACAAAATCTGTTATCCCTATAAAATTATTAAAAATAAACTGTAAAAACTAACTATTTTTCAAAACTATTAAGGAGTTTCCTAAGATCATTTTTCCGATAAAAGATTCCTTTACTAAATACCATGTTTTTTTAGTGGTGATTTTTGTTATACAATGTCCCCACCCTCTACCAGCTAAACCGCAATTTTAGGAAATCTGCAAAAAATTGCAAATAGTAGGAAAATAATTACTTCCAATTAGGCTTAGTTAGTTTAGTGAGGAACAGTCGACCAATTTAAGACATGTAATTTAATTTGTAAAAAGTTCATAGATCTATACACAATGATTTATACCAACTGCAAAATTAACTTTTTTTAGGGTTCCGTCCTCAAAAGGTAAAAACGAGACCCTATTACTAAGACTTCGCTGTTCGTCTGTCTGTCTGTCACCAGGCTGTATTTTATGAACCGTGATAGCTAGACTGTTGAAATTTTCACAGATGATGTATTTCTGTTGCCGCTATAACAACAAATACTAAAAATTAGAAAAATTTAAAAAATTAGGGGGGTCTACATACAAAAACGTGTTTTTTTAAACATGAAGAAACTAGCGCTATCTAGTATGATGGTACGGAACTCTGTACTGGCGCTATCTAGTATGATGGTACGGAACTCTGTACTGGCGCTATCTAGTATGATGGTACGGAACTCTGTACTGGCGCTATCTAGTATGATGGTACGGAACTCTGTACTGGCGCTATCTAGTATGACGGTACGGAACTCTGTACTGGCGCTATCTATTATGATGGTACGGAACTCTGTACTGGCGCTATCTAGTATGATGGTACGGAACTCTGTACTGGCGCTATCTAGTATGATGGTACGGAACTCTGTACTGGCGCTATCTAGTATGATGGTACGGAACTCTGTACTGGCGCTATCTAGTATGATGGTACGGAACTCTGTACTGGCGCTATCTAGTATGATGGTACGGAACTCTGTACTGGCGCTATCTAGTATGATGATACGGAACCCGTTGTGGGCGAAATAACTATGTATTCCTACTTCACGCGTGCTCCGACACGCACTTAGCCTCTTTTTTACTTGTATATTGTAAACTTTTACTTTTATTAGTATTAATATACAGGTTGTTACAAAATTGTGGTACGTCCTGTTAACTGGGGCTTCTACTCATCATACTGAACAACTTTTGTTCTATAATTGCGCTGAAAACGCAAAAAATGTTTTTGCTATTCATGCAAATCGATCAACTGATCGACTAATTTTGTGCATTTTAGTATGGATAGTACAATTTTTTTTTAATTAAACTATGGGTTCCTTGGGGAAAGTTGTTCAGTATGATGAGTGAAACCTCCAGTTAATAGGTCCAGAACCTTTTTTTTTTTTTACATCCTTTATAATTATTTCATAATTCAGTGTCCAATACTTTCTTCTGCTCAACAGAAACTCGTCCAAACGAGTCCTTAAACTTCTTTCGTGTTGTCATTAGCTTTACCGTTGCGTTGGCTTATCGTATATGGTTCGAAGGTGGCTGACCACGTCCAGTGGTACTGTTTGTCTTACTTGCCCTACTTGTTCCATTTGACCATCTACCACGAGGATGTGTTTAATTACCCCGTTCGTTGCTCCGTCTCATTTCATTAGTCACTTCAACATGATGTGATGGCTTTTAAGTGCGTGCGATAAAGGTTAACTGATTCAGTTTCGAAAATCGTCTGCCATACAAACTAATAATTTAAATTGAAAATTAAAGCATCCGTGGCTCAACCGGTAACGACACGGTTCTCCTAACCAGAGGTCCCGGGTTCAAATCTCGGACGGCCAATGTACCAATGAGTTTTTCGAAACTTAAGTACATATACTTACCGATTGCTTTAACGCTGAAGGAAAACATCTTGAGGAAACCTGAACATCTGATTCCAGATGTGTATAAGGGCGGCGTTGCACATGTCTGTAGGTGTAAATTTAAAATGTCCTACACGTGACCGCGGTTGATGCTATGTACAACACCAGGCATATTAAGAGAAGATTTAAATTTCTCAAAAATATGAAACCTTAGAAATTTAACGACATAGACATACTCATAATATAGATAAGACATTTGAGCAAAAAACTAAACTCTAGTACTTAAGTGTACGATTTATTTTTTAGAAAAATTATTGGGATTTTCAGTTCCCTTTTCAAGCGACTTCCAAAAAGTAGGAGGTTCTCAATTTGTCTGTATGTTTTTTTTTTATATGTGTTACCTCAGAACCTTTGACTAGGTGAACCGATTTTTATGATTTCTTTTTTATTTGAAAGCTAGTGCTTCCCGTGTGATCCCATATAAATTTTATCAAAATCGGTGTAGTATTTTATTAGAAAATTAACAAAAACCTAAAGTAATAATGCAACAATGTACTAAGTTGTTGTAATGGCAGTCGGTTTTTTAACGTGTTTAGCGTTTTCAATTATCGTTGTTAATTTAAATTGCGCTTTACTTCTTTTGTATTAATTGTTTCGAAAATCGTAATCGTACAATTACCTTATCTTTATAAGTGAGGGCTGCAGTTGCAGCGACACTTCGACCCAATGGGATCTTTTGTGTATACTCCCTTATCTTTATAAGTGAGGGATGCAGTTGCAGCAACACTTCGACCCAATGAGATCTTTTGTGTCTACCCCCTTATCCTTATAAGTGAGGGCTGCAGTTGCAGCGACACTTCGACCCAATGGGATCTTTTGTGTCTACCCCCTTATCTTTATAAGTGAGGGCTGCAGTTGCAGCGACACTTCGACCCAATGGGATCTTTTGTGTCTACCCCCTTATCTTTATAAGTGAGGGCTGCAGTTGCAGCGACACTTCGACCCAATGGGATCTTTTGTGTCTACCCCTATAACCTTTTCAACCCAACCTACTCGAAGATGTGCTTCATCAGTGCAGCAATTCCGCTGATTGGAAGGTGCTTGTAGTCCTTATGCCTTTGGGTAGCCATCACCTAGGAGGTACATACGCTTGCTAGCCAGGACATCGTACACTTACTACAGCATCATTTATGTATTATTATTATTATATCAGCTCATATACGTCCCCACCGAGGGGCTCGAGCCTACCCTGAATCAGGGCGATTAGGCCTTAGTCGACCACGCAGGCCCAGTGCGGGTTGGTCGACTTCACACACAACCTTCGAGTTTCTTCGCAGGCGTGTGCAGGTTTCCTCACGATGTTTTCCTTCACCGTTAAAGCAATCGGTAATTATATGTACGTAAGTTTTTTTTTTAAAACTAATTGGTACATTGGCTGTCCAGATTTGAACCCGGTGCCTCTGGTTAGATGGACCGAGTCGTTACCGGTTGAGCCACCGACGCTTTTATGTATACAAAGTTTAATTACGACCAGTCAACTCATTTTCTATAAATTAGAATTATTAAGTAGTTTGTATAAAAGGCGATTTTGTTAAGGAACCTTAAGGTAAATGCAATTGGCCTAAAAAAATATCAGTGATATTTATATTTGAATGCATATGAAAAGGTTACCGTATATTTTAACCGACTTTCTAAAAGGAGGTTGTTCTCAATTCGACTGTATGTTTTTAGGTGTATTTTTTTTATTTACAATTGGTAAACCCTTGACAACATCTCACCTGATGGTAACTGACAATGTTGCCGATGATGGAAGCGGGCTTACCAAGATTCCCCAACGCAATGGGGAAATCACGATCTTATCTTCATGCCGGAACACACCAATGATATCAACATTGATATTTGGAGGCAACACTTAGATAAGATGGTGGTAGCTAGCCAGGCGGGCTTAGAAAATGCCCTACCACCAACCAAAGCGAGTCTTACAATTGACCCCGCCGGGAATCGAACCCGCGACCTCCTCTGGCTTCTTTGCCTCTGGGCTTCGAAATATATGTTACGCGATATCTTTGCCAATTTTAAACACATCTTTCTGATTATTTTTTATTCAATAGGATATGCATTTAGGTTGGTCCCATATAAATTTAAATAAAATCGTCTAGTTTTTTATATTTTAAAAAATATAGCAAAGTTGTACTATGTTGTTGCGAATGAAGTCGGTTGTACCTGCTAGTTTGATAGATTCAAGCCTGTGGAATTAACAATCATAAGCATAAAAATAAAATTTAAAGAATAAACAGAGAAAAACAATCAGGAGAAAGACAAACGGAGAGAGAGAGAAATTTTGAATAACTCAACACTGCAAGCTAAGGTAAAACTTTTACTGGGTCAATGTAGCATAAAAGAAGCTTTTTTTATTCTCAATTGGTAAGCCCTGATGGTAAGTGACGATGATGCCGAAGATGGAAGCGGGCTTTTCAAGATTCAATACGATACAATACTTATTCTAATAATTCACCATTTACCAACTGTACTGGAACCAAGTTGACCGTATCGACCATCGGAATCAACTCGATCTAAATCCACATTACAAATCACAGATAATCTGTTACTTAGACATAACTTACAAGTGCTATTCTCACCTTTACTCCATCTAACATTAACTTACAGTCCTTGCTATCAACCGAAAGGTTGGCACTTAATGTTCCTACCACTTAACTATGGTTGAGCATTTCATGTTAGCACTAAATTCTTGGCAATATTAAGTCAACAGGTGTGGTTTTAAAGAGCTTGAAAACAAACATATAAGTGAAACTGCGTAAGTGATCGTTAGTACTATGATTTTTGTTTTTTAATTAAAATATTATTTAGTGATATAATGACTGAAATTTCAGTTTCACTAAACTATAATTTTGGTTTCTTTAATATAGTCTTGATTAGTGGTAATGACTGAAATTTCAGTTTCACTAAACTATAATTTTGGTTTCTTTAATATAGTCTTGATTAGTGATAATGACTTTCAGTTTCACTGAACTGTATTTTTGATTTCTTAAATATAATTTTGATTATTGATAATGACGGAAATTTCAATTTCACTGATTTTGATCTTAGTAAAGAAGTCATTAACTTTAATTATTATAGTTTAAAGAGTTCTATCGTCCTTTATGCGAACAGCCAAGAAGAGTAATTCCGTGTAGGCGTCTGTGTTCCCCGATTCCTATAAATGAGGAATCCTCTTGGAAAAAGTGAAAATGCACTAATTTTATATTGCGTGTTACATCCTCGGCTCATCCCACGCGGTGGACGGAAGACCTTGTGAAAATCGCGGGAAGCCGCTGGATGCGGGCAGCGCCGGACCGGTCGTCGTGGAAATCCTTGGGGGGAGGCTTTTTTCCAGCAGTGGACGTTTTTCGGTTGATATGATTATGATCCTCGGCTGCATCGGCACTTACTATCAGTTGAGGTGTAGCCATAGGCACTTAAATTTAAAGAAATAGATTCAAGAAAAATTTTAGGAATTCAAAAAATTGTAGTAGATTGAAATCTGAGAAATGCACAGCTATCTACTGTCTTGCTTCAAGCAATAGCTTTATAGGTTTAAACGCTCCCAAATCAGCAATAATCAAATAGAAGCACATTGTAATAAATATAGATATGTATACAAATCACAATTAAGTAATGAAGGAAAAATAGTTTTACTGGTGAAACGGTACCAGTACTGGTCCACCCACTTAATAGCCGTTAAATTCTTTCCAAAATCTGATACATGATTCATAAGCTTTGATTTCAAATTTTAATAATTATGAATAGCTACCGTGCAGTCCAGATAAGATTTATAGTTCGAAATGAAGCAATTAACTTGATTTATATATGCATTACGCCTTAAGAACTTTCTTTGCTATCGGAATAATCTCTTTTATTCGATAAGAGTTAAATACGTATAGTCCAACCCACACAAATTTTGAATTAAAAAAAATTGCGTATGACCGAAGATTTTTTTATCCACAGTTGGTAATATTCCTTTATACCGAACAACTTTTTTCAACGGGTTGCTTTGAAAAAGTACTTTTCATACAAATTGATAGCTCATTTACCAATTTTGTGCATTTTTGTATGGAGCGTTGAATTTTTTTTAAGAATAAACCCCATAGACCTACAATAGCCCCTGTATGATACGTCCAGGCATTTCAGGATCTGCCCAACTCTACGATCGGCCGCCGACATATAAGTACACAAAAATTGGTTTCTCAGAAATGGCTCTAACGATTCGGGTAAAATTTTGTGCTTAGCTAATGTTTTACATTCCAAGTCTATCTAGATAGGTGTTCTTCCTGAGAAAATCATTTTTCACACAAAAATAATATTTTTAGTTTACATGCGCAGAACCGGTCGTCGTGGAAATCCATGGGGGAGGCCTATGTCCAGCAGTGGACGTCTTTCGGCTTGTATGATGATGATGATGACATGCCTAGGAGACTCCGAGCAACCCTCGGTCGCTCAGGTTATACTTATCAACAAATTGATGCCAAGAGATTTAATGAAGGCGTTGTTTTCCGTGCTTATTTTTTAAAGTGTTTTGTTATATAATATGTAGATAATTCCTTACTAAGTCACTTACAACGCCCAAAACAGTTATTTACAATACAATTGGTAGATACCTACAATAGTACCTTTAAGGTTAATGGTAGTAACGTTTAAGTAACAGTGTTAGTAGATAAAACACGTCGTAAATCTGTCTGTATGTACGTATTTATCGAACCAGGGGATTTATCAGTGCGGTTGTACGTGAAAGCTAGTAATGTAAGCACTCCCAATAGTACACATATCTGTTGTTTGTATATGCATGCTTAAAGTAGGCGTTGGATGGTGTCCGAAGGCGGTTACCTTATCTGGAATGAGTGTTTGAATGAGTAAAATGTCAAAACTATTCAGTATTCTAATAAAATCAACAGAAATCAATGATCTCATTGATCGTTACATCCATCCATCGAATCTCCTTGTGTAGGCGTACTGACCGCGCGTAATTTAAAGTAGAAAATTTAAATTTTCATGGCTCGCTTTTGGGAACTCTGTCAGGATTTTTCTAGATTCGTTATACGATTAGCTTTTGGACTGGAAAGAGCGAAAGACCACTGCGTCTCTTAGGAGAACGCCTTCAAACACGCAGAAAATTATAATCAGCTAGCCACCAGAGCCATAAAGTGATATAGGATTCCAAGGAAATAAAACGAAAAAAAAAAACAATTAGTTCGTTTTTCAGCTGCGCATCCCAAGATAGATTCCTATATACAAAATTGGTGTAGGTCCCGTTAACTGGGGCTTCTACTCATCATACTGAACAACTTTTGTTCTACAAGTTTAATGAAATCGCAAAAAAAAAATTGATCTCTAATACAAGACGATCAGCTGAATGACCAATTTTGTGCATTTTTGTATGGAGCGTATTTTTTTCTTTAGTTCTGTGTATTAAAATAGAATTCAAGGAAATCAAAATCGGGGCTCATATCCTGTAAACTACAAAACATTTTTTTTCGTAATAAAATCCTTAATACGCGTGAACGGCTAGAACTAATTTGCTGTTCGCTAATTCTTTTTTTGTTGAGTTCGTTATTGTCAGGAGAAGTTTCTTATGTAGGATAGTAGTAATAATAGATTATGTAAATGACAAATCCTTAATTGAAGTAAAAAGTGGATACAAAGTTAGTCTATGGTGCCGGTATAAGCCTTAACGGGGCTTCTACTCATCATACTGAACTAATTTCCTGAAGGGCTTATCAATTATGAATTTAAAAAAAAGAAACCAATTGTCGGTTTAAAAAAAAACAATGCTCTTTACAAAATTGGTAAATTGATTTGTGTGAAGTTAATTTTGCGAATTGGCTTTGGGGCTCTTGGGAAAAGTTGTCCCATTGAAAGGGCTTACCATTTGTGGATAAAAAATCTTGATTATCCGCACTTTTTCTGCACTGCAAAGAAAGTTCTTAAGGCGTAATGAATGCAAAAATCAAGATAATTGTTTTTTTTTTTTGCGAATTGGCTTTGGGTCTCCTGGGAAAAGTTGATCAGGTTGATTAGTAGAAGACCCAGTTAACGACTTCTACACCAATTTTGTCATACCCCCTTGTATATTTAATATTAAATTCAATTTAATAAAGTTAATGGAGGTTGCTTATACAGGATGTAACAAAATTGGTGTAGATCCCTTTAACTGGCGCTTCTACTCAATACTCAATACTGAACAATTTTTTTTGTATGACTGCTGGAATCGAATTTTTTTAACCCTTCATAAAAATCAATAGCTGATCGATCAAATTTTTACATTTTTGTATGGATGGCCCAATTATTTTTTGTTGAGATTTGACTTTGGGTTCCTTGGGAAAAGTTGATCATAGGACATTTTTTGATACTTTGTCACCAACTACACATACATAATATTGGAACAAATCAAAAAACGACATGAGAAAAATTACAAATTTACGGTACCTAATATTACTAGTGGAAATAAAGACAACAGGTAAGTAAAATAACTATCAAAGTGTGATGTGTGTTGTTAAGGTGTATCCGATCGGTATGATGATTAGAACCCCCGGTAACGGGCCCTACTCCATTTTTTACACCCTGTATAATAAGGTTTAAGTATGGGTATTCTATAATTCAGTGAAACGTAGTAAGAGTTTACTTAAAATTGCATTAATTCTTACTTTATCTCTTCATTACCAAACATGGCGAAACGGAACACTTATGTTCCATATTAAAGTCGCGAGTTATCCAAATATGGAACGTTTAATGATGTGATGAATTGATGATACTAATAAAGTAATCTAATAAGCATCCTGTAGATCTTGTGAACTATTAGGTGAAATCTAAGATGATTGTGAAACTTCATACTTCTGAACTTTTCATACAAAAGGCGATAACGATTTTCACCTCTTAAAAGTTAACTGATTAGGACCAGCTTTTAATAGGTTGTCAGTCAGAACAAAAGCTTGGCTTGTAAATTTTTGTTTTTTCTATAAAGTTAATAAGTTTAATTTTATTGTCGTTCACGTGTTTTCATACAAAACTAATTTCGGCCATTTTTTTTATTTATAATAATCAGTAATTTAAAAAAAACGAAACGTATAAGCCTAGCTTTCATTCTGACTGACATCCCATAAAAATTGTTTTAAATCTGTTAACATTTGAGTGGTGAAAATCGATATCGCCGTTTGTATGAAAAGTCGAATTTTCGCCGTGAGTTCACAGTCCTCTTAAGTCGACCGGTAAATAGAGAGAAAAAAAATTAGGCTGATTTGGATAATTAAATAATGTTTAGCAAAAACATTATTCCCTTCTACTACAGATGAGATACTAGTTACTTGCGTCTACTTACGTAAAAGGGGATAGAGGCTGATTTTTTTTTCAGATTGATTTGCGAAAATCTTAAAAGCTTAATGCGCCTTTTTCACATTTTGTATGTAATGCCTGTGGCTATTTTCTTTTTTTAGGGTTCCGTGCCTCAAAAGGCTTCGTTGTCCACCTGTGTGTCTGTCAAGACCCATTGTCTTCAAGCTGTAAAAAAATTAAGCTTCAAAGTCAAAGCCATAATAAAATGTGCGGCAGTGCGCACTAAACTTTTTCGGCAATTTTTTTTCATACCAAAATTTAATAAAAAAAAATGATATTTTTTATTAATTTAGTTGCATGACTAAATGTATAAATACATATCCGTCACACGTAATAAATCAATAGCTTCAACCATTTGTGAATAAATCGCAAGGTTCAATTTAATTTGTAGGAGAACCATACAAACACGACTTTTCCCAGACCAATGGGTATATGCTATGTAATTGACAAACATAAGCAACTACGACGTGCAAAGTTAAATCAAAATCGTTACAGGCGTTTTTGAGTAGAAAAAAAAAACATTTTTTGTTTTACTACAGCTACTCTTTGGTTTGACGGTACAAAATAACTTTTGATAATCCCTCGATGAAATAATTTAAAACTTCCAAATTTGGTCTCAATCGAACTAAAGATTTAGGCTCCAGAGCCAAGCGTGACGGAGGGACGCATGGACGGACGGAATTAAAATGTTCGGTTCTTCGGTAGTGTTTATGATACAGAACACTTTTTCACGACAATTGGAATAACTTTTTTTAGCAATAACAGTACTTCCTCTACCCATTCGTACGTACGTACCATAAGCAAGTACTAATATATATATATATATATATATATATATATATATATATATATATATATATATATATATATATATATATATATATATATATGCTGTGCCATAAGGGTCGAGAAAGTAAAAAGATACGGCCATCCTTAAGCGGTATAGGGTACTTCCTGTTGACCTAGAATAGTTAAATTTAGCAAGAAGCAGGGTCTCACAGTACAAATAAAGGAAAAGTCTGAAAATTGTAAATTTGTAGTTATATCACATAAGTATATTTTTTTGCGATTACAAACTTACATTAAATTAACTTACAATAAAAATTTGTTATATCGTAAAAACGGTACCTAATACATACAATTGTTACACTTGGTGGGAATAAGGTTCCTGAAGTAAAACAACTAATAACAATAAAAACCGGTCAAGTGTGAGAGTATTCGCGTTAACGAGTCCGAAGTGAATAAAAAAAGCATTTTTCTGATGCTCGCGTTGATGTTTTTTGTTTGTAATGAATAAATAGGTATTAGTTATACTCGTTCGTGAGTAGAGATTCAATGGTACGTGTCCCTCGGTGCGCTTGTCCGACTCGTACTTGACCGGTTTTTTTTTGTTCCACAAATCTATCTACACTTATTTTATAAAAAGATAAGTTTGTTTGTGATTTTTTTTTAATTCTTTCCCTAGTAGAAAATTTTATTATTCCTGAGTGACATATGCTATATCTAAGCTCCCGAGCAGCTTTCGGCTCGCGCATTACTCATCCTCAAAGACAGTCACGAAAATGATGCCCACGCTAACGAAGCCGCGGGCAAAAGCTAGTCTTAAATATAACTCCAAGTTCTTGTACGAAATCAGCTTCAATACAAAACTGATATCTATCAATCTTGGCACTAAAACTGATACCTATATTTCTACATATAGCGCTTAAAGCTTGTTTTACTCAAAAACAACAGAATACATCAATCCATTCCAAAAGTAAACATCATTACACCGAGAAACATACGCAGAGTGCAATACGATCGATCAGCTAAAACCACCAATCGTTCATACGATATCGACTTAATAAAATTGCATATACGATGACGAATGGACCACTTTCCCTATAGAGATAATACTGTGATGTCTTATTGAAATCTTAAGTTTTACATTGTGTTCATGATTCAATACCTAATAACAACTCAAATACAAATAATTTTCGAAAAACCTAAAAACTTTTAGGTACAAGCTTTTAATATTGCATTGTCACACGATATACATATGCATGCAAAATTTCAGCTCAATCCGAAACCGGAAAGTGGGTCTAATTTAACTTGCAAGATTTCACCCGAACAAACATTATATACATTGCAAGTTAAATAAAAGCTTGTAAAAAGTCAATTTATTTCTACCCACAAATACTGTAATAAAATGCTGGCCACTAATAAACTACTTGAAGTCTGCATAGTCTTAGAAAGAGAATACCTGCTGAAAAAAAATTGGCTACTTTTTAATTCATCATCATATCAGCCGAAAGACGTCCACAGCTGGACAAAGGCCTCCCCAAGGATTTCCACAGCGAACGTTCGTTATAGCGTTATCCGCATCTAGCTGCTTCCCGCGACCTTCACCATGGCCGTCAGTCCACCGATTGGGAGGCCTGCCTTTTTTTAATATTCACAATTGGTAAGCCCAAGGGCTTAATATCAAGGTATTATATCATCTGATGGTAAGTGACGACGATGCCGAGGATGTAAACGGGCTTAATATTCTAAATAGTACATTTATTTTTACCCAAAAATACTGCAATAAAATGCTGGCCACTAATAAATTATTTGAAGTTTGCATAGTCTTAAAAAGAACATACCTGCCGAAAATATTAAATATTCCGATCCACGGTCCCCACTACAGAACTTTACTTCCCTGGCTTTATATGTTTTACGAGCTATGTGCCCACTGCCACTTAATTCTGT
This sequence comes from Coleophora flavipennella, assembly GCA_947284805.1. Taxonomy (NCBI): domain Eukaryota; kingdom Metazoa; phylum Arthropoda; class Insecta; order Lepidoptera; family Coleophoridae; genus Coleophora; species Coleophora flavipennella. Next base: position 12,696,525 of record OX369273.1, read on the forward strand.
GAGCTATATCAGTTACCTTGGTTTTCGTACAGATCTCCCCTTTTAATTACAAAAATAAATGTCTTCATCGACATGTGCATCGAAATGCGAGCAGCGCATGGTGATCAGTCGTTGTGGGAAGTCTTGGAGTAGGCCTTTGTCCAGTAGTTTCCTCTTACGGGTCATATGATAGTGATGGCAAGCATTATTATAGCTGTCTACCTGGACACAGCAAAATACTACAGACTGTTTATGTAGTAAATTTGGCTATTTGCTATGTATAAGTAATATAGAGCGTCGGTGGCAGGGCCTCCTGTCTGGGAGGTCGTGGTTTTAATCCTGCCACGTACCAATGTGTTTTCGAATTTAGATTTCATATGTTCGTTTATCCGACGCTCTTACGGTGAAGGAAAACATCGTGAGGAAACCTGCACACGGCTGACAAGCAACTCGAAGCTTGTGTGTGGAGTCGACCAACCCGCACTGGGCCCGCGTGGCATAGATGAAATACTACTTAGTTACTTACTAAGGCCCGATCGCCCTAGTTCAGGGTAGGCTCGAGCCCCTCGGTGTGGACTTATATAAGTGCTGATATGATGAAGTAAAGTTTTTGTTTATTCTTATTAAGTTGTGTTTGTGTTGAAATTAAAATGTATCTGATTATTTCTAACAAGATAATCGTGATTCTGCGAAACATGCGGGCTCTATCAATACATAGTTACTAATTCTTGACCTGTCTAAGAGAAAATTGAAAGTTTGCCTTTCAACACTTGTGCGATTAAAACAGACACACAGATGCGTCTAACAAGCATAATAAATTTGCTTAAAAACAGGCATTGAAGAAGGTAAACTTTTTTTTTTTATCACGGTAGAATGTAACAAATGAACTGTAGAATTTATTATTGTTGATGAAAGCTACTATTTATTCCAGCCTTGATTAGTCAAGACATATCATTGATAACACTCTTTAATACAAAAAGGTCAAGTATGAGTCTGACTCGCGTGCCGTGGGTTCCATACCATTAATCTTTCCACACATAAATACATACAATAATGATAATGCAACATGGTCATTTTGGTTCTCCTACGGATCTCCTCGTTTCTGATTCGATCACGCAGCTAAACTCCGAGCAAAGCACGCTCCATTGCCCTTTGGGTGACCTTGAGCCTTCTTATTAGGCCTATAGTAAGCGACCGTGTTTCAGTTCCGTATGTGATCACTGGCAACACACACTGGTCGAAGACCTTGGTATTAAGACACTGCGGTATTTTGGACGTGAAGATATTTCGAAGCTTTCCGAACGCTGCCCAGCCAAGTTGGATGTGACGATTGGTCTCTTTCTTGAAGTTGGACCTTCCTAACTGGATTGTTTGTCCCCGTTACACATATTCGGCAACAACTTCGAGCGTAGAGCCTCCAACTTTCAGAGGAGTACGAGTAGGTGCGACACGGACGTTTGACATAATTTTTGTCTTGTCTTGTTTTTGTCTTGTCTGATTGTTTGATTGACGAGAGTATAAAATTGTTTTTTTTTATTTATTTCGATATTTTTGTGCAAGTAGGACTCACACTTGACCAGTTTTTGTTATTTGTTGTTTTACTTCAGGGTTTAGGTACACTATAATGACAATAACTTTAACGCATGTATGTATGTACCTATTAATGTTTTTACGATTAAGCAAAAACAGAAAAAAATCTTTTTCTATATTTTTATATTAATTATTTTTAGTAAATCTGCAATTATAAAAAAAACATATTTTGTGTAAATTTCACCTGGGGGTACCTATTACGGTTCAAAAGAAGTCTTTTTAATGTCAGACAGACAGACAGTGAGGGCTTAGTAATAGGGTCCCGTTACCTGGTAGGGAACCCTAAAAAAATAAAAAAACCTTTAACCAGACACGTAAAAAGCTTGTCTATCTTAAAACACCTACGCATTGTATTCTCAAACACCCACCACTAAACGTGACATCCCAATTTGAGGTTTGAAACCGCAGTCATTTACAGGCACCAAGCCGTACTGCCTGTTCAAACACTCCCATACTTTAAGCAAACATAACTAAAAGCCACGTGTTAAATACAAAGAGTTCCTTACAAACCCTACAACCCGTTTGAAAAGCTATCCCTGCCTTGTCAGACGTCAAGCAGGGGATATAACCTTACGTCGACCTATGAGATAGAATAGAAATGAGAAAACACAGGTTCCCAGTATCTGGTATACATGAAAGCGATTAGTTTAGTTGCCTTAATGAAATCGCCTTCAACGTTATCAATGGTTATGTAATGAAGAATGACATTGAATAAGCGTTAATGGTTTGTTTGAAGGCTCTTGATAGGGATTTATTAATTGCGTCACGAAATGACTTAACTTCCTACATCAGTTCTTGTACCTGATTTAAGCATATATGTTACTATACATACAGGATGCAACAAAATTGGTGTAGGTCTCGTTAGCTGGGACTTCTACACATCATTGAACTACTTTCCCTGAGGCACCCATTCTCAATTCGCAAAAAAAATTGTACCCTCCATACAAAGGGGGCGTTCAAATATTACGTAACGCAATTAGGTGAGAAGGAGGGTCTTGTAAAACGTTACGATGCATTACAGGGGTAGAAGGCGTTACGTGTTTTTTTATTAGAATAAAAGTCTGCCTGAAGATGGTGTTCGAAACCAGTCGCTGACAAATTATAAACGCAGTTTTATTTCTTTCATGTGGAATTAGTGTAAATATATACCAATATGTGTATTAGAATAAAAATCTACGAATTAAAATCAACCCTTTTTTTTATTTATGTTTTTACGGGGAATCCCTCGACTGTATTGTACGTCATTTTTATTTTATTTAATGTAACTTTTAGACAGCAACATTTTATTCAAGTATATATTCTTTAGACCGCGTTTTCTCTTATAGGACGCGGTTTGTTTTGAATTAAACACACTCGCTGAAACGAGCTTTGTCATTTTAGCTATTGCTATTTAAATTGGTTGAGTTGGAAGAAAGCTAGATGTGAAAATTCAACGAGCTCATTCTCGCTCACCGCGCAACATCAATGGCGAATCGCTTGCGGGTTGCCCACTGCCCGCCATCGAAGGCAAACCGCTTGCGGGTTTCCCACCGCGCACCATCGATGGCAAGCCGCTTACGGCTCATCCACAGCGCTATCTAAATGTCCAAAAAATAAAAATAAAAAAGTATATTATTCCTCGTTGGTTTTGAAACAGATTGCTTTAGTGAAGCAAGTGAGATGTTGCCAAACGCATTCATATTCCGAATAAAAAAAATTGTAGAAGTGTATTTCCTTTCATGATGTAATCACCATTTCCATCTACTTTACTAGGTTACTTCACTCAAACGTAATCTCTGCGGATGTAGGGAATTTACTAGATGTGTGTTTAAAAATTATTGTCACAAGGACGGAATGCAGTTTAGCGAATTAGCTACGAATTAAGTATGGTCAGGTATTTTTGTAACACCTTTGACTTGCAATAAGATCTTTTTAGTTAGGTTTCTTTAGCGCTCACATTACTTATACAACGCCATAGTTTAAGAGCATGTAGCATTGACAGAGCCTTTTGTTTTTTTTAAACTATTGTTGTTTAATTTTTTGTTGTTTATATGATTGTGTCGGTGGCGTAACGGCTAGGGCCACCGCCTCCAGTCAGGGAGGTCGTGGTTCGAATACTGCCACGTACCAATCCGATTTCGAATTTAGATTTCATATGTACGTTTATCCCACGCTCTTACGGTGAAGGAAAAACATCGTGAGAAAACCTGCACACGCCAGCGAAGTAATTCGAAGGTTGTTTGTGAAGTCTACCAACCCGCACTGGGCCCGCGTAGTCGAACTAAGGCCCGATCGCCCTAATTCAGGGTAGGCTCGAGCCCCTTGGTGGGGACGTATATAAGCTGATGTGATGAAATTTTGTTTTGTAAATTTTAATTGTGAAACTATAGTAATTTATTGGTATTTTCTCTAGTTTTTAAATTTCACAGTATATAAGACGAAATAGGCACTACATTTAGAGATTCGTGAAAACTAGCGCAAAAAGTAACACCATTGTCACACCATAATTATTATACTGTGTACGATTAATCGTAACTTTCGTTGGATGGATTGTTCTTACAACCCTACACTATCATACATAAGATACATCCCTGTGTACTCACAGACAAACAAGTGTCGGAATTTAAATGGACTGTTGAAATAATAAACCTTTATTTTTGATTCTTCTTCTTAGCGTGTCGATGGCAGACGCTACACTGTAGCAGCCCAGAATTTGGCCACGTTAACAGCATTATCCGCCGCTGTCATGAGGTCTTCCTGCGTGCAGATGTAGGGGCACTTAATTTTTGATTAAGTTTGATTTATACTTATTAATAGATTAGATTAGATTTATTCATCACACGACACAAATTCATAAAATATACAATGTCAAATTATAAAATATTTCAATGGTGAGTTGATCGTCAAAAAGTAAATTAACAAATTAATAAAACAAAAAGGCAAATTTCAAAAATTGAAATGTCAAAAAGTAAACTGAATAATGAGTGTATAAATATAAATTAATACCTTGAAGTATGTCAGTATGTCATTTTTAAAAATTCGTCAATTGAATAATATAAGCCCGCTTCCATCTTCGGCATCATCGTCACTTGCCTACCATCAGGTGAGATGATGCCAAGGGCTTACAAAATTGTTAATAATAAAAAAATCCTTTTCCAACAAGAAGTTTTTCAAGTGTCGCTTAAATATAATAATTAATAATAATACATCAGTTTAATATCTCACCAAGCGTCGGTGGCTCAGCCGGTAACGACTCGGTTCTTCTAACCAGAGGTACCGGGTTCAAATCTGGACGGCCAATGTACCAATGAGTTTTTCAAAACTTACGTACATATACTTACCGATTGCTTTAACGGTGAAGGAAAACATCGTGAGGAAACCTGCACACGCCTGCGAAGAAACTCGAAGGTTGTGTGTGAAGTTGACCAACCCGCACTGGGCCCGCGTGGTCGACTAAGGCCTGATCGCCCTAATTCAGGGTAGGCTCGAGCCCCTCGGTGGGGACGTATATGAGCTGATATGATGAATATCTCACCACATCATCATACAGTTATTAACACAAAAGGACAAAAACATATTAAAGAGATTTGATGGACTGATGCAAGAGCTAGACTTTAACAAGTCTGTTTTCCGGGAAACCAGGTCCCACCCTTTGGAATTGATACAGATGTAATTTAAAGATAATGAGAACAACATAGATGATAATTGATTAATCTGTGTGTGTGTGTGTGTGTGTGTGTGTGTGTGTTGTGTGTGTCTGTTATATAAGTTTATTTGTACGTTTGCATAAGCTTTTCAGTGTCTTTGTAATTCAGTTGCGGTATCCATGGAGTAAGTTTTTGCTAACATTCACAATTACATATCGCTATAATTTTGAGAATATAATTGAGCCTGTTGATATAAAGAAACGTCATAAAAAGTTATAAATTTTATACTAACTAAGATTCTTTGGTGTAAGGATTCTTGGATAAAAAACTTCGGTGGCTCAACCGGTAACGACTCGGTCCTCCTAACCAGAGGTCCCGGGTTCAAATCCGGACGGCCAATGTACCAATGAGTTTTTCGAAACTTACGTACATATACTTACCGATTGCTTTGACGGTGAAGGAAAACATCGTGAGGAAACCTGCACAGCTGTTTCCAGATGTGTATGGAGGTCCCGTTTCACACGTCCGTAGGTGTTAGTCTAAATACCTTACACGTGACCGCGGATGATGCTTAGTGCAACACCAGGCAACCGCCGTCTATCCCTTGGATAATACGGTTAATTGTGCCACACGATAAGAGAGAGAGATAGAGGATTCTTCGATTGTCATCATCATTATGTCCACCAAATCCATTCAACCGAAACCAAAGTATACACATATATTAGTACAAACATACAGTATGGACACTCCCTGCCGCTCTCTAGATTGCGACCTCACCCCCTCGTCACCCAGATTGATACAGATTGGTTCTCGAATGTATGGGATTTCACCGTGATATTGTTTGCTCCGTCATTTGTTTTTAGAAATGTCATTTCACGACGGTTTTATGCAGTGTCCGGGGTGTGCCGAAACATAGGTTTCGTGTTCTATATTTTTTACGTAGGATTTCAACAATTATTAATTTGCTTTCTTCAGATAGAGCCAGACTTTGATTGCCACTTCATTTGTCAATTTTAGGCACTTTTACCTGTAACATGCAGCTCTTGTACCATATTTTACGCAGAAGTTTTGTGATCTGCCAAGGATCCCCTGGAGGCTTGAGTTTCCATACAAAAGTAGTTTCGCTTTAATAAAAAAAATGCCGCATTGAACATAGATTTGTTACCATAGATGGTTGTAACAAACAACATTTGAAAATCAAACCTTTTTACACACACAATATTTTAAGTTAATAGCTTCACTTTTTGAACGCATTTAACCTATCTACATCCCCTTATATATAGCATATCACTGGAATTGAATCCAAATTTTCAATGAAACTTATAGATGTTTGTAATTAGTTGTCATCGCAGTAAATTATAACATAACTAAACAAAAGCTTAAATAAGTTTTGTACCAAAAGTTTCAAACTGCTTTTATTTTGTTCTGTTTTAAATCAATACATCAAAAACAAATTTCAGACATCGATATGCGTCTACTCAATATATTTGCAAAGTTTGAATTCAATCCGGCATGAAGTTTTCGTATTAAAGCGGAACTACGTTTGTATGGAAACTCAAGCCTCCAGGGCACCCTTAAAGAATATGACAGAATACTAAATAACAATACAAAAAAAAGTTATTTCGGAACTATTGTCATCATCATCAATCAGCCGAAAATCGTCCACTACTGGACAAAGGCCTCCCCCAAGGATTTCCACGACGACCGGTCCTGCTCTGCCCGTATCCATCGGCTTCCCTCGATCTTCACCAGGTCATCGGAACTATTGAACGGAACTATTGTATCCTTTCTTTTTTGTTTTTTTTTATTAGTCTATTAAAATATTTAATGAATTTATCAGTGATTTAAAATTGTACTTTAATGAGCTTACATTTTTCTTTTATCGGTTTCGTTCGTTTCTGCTTTAGTAATGAATGAACATTTCTATAAATCAAGATACAGTTTAGTCACAGTATTACGATATGGCTTATAGTAGTGCAACGCCTTTGATGTCGCACAATGCCGCCACGGCGTAGGCCCTAGCAGTACTAGCCTGTGCCCATCTGCCCCGCAAAAGTAAATAAATTAAATAAATTCGTTGCGCTACTGTAAGCCGCTATATTGTAATACTGTGGTTTAGTGGTCCTCATTATATTGTATTGGTTGGTGGTCTACACGAATTAAACCTATTTCAAAAGTATCTTAATTAACAAATGCATTTCTATCTTGCTCGTTCCCTATATGTCCCTTTCTTCCAAATTCTTTATTAACTTTCTCAAAAGATAAAATAATTTCATCTATTTTTGTTTCTTCTCTATTTCAACAGTGAGCTTTGAAATAATTAAGGTCATACTTACATCTTAATTTTGGGTAATTAATCATTTTAACGCTATAATTATAGCGTGAAACATGTGTTGAGTTATGGAGATCATTTTAAGCTTCTTGTGCTTGTAACAATAATGACTGTTATATGATGTGATGGTAGATAGACAGACGGATGCATCTATTCAAATTGTGTTAGTGGTCATTGAACCCAAAAATACAAATCTTATTTCAATCGAATAATGATTTCACAAATTCGATGAAATTTTATTTTTTAGAGATAATATTTCATTACTTAGAGCATGAAAAATATCGTAGTTATGATAGATGTTATTTTTAGGGTTCCATACTTCAAAAGGTTAAAACAAAGCCCTTATAGGATCACTCGTGTGTCCGTCTGTCCGTCCATCTGTCACAGGCCATTTTCTTAGAAACTACTGGACCGATTAGGTTAAGATTTCGTCTGTGGCCCAAAGACGGACGTGTAATGTAAATAAATGAATTTTAAACATACGAGCCACGTTAAGGAGGGAAATAAAATTTATATAAAAACAGGTTTTTTAAAATATACAGGGTGTAACATAAAGGTGTGGTGATACTTTAAGGTGGGCTTGTACCCATCAAACTGAACAACTTTCTCCATGGAACCCATAGTCAAATCGCAAAAAAAAATTTGAACTTCCCATACTAAGTTGGCTGATCAGCTGATCGAGTTAGTATGGGAGAGCCAAATTTTTTTTTGCGATTTGACTATGGGTTCCATGGAGAAAGTTGTTCAGTTTGATGGGTACAAGCCCACCTTAAAGTATCACCACACCTTTATGTTACACCCTGTATAGTGTGACATATCAAATAAAAATTGTTGTTGGGAAAATCTCTAAGAAATATTTTTTTTATAATTTTAAGATAGTTTTGAAGTTAATAAATAGGGCAAAATTGACCATTTCCCTCCCTTGTCTCCGAAACCTAAATTACTAAAATTTTGAAAAAATCAGAGTATATGCATAAGATTACAGGAAAATCTATAAGAAAATCTAATGTCCTTCCATTCCCAAAGATAAATGGTTTTTATAATGTCCACTATGAGTATACCCATTTTTTTACCTAGAACAAAGTATGTAGTGAGAGGTCTTATTCTGTTGGTACTTAAAGGTTTCGTGCGGAACCATGTTTGTGTGACCCCAATTCGCACTTGACTTTTTTTATTTTAACGATCATAACTACTAAAAAAACATTGACATCGTCCATTGCGATGTTGCTGAATCAAGAATTTCTCAGTATAAAGAATATTCGGATCGTTGATTATTAGTCCAAATAAAGTTATTGTAAAAGAAAATTATACCGGTATATCACAAAATACAGCTAATTATGAGAAAGATCGGTGAAAGCTCTTCGTTTGAAAAAATGATGAAACTGCTGTTTTTTGTGACGAAATTATGGACTCAGGCAAGATGACTGTTAATTTTTTTGCTTCAGCACTTTCCTATGATTAAGAGGTCAATAACGAAGAATGGACGTATAAATTAATTCTTATTGTCAATCAAATTAAGATGTGCTTCAGGCAGAAAATATCGTTGTTGAATATAATAATGATGGTCTGAGTTACAGTAAAGACTTAAGTCCTAATATAATAGGGCTAATAATGGCTAATATAGCGATCTTAAAAAAGTTACTCTTGACATCTCATGTAAAATTACATTTCAAGAGTAAAAAGTAACAATTAAACTAGAATTAGACTGCATTTTTTTTTAGTCGATATAAACAGCTTTATTAAGATACAACAAAACACGTAGACTTATTTCACAGACTAATTTAACAATAGATGCCTTACCACTCCGTTCTGGCTTTTGACCTTAGAATGGCATTAATAGAGAAATTCCATCAAACCTCGGTGTTATTCTAATAAGTTCAATTTCCACGGTGCCAATACACGATAAGAGGGAGACTGAACAATAGAGAAGAAAGAGAGGTATGATCAAATAATTCGCAATATTGTTGGTGGTACAATAGTGGGTTAAAAGTTAAAAGCAACGGTAAGTTACGGTAAGACCACATGTTTAATACTTTATGACTTGATGCTTTCGAACATTTAGACACAATACATCGAAAATTTTGCGGTTGAAGAAAGTGGGTTGCAGAAGTGCAATAGTGAAGGAAGTTGTCATTCTATTTTCAACCGACTACCAAAAAGGATGACTACCAAATTTTTTATGTTTGTTACCTCAGAACTTTTGACTGGGTAAACTGATTTTCATGATTCTTTTTTTATTTGAAAGCAAGAGTGTTTCCCGTGTAGTCCCATATAAAATTTATCAAAATTGATGCAGTACTTTATTAGAAAATTAACAAAAACCAAAATAATAATGCAAAATTGTACTAAGTTGATGCGATGTAAGTCGGGTTTTTAACGTGTTTAGCGTTTTTGGCAGGTTAAACTAAGAGATCTGGTACTTATGTGAAGAGTGAGACATTATTTGGAGCACTCTACAAATTAGTATGAATGGAATTGACTGCTGACGTCTAATTCCCCGAATCTTTAGTCGGTTCTATACTCGGATCAAAAATGAAAGGTAGATTTAGTGTTAGCGCTTTGAAAATGGGGTATAAAAACTCTGTTCCAATCACGACGGAGCAGAGTTTTCCTTACAGTCACGCGTTGGCAGACTTTCCGTCAACATGCCGAAACGTGCTGTGAGATGTCTCCCTAGTCTATTCTGCAAAGGTCTAAATTTCTACGTCCATTCTGTGAACATCCATTTCCACCAACCACCAACGTCTATTCCGTGCTGCTAGTATAACATTATTCCAAACCGTTCAAAAATAAAATAAATTGATGATGTATCCATATTTCGTTAGGAATAATCATACGTTACTTACCCGAGTCCAATCTCATAGTATCTTCATAATCTGAACAATTATACTAAAACCATTTAAAAAACCTTTCATCCTAACGAAGTTTCAAAAAGTGAAATTGGTTTGTCGATAAAACCTTGATTTACGGCTATAGTAGTCGGCCGTTTTGTGTAGAGAATAAATTGCTTCAGACTGTAATTGTGATAATGACACAAGAAATTCCGTATTTCGAATTAAATATTTGATTAAGGGCATCATAGCAACAATCTTAACACGCAATCTTATCATGATCATAATATCGGAACCCTTTCATCCAGCATTTTCATATTGTATGCATCTACAGCTAACAAACGAACAAAGAAGTGTGAATTATTGTCTTGGTATTTGTTTCCTGTAAGTGGAGATTAAGGTTCCATTAATCTTGGTACTTTGTTTCCTGTAAGTGAAGGATAAGGTTTCATTGATCTTGGTACTTTATTTCCTGTAAGTGGAGATTAAGTTTCAATTGATCTTGGTACTTTGTTTCCTGTAAGTGGAGGTTAAGGTTCCACTGATCTTGGTACTTTGTTTCCTGTAAGTGAAGATTAAGGTTCCATTGATCTTGGTACTTTGTTTCCTTTAAGTGGAGATTAAGATTCCATTGATCTTGGTACTTTGTTTCCTGTAAGTGGAGATTAAGGTTCCATTGATTGTACATTGTTATGGTTCCCATTACAAGTTTCAAACGTTTTGGCTAACCCGTTGGTCCAGTTGCAATACTGCTGCTGTCTGCATGGTCGAGGGTTATGGGTTCGATGGATGAGGCCCAGAGCAAACATTCGTGTGACGAGCAAGCTTGTTTGATTTGTGTCTAAGTGTTAAATAATAAATATATTTAATGAGTATGTATTTTTACGTATAATTATATAAGCTCATACCTGATAGGTGAGATGATGCCAAGGGCTTACCAATTGTGAATAAAAAAAAAATATACCAAGAGGCTTGAGCCTACGCTGAATTAAGGCGATCGGGCCTTAGTTTGACCACGCGGGCCCAGAGCGGGTTGGTCGACTTTACACACAACCTTCTAGTTTCTTTGCAGGCGTGTGCAGATTTCCTCACGATGCTTTACTTCACCGTAAGAGCGTCGGATAAACGTACATATGAAATCGAAATTCGAAAACACATTGGTACGTGGCAGCATTCGAACCACGATCTCTCGGACACGAGCTAGCGGCCCTAGCCCTTACGCAACCAACTTTTATGTATTTACGTGTATGAGTATTTAATATCTTGGCGACCGAGCTTTGTTCGAGGCATAGTACTTAGATTCGTTAAAAAAAATTAAAAAAACGCTTTCTATGATTCACTTTGCGCGGCATATTTGCAGTGCGAAATCTCGGAAAATAGCGTTTTTCGCGATATGAGACGTTCAGTCTGTAGCAGGGAACATGGAAATCTACAATGTATACATACATACGCATACATACAAACACTCGAAAGACATGACCCTCCTTCTGAGGCAGTCGGTAAAGATAGGTACAATGGTTGGTGTTTGCATAACGTAAATCCAGAGCAAACCCATATGGTGTGTTACGAGTATATGGTGTACATAACCTTGCGCCCACACCACTGAATTTGGACAATCAACGCATCACCGGAAATGCTAATTTACTGCAATGATATCATGCTATGGTCTGTCTAGTGCCCTCAATGAATGAGGCACCAAAATTTCATGGTAAACTATCAAAACTGTACAATACAAATGTTCATACGGTACGACAAATCGAAACTGCTTCTAAAGTTTTATCAAGTTTTTATTTGTGTGAAATCGAATGACACAAATTTTTTGAACACGCAAAAGCGCGGATATTCAGGCATTTGTATGCTAAGGCACTGATGTAGTTCCAGCACGGCACAATCGGCACATTCATCATCATCATCACCATCGTATCAGCCGAAAAACATCCACTGCTGGACAAAGGCCTCCACCAAGGATTTTCACGACGACTGGTCCTGCGCTGTCCGCATCCATCGGCTTCCCGCGATCTTCACCAGGTCGTCGGTCTACCGCGTCGGTCCATAACACAGCAATTATATGTTATTACTAGATTTTGCCAGCGGCTTCGCTCGCGTGAACATAGTCTGTTTCTTTAGTGTTTTCGAGGGTGAGCTGTGTGCGAGCCGCAAGGGGCTCGCGAGCGTGAGAAACAGTAGCCTATATGTTAATCCAGGTCCTAATCTGTCTACCTACCAAATTTAAACCAGATACGTTCAGTAGTTTTTGCGTGAAAGAGTAACAAACATCCATACATACAAACTTTATAATATTAGTGGGATTGGATTACGCAACTGCTCCAGAAGGAGAGTTTATTTTTTGAAGTGTATGTATGTTTTTCTTTTATTTCTTTGGCACGCTCTGTAGCCTAAACGGCTTGATGGATTTTGGAGTGCGAGGTGTCCTTAGATTCTTCTTAATCCCGTGAGTGACATAGGATACATTTTTACCCGACTAGCCAAACAAGACGGGTTAAGTTTTTATTCAGTGGTCGGGTTTTTAATTTTGAACTAATTTTAGACAGATTAATTTTCTTTTTGTACTTTTATTCATATTATTTATTTTGTTTACGATTTTAGGTAGGTTTGAATGCTTTCTTAATTTGTCTGCTATAAAATCTTTATCTTGTTTAAATTAAAGCATTCAGAAATTCCAAGGTTCAAAATTATGTCAGTTTTAATGCATTGACCAGTTTCTTTGACACCTCGTTTATCAAAAATATCACGAGAAATCACTTTTTTGTATTGCATAATTGACTTTACGTGTAGCAAAATGCAAAAAGATTGTCCGCTGAACCAAGTTTTTGTATAATGTCATGTGCAATCATTACTAATTTGATATGGATCTTTTATTAAGCTGCTCTTTTTAGGGTTCCGTAGTGTAACTAGGAACCCCTATGGCTTATAGTTTCACCAAGTCCGTCGGTATGTCAAAGCCGTTTAACTCAAAAACTTACAACTATAAAGCTGAAATTTGCTATGGTTTTACAAATATAGAAAATAAATTGTCAAAAAATGTAAAGTATAATGCGTGCCATTAAAGATGACACTTGATACCCAACGTAAAACAAGACAAAGTAGGAAGTGTACGAAATATTTATCCATAATCCCTTGTTTCTTTTTACAAGCAAGGTGTACAAGCCGTAAATCATCTTCCTACTATGTGTATTTAATTTTTTACGTGGTGTGTCAGGTCTCATCTTTAGTGGCACGCACTATACCTCCCTACATGTAAAGTGGGGTTGATTTATACCAACTGCAAAAAAATACTTTGTTTGTAAATTGATTTTTAATAAACTACAGACTACATTGATTATTTTCTTGCATTGAAAGGTAAATATCTCTTTAATCATAAAGTGTTTTTATTTCTAATACTTTTCCTTCTGACTGTACTAGATTCGGCTTAAACAATAGACATTTTTTGTACATTTTAGGAGCGGGCTCAGTCACCGGAATAAAAATATTAAATAGACCCGACGACTCATCCCGCGAGATGAGTACTTTGTGGGATGAGTTGCCAGTAGCCTCCGGAACCGCGTGTTCCGACACGCACTTCGCCAATTTTGCTTTTAGTTTTAAACTAGGATTTTATTACCAACTGTTTGTTTGCATTTTAAGTACCTTTTACGCATTTTCGTCTCAAAGGTTGCATCTCGTGATTTGGCTGTTATCATATCAGCATCTTGATAGGTATCTGTAATAGTTTCCTTGATAGCATATAGTTCGTATCGAATATAAATTACAATCAAATTGACTTGTATAGGCCACTAATTGATGTCCATTAATATTCATAGATCGTGTAAATATAGCAACACCGATATTTTAACTCGTGGGCACGACTAAAATCGTTAAACTTTTATGAATATGACTTTCAATATTGGAATGCATGAATTTATGGTATACTTAAACACAAAGTTTTTAAGTGTCCTAAACCATTATCAAAGTATACATATTTATTACTTACATACATTATGGACATTCCCTGTCGCTCTCTAGATGCCGACCTCACCCCCCCGTCTCCCAGGTTGATACAGATTGGTTTAAGTTTGGTTCTCGAACATACAGGAATTCGCCGTGATTTCATTTGTTTTATCATTTGTTTTTAGAAATGTTTTTCGCGCCCGTTGTATGAAGTGTCCGGGGTGTCATTATTATGTTTGATTTCATCACCATTTCACTCGAACTTGAGCGCAGCGAACGTTTTACCGACTACAGCCATACCCTGGACACTTCATGCAACGGGCCAGAAATGACATTTCAATAAAGGAATGACGGAACAAACAAAATGGTGGCGTAATCCTATACGTTCGACATCCAAACTGTAACCAATCTGTATCAATCTGGGTGACGAAGGGGTGAGGTCGCAATCTAGAGAGCGTTAAGGAGTGTCCATACTATATGTTAGTACTAATATATTATATACTTTGCTACAGCAATGCCAAACGGAACGGTCATGATTTTAGCAGTCTATGTATGTATGTGTGTATTTACGTATGTTCCACCGTTATGCTTCAACTACTCAGCAGATTTTGATGAATGAGGTGTTAATCAATTCGTTATTATGGTCTGGGTACTTAGTCTACTTTTATAATGAACAAAATCAATATGACATATATTACATCCAAAAAAATGGGGCTAGCAATTTTTTTGTGCTCTGGTAACGAGAGGGATATCAAATGAAAAGCCAAAAGAAAGATTTTCTTAAAATCTTCGGTTAATTATACAAGTAAGTAAGAGCGCTTTCCGTTCGCGTGCTTAATTAAAAAAATAGGCTTTGTATTAAATTGCCATGTTAGTTAGTTCAAACGACTTCCCGGTTTCCGATTGAGCTGAAATTTTGTATAGGTACCTACACGTTAAGTCTGGAGCACAATGCACTTAAGTAACGTCATTATAAATCCAATATTGCGGACTCCCAAAAATGGCGGATCAGTTATTTTTAGGGTTCTGTACTTAAAATGTAAAAACGAAACCATAATAGGATCACTCGAGTGACTGTCTGTCTGTTTGTCACAGTCAATTTGCTCCAAAACTACTGGACCGATTGAGTTGAAATTTGGAACACATAATGTAAGTCCTCAAAGACGAACGTGTAATGTAAATAAATTAATTTTAAACATGGGGGCCACTTTTAAAATGCATGGTTAACTAAGTGACGACATTTTAAATCCATTATGGCGGACTCCCAAAGATGGCAAACCAGTTGTTTTATTATTCATCCCCACGATATGGGGTCAAATCAAAGAAATTGATAAGTTGAATACGAAATAATTAAAATTCTTTTTAAATTAAAGTTTGTTCCTAAAAGTATATGTTTTTCGAAAAATATTTCCTCTGCAATTTGATTCTCCGAAACTCTTTATAAGTCCATTGTATAATGTTTTGTATATTTGTTTCAGGTAAGGGTTGAATTCAAATAGAAATGAGGAGATCCGCAGGAGAACCAAAGTAACCGACAAGTAGCTCACAGAATCGCAAACTGATGGATATAGCTCGTAGAACAGATATGGCCGTTGGAACAGTAAAATTCTCGAGTGGCGACTGCGCACCTGAAAACGTAGCGTAGGCAGGCCTCCCACGCGGTGGACTGACGACCTGGTGAAGATCGCGGGAAACCGCTGGATGCGGGCAAGCAAGACCGGTCGTCGTCGTGGAAATCCTTGGGGGAGGCCTGTGTCCAGCAGTGGACGTTTTTTGGCTGATATGATGAAGGGTTGAATTCAAGCATAGTAAATCGTGTGCCTGCGAAAAAACTCGAAGGTTGTGTGTGAAGGAAGTCGACCAACCCGCACTGGGCCCGCGTGGTCGACTAAGGCCCCATTGCCCTAATTCAAGGTAAGCTCGAGCACTTCGATGAGGACATATATGAGCTATCATCACCATATCAGCTTGAATACGTCCCCACCGATGGGCATGAACCTACCCTGAATTAAGGCGATCGGGCCTTAGTCGAGCTAATATGATAAAATTGTGTGACAACAATATTATGGTTTTCTTATTTATTAAATTTTAAACCGCCTCCGTGGCGTAATGGCTAGTCCATTCGCTTCACATCAGGATGTCGCGGGTTCGATTTCCGGTAAGGTCATCTTGTAAGACTCGGTTTGGTTAGTGGTAGATCATTTTCTAAGCCCGCCTTGCTAGCTACCACCATCTTATCTAAGTCTTGCCATCAAACATCTTGATTTGTTCCGGTTTGAAAATAAGATAGCCAGTTCTCCATTGCGTTGGAGAATCTTGGTAAGCCCGCTTCCATCTTCAGCATCATCGTCACTTACCATCAAGTGAGATGATGCCAAGGGCTAACCAATTGTGAATAAGAAAAAATAAAAAAAAACTCTTGCCTGTTGTTTGAAATGACCCTGCAATAGCATTTTTAACAGCTTGGCAAGATTGTTCAACACCTTATTAAGCTAATCCTTGCATTACAAAATTACTAGCAGATTAGTTTTATAAGGTACATTTAGTAAGTGGCCTACTAATTCATAATAATAACAGCTGTTTATGTCACTATGTACCTTTTAGCGTTTACATAATTAGATCTTAAGTGGATAGTTTGCTTAAGAAGAGAATTGTTTATGACACTAGATAAAAAGTTTTTCTCAAACATGCTTGGAAAGAGCATTATTTTGACAAACTTCTTCGAGATAAATTGAAGTTGCTGTACTGGCCAAATACATGCGAGCAGCGGCCGGGAAAAAGACAAATGAACTCTTCATACTTAAAGATCAGCTGGTTGACCAATATTGTGCATTTTTTTTATGTAGCGTCGTTTTTATTTGAGAACTGTCTATGGGGTTCCTTAAGGAAAGTTGTTCATTATGATAACTAGCCAGTCCCAGTCAGCGGGTCCTACACCAATTTTGTCACAGCGTTGTTGTTAAGGTTCCGAAATTAAAATATATGTTCCTTAGATTACTTTGTCTGAATGAAGTTTATAAGATTAACTTAACTTGGAAAAAAATATATTTATCTTTTTAAACATCTTAGAACCTTCAATAGCAATTCATGAAATTATACTGTAATGAAATGAGTCGAAATTAAATTAACTTTAGTTGCTTAGTCAAGGGTTCGTAAGTTCGTTAGTAATCGACATTCATGAAAATCAGATCGCCTTAGACAGACCTTATCTATATAGCAACCATTATAAAATATTAAGCTATAATAAAAATAGTCACAAGATCATCAGTAAAAATTGTCATCATTATTATTCTTTTTTATTCACAATTGGTAGTAAGCCCTTGGCATCATCTCACCTGATGGTAAGTGACGAAGATGCCGAAGATGGAAGCGGACTTACCAAGATTCCCCAATGCAATGGGAAATTACAACTTTAAATTAACAAAGCCAGATTTCGTCAAGATTAAAAAAATGTAAAATAGTCTGTTCAGTAGCCAGTTATACAATGCAGTTTTAAATTGAAGCAGATAAACATCCAAAAACATTAACCTAATGAAATGACAACGGGTGCGTGTGTGGTACACTGGTACACAAGAGCTGCGAGAAAACATCCAATTCGTTGATAGAAGTCTTAAACATAAACTTGATGAAAAGAACAACGGGTGTGTGCTACACTAGTACACACGTCTAAAAGATAAACCTGATGAAATGACAACGGGTGCGTGTGTGGTACACAAGAGCTGCAAAAAAACATCCAATTCGTTAATAGAAGTCTAAACCAACAACTTGATGAAATGACAAATGATGCGTGTGTGTTACACAAGAGCTGCGAGATGCCGGTTTAAGACGAGATCATTCCACTATGCTAGTTTACAAGTATACATGTTAATACTCCGAATGCAGAAAGCCCATGCATCTCTAGTCTATAAATATAGTCGGTTTTATATTAGTATCGCCATTCACACCTCTCTCCCTTATTAGGCTCAGGGGCTATTTATGTAAAAATATTCATAAAACCCGCCTGTGTTGCAAGTAAGCAAATTGCTAAGGTAGGTGGAAGCTGCCTTATAAATAAGAGATTAGGAAGGTTATCCTTCAGAATCAATATAAGGCAATGGAGCTTTTTATCTGGATCAATCCTTTGAATGGAGAAGCAGCTGACGAAAACTTCATTACTCTAGAAGCTACTTAGTTTGCTGTTACCAATTATAGACACATACCAAAAAGAATATACAAAGTATGAAGTGAAACAAAAATAATTAACAAAAATAACTAAACTTTAAAAATGGTAAATAAATAAAAAAAATAAAAGCCAAGTAAATAAATAAAAAATTACTAAACTTAAAAAAATAACTAAACAGAGAATAAAAACCGTCCAACGTCGCTGAGGGTTCCGTACCACCACACCTCTCCACACAACTATGACAATGATACATATTCACATTACAAACAAAATACATCAACGGGAGCGACATAAAAATGCTTTTTTTTATTTAGTTCGGTCTCCTTAGCGCGAGCCCGACTCGCACTTGGTCCGTTTTTTATATATTTATTATTTGCTGTTATAGCGGCAATAGAAATACACACTGTAAAAATTTCAACTGTCCACCTATTACGGTTCATAATAATTGAAAACGCTAAACACGTTAAAAAACCGACTTCCATCGCAACAACTTAGTACATTTTTGCATTACTATTTTTGGTTTTTGTTAATTTTCGAATAAAGTACTACACTGATTTTGGTAAAATTTCTATGGAACCACACGGGAAGCACTAGCTTTCAAATAAAAAAAAAACGAGACCTACAGTACTCGCATATGATGTGTAACATGTGACAAAATACTTATGAAATTAATTAATAATCGAGTCTTCGTACATTCACGGGCCGACCCTTCGAATAGTAGTATGTCATCTTTGCCTTTGCCATCACACTAGGCGGCATGGCTATGACAACCTTAGTTTTCGAGAATTAAAAAACGTTCGCATTTCCTGTTACACATTTCCGTCCCATTTCACGAAATCACAGCCACAAATTGCAGGAAAGCGAGAGCAAAGATGTTACACATCAAAAAGAATCATAAAGATCGCTTCATCCAGTCCAAAGTTATGAGGTAACAAACATTTAAAAAAAACATACAGACGAATTGAGAACCTCCTCCTTTTTGGAAGTCGCTTGAAAAACAGCCCGCTGACAGACAGACGTACACACAGAGAGACAACGGAGGCTTAGTAATAGGGTCCCGTTGGTCACCCTTTAAATAAACGGAACATTAAAAGCAAGCCAGGAGTGCTGTGGAGCCAGAAAACTGGACACCGACTCAGCATGTGGTGTGCGTGGCGTTACAGCGCTAATTTCAGTAGCACCCAATCAACCCTACCCTTATGGTATTAGGGTGCAAGTTTAAAACTCTATGGAGAATCTATTGCGTGACACTTAAAACTATTTACTGTAACTCAAAGATTTTGATAAATTACTAACGTCGCTATAATGCTTACATTGGATTCAATTGAAAGGTAAAATAGATAGACAGAATTGGTCTTAATTGATTCTCAGAAGTCTATAATAGGTTTCTTACCCTTGAGACACAGACAGTGACAATGAGAACTGTGGTAGTAAATAGTCTTTATTCTTTAATTGTGGTTGACCCAAATAAAATAGACTATTTTCTACGTGTTGAGCCTAAATTATATTCTAAATAAATTTATAATTATTCTCTGTAGGTATCAAATTATTTTCGGTTTTCATCCTTTCACCTCGCATTTCGTTCCTGAACACAAATTGTTTTATTTTATGAGTTTATGACTGACCATAGCAGGAGAAAATGAATTCTAGAGGAAAAACTCAAACAGAGCATTTTTATATTACTTACTACTTTCACTGGCTCAGCGACCCAGAGAGGATCTTAGCCTCCGACACCAAAAGTTGCCATTTTATATTGACGTCATGATTTCAGTTTCACTTTAGCCATATTTTTCGTCTCCAATTTTATATTAAATTATCCTTTTTAAAGTGTAATAAAATCAATAAAAGTAACAGTTTTTATTGGGCCCAAATGATTTACTTTTTTATATTCATGACCAGTACATCCTTGGCATCATCTCATCTGATGGTAAGTGACGATGATGGAAGCGGGCTTACCAAGATTGCCCAACGCAATGAGGAACTGGCTATTTTATCTTCAAGCCGGACCACATCAATGTTGTTAACACTCATGTTTTGTGGCAAGACTTAGATAAGATGGTGGTAGCTAGCAAGGCGGGCTTAAAAATGCCCTTCCACCAACCAAACCGAGTCTTTCAAAGTTAGACTCCGCCGGGAATCGAACCCGCGACCTTCTGATGTGAAGCTAATGTGCTTAACCATTACGCCATGGAGATGGTTAAAGACTCATTTTGCTCTGTCTCGCTAGTATTTCCAGTCTCTAGTGCTCATTTGCTGTCGTGTTTATTGATGTGTTGTCTCTATCTTGGCTGTAGTGTAGCTGCAGGCCTGATCACTTGTAGCGTTGCGCCAAATTGCAGGTTGTTTAGTCCATTTTGCACGTCAGTCTGCTGAGTTTTGTTCTTGAAATGTTGGTTTCCTTTTTTACAAAGCCACGAAGGAGTGAAGAAGGTATTGTGATGGAAAAAGAAATCGAAGTTGAGATTTTTTTTTATTTGAGTGCGTTTGACTAAATCTCACCAGATGGTAAGTGACGATGTTTTGATGGAGTTCGATTCTCTTACACTAGTTAACAGTCTAAAAAACAAAAAAAAGGTATGAGTGTGTGTTTGCTTGTCCGTCCGGTGCACTAGTTTCCAAACTACTATACAGATTTGGGTAAAACTTGGGTAAGCCAATATAATTTTCATATCTCTAGCCGTATTTTTTAAATTTCCCCTGTCTTGATTTTTAGGGTTGCCACTATATAAAAAAAAATACTTATTGTTTATTTTACTCAAAGATGGCTCCAAAAATTTTGATGAAACTCGGTACGTTTCTTAAAAATTACAAGGCGTACAGCACGCGGTAGTCCGTTATTCCAAGAAAAATCGGAATAATGTACCTCCCATACAAATCCAGGTTCTTTGTAACGTTTTCTCAAAAATAGCTTCAACTGTTTATATAAACTATTGTGAATAACTAGGAATTATTAAGGCTAACTGCACTGAGTAACTGGTAATTAATTATTCCAGGAAAAATTTGAGTAGGGCACCTGCCATGCACAGCTCGAACAAGTTCAGCGATTAGCAAACACGACCTACCAATTGCATAATAACCTATTTTGCATATTTTTTAAAGGTCAAGATTCCTTTAGCCGTCAGCTTTGATGACCTACCATGCACGGCGTGGCTGTACAATTTATTTTGAGTTGTTCAATCACAGATCGAACATGTTTAGAGATAAGCAAACACGACCTACAAATTTCATTATAACCTAGTTTGCATATTTTTGCGGCCAAGACTCCTTTAGCCGTCAGCTTTGATGAGCCTGCCCGATTGACAGTTAAAATTTGCTTCCTTTTTCTTCCAATTTCGCCTGCTATCTAGGTCTAGCGAAAAGATACAATACAATACAATACAATATTCGTTATTGCATCAACATAAAAAAGAATTATACAACATAGAAGAAAGCTTATACAATAGGCGGCCTTACTGCTAGGTAGCAGTTTCTTCCAGGCAACCTTTTGGGTGGGAAAACAGCGATAGAATAAGTTGAGGGGCGGTGCAATAAAAAAAACGAAAAAGTTTGCAAATAAACAGTTACATAGCATACTAAAATAAACAAAATACTTAAATATTATAACAATAGTATAAAAAATAAAATTATAAACAAACAAAAAAAATGCATACTATACATAAATTACACATTATATCTATCTATAGTAAAGGAAGGAAAATGAGATAGTAAGGAAAAAGTTATAACTATATCTTCTTATCAGCTCGTATACGTCCCTACCGAGGGGCTCTAGCCTACCCTGAATTAGGGCGATCGGGCCTTAGTCGACCACGCGGGTCCAGTGCGGGTTGGTCGACTTCACACACAACCTTCGAGTTTCTTTGCAGATGTGTGCAGGTTTCCTCACGATGTTTTCCTTCGGATAAACGTACATATGAAATCTAAATTCGAACACACATTGGTACGTGGCAGGATTCAAACCACGGCCTCCCGGACAGGAGGTAGCGGCCGTAACCTTTACGCCTCCGACGCTCGAACTATATAGATAGTATTTATTATAATATGCACTTAGGGACTTAGAACGTAGGGCTTTAGGTTCAGGACTCTTGGTTCCCATATTTTTATGTGCAGTTAAATATCATAGGTCATTGTCCTCTATAATCATAGGCCACTATAGGTCTGTTCCTCTTTATCGCACTTACACATTGCAGCCTCGAACTATCCATCTATGTCGTAACTGCCTTATCAGTTATCAGATCATTATCACAGTCTCTTCTTTCAGCTTCCTATAACGGTTCTATCTGTCTATCATTTTTATAAATGTTGATATCGAAAATATTTTTACTTTGCTACACGGATCATTTTAATCGTTACCATACGAGACAATTTGTTTACAAGCCACGACGCTACAAATCAAGGTATGCTGTTCGTAATTGACACTTCTGTTCTACATAACAATGAAATATAAATCAATGTATTGTGTAAATTAATTTCCTGTACTAAATTCAGCTGAGCTTGATAGATTAACGTTGATATCAAACTACAATATTAAATGAAATTTGCCACGAACTTATTACATCACTTGCTGTTCAGCCTGCTTTAACATGTGATGACGATGACCATTATCATATCAACCAAAAGATAACTACTGCTCGACCTAGGCCTCCCCCGTGTTGGGAGGCGGGATCACAGTGTGCAATGTAGTGGCACAGTACTCTTAAAGGACGCTGCTGACCATCCTTCGGGTTGTGATCCATTAGTAATCTCATACCACACCCTCGGCAAGAGATGGGGCGGTACTATTCTAGGGCCGCACCACATTTCAAATGACACACATCAACCAAAAGATAACTATTGCTGGAAATAGGCCTCCCCCGTGTTGGGAGGCGGGATCACAGTGTGCAATGTGGTAGCACAGTACTCGGAAAGGACGCTGCTGACCATCCTCGGGTTTTTGATCCATTAGTCGTCTCTTACGATACCCTCGAGAATAGATGGGGCGGTACTATTTTAGGACCGCACCACAGGTCAAATTACACACACGCACCAAAATATAACTACTGCTTGCTAGACATAGGCCACCCCCGAATTGGGAGGCGAGATCACAGTGTGCAATGTGGTAACACAGTACTCGAAATGGACGCTACTGACCATCCTCCGGTTTTTGATCCATTAGCATTATCTTGCGATACCCTCGGCAAGAGATGGGGTGGTACTATTCTAGGGCCGCACCACAGCTCAAACTACACACATCAACCAAAAGATAACTACTGCTGCAGATAGGCCTCCACCGAGTTGGGAGGCGGGATCATAGTGTGCAATGTGGTGGCACAGTAATTGGAAAGGACGCTGTTGACCATCCTCCGGTTTTTGATCTATTAGTCGTCTCTTACGACACCCTCGGCACGAGGTGGGGTGGTTCTATTCTAGGGCTGCACCACAGCTCAAATTACACACATCAACCAAAAGATAATTGCTGCTGGACATAGGCCTCCTCTGAGTTTGGAGGCGGGATCACAGTGTGCAAAGTGGTGGTACAGTACTCGGAAAAGACGCTGCTGACCATCTTTCGGTTTTGATCCATTAGTCGTCTCTTAAGACACCCTCGGCAAGGGATGGGGCGGTACTATTCTACGTCCGCATCACAGGTCAAATAACATCACTTCCTAACCTCTTGAATACACTTACCAGTTTCTCCAACTGCGGTGCTCTTTTGCAGCTTTCTTAAGTCATTGTGAATTAAAGTTCAATTAAGCTACCTTTAGAAGTGAATTTTGGAAAGTAAATGATTGATCAATCGGCTTTTTGTCACTGTACTGTGCAATCGAGGCCTCATTTATGATATGTCAAATTTTCACAAGAAACTGGTCCTATTCATATAGTGGATTGATAAATGATCGGCCTTATAGTGTTATTATCTCTTAATTGCACTGGTACTTTTACAACAGTCATCAAATTGTAAATATTATGCTTTAAATCGCAAGAGCATAGGTACCTAGGATTGTTAAAATCAAATGTCATTTTCCCATAGGTACTTAAGGTACATACCAATAAAAAAAATCCCGGCCAAGTGCAAGTCGGACTCGTGCACCGAGGGTTCTCTACCACCACTCCTCTCCATACAAGTATAACAATTTATTTCAAACAAGACATCAACGCTAGGGTCAGTAAAATGCTTGTTTTTTTTTCATTCAGTTTGGACCCCTTAGCGCTAGTACGACTCACACTTCGCCAAATTTTATTATTCGTTGTTTCACTTTAGGATTAGTACTATAATGACACTAAGATTCATGCTTTTATGTAAAACCGTTTTACGATAAAGCAAATACAATTAACCTTTAATAAATACGTTTCTTGTATGGGATGACGATGATGCCAAGGGCAAGGGAAAGATATTCAGTTCAGACTCCTTAGCGTGACTACAACTCACACTTGGCCAGTTTTGACAAGCTTCTATTTAACTGGCAATAGCTGGCAATGTATGTATGTTTGTTCGGGTGGAATCTTGCAAGGTAAATTTGACCCGCTTCTCGGTTTCCGATTGAGCTGAAATTTTGCATGCATATGTATATCGCATGACAATGCCATATTAAAAGCTTGTATGAACCTAAAAATTTTTAGGTGTTTCGAACATTGTTATCATTTGTTGTCATACTTTAGGTCAAGTAGCTGATACCATAACTACACCAAGATTCACGCTTGTATGTATTACCGTTTTAACGACATACAAAAACAAAAATAAGCTACTTATATTACATAAGTAATAAAAAAAACGAGTATGCTTTAGACCACACGACTATAGTAAAACTTATTCACTGTTCGCCTCGCCCGATCACACTTCTCGTAACGCTAGAAATCACCGTTCGCGTAACGCATTCACCAGCTTACTTCCCAAGTCAAGCGTGCGTAAAGAAGTTTTACTTTAAAAACAAGTTTCTTGTATGAGTGCCCTTAATTATTTTTTTTAATTTTTGTTAGTCCATTCCCATGACACACATATTCTGGAAAAATTTTAGCCAGTTACGTATCACGATTCAGAACATATAGCCTTTTAAAAGTCGGACAGACCGACAGACAGAGTTTGCTTAGTTTGCCATAGGATCCCGAAACCTGGATACGGAACTCTAAATTATTATTTTTATAAATTAAAAGATTATGTAAATGACAAAGATACATATTATGTTAATTCTATTACAAATACCATTATTACCTGAGACTGTAATCTGAATCATGAGTCATGACATTATGCAATAGACAATAAGTTTTGTTTTGACTATTTAAAAGTGTGTGTAAACACCAATTTAAAAAAATACATAATTTTGATTTGATTTAAAAACTGGTACTCTTATACCGGAACCCTCACACATTGAAAATAAAATAAATAAAATCAAAGATACGCCGGACAATATATACGATCCCACTTTATCGGGACAGGAATGCGTAGGAGCAATACAAATGGCTACATTTATGTGCATTCGACAAATGAATTGACTATTGACGAATCGAATCACGATCATAATAAAAAGACTTTTAGGTACAGTGGCATCCAAACGTTGAGCACCTATATTTAACACTCGAGACAGGCAAAGGGTTGTTATGAGTTTAAAGTGTATGGATCTGTGTATGGATATGTGGCTAGCTACCACCATTTTATCTAAGTCTTGTCGCCAAACATTAGTGTTAACAACATTGATGTGTTCCGGCTTTAAGATAAGATAAGTAGCCAGCTCTCCATTGCATTGGGGAATCTTAGTAAGCCCGCTTCCATCTTCGGCATCATCGTCATAAGGTGAGATGATGCCAAGGGCTTACCAATTGTGAATAAAAAATATATAAAAAAAACTTTGTGTCTGTTTGTGGCTAATTACAAAATTATACGACTATAGTAAAACTTATTCACTGTTCGCCTCGCCCGATCACACTTCTCGTAACGCTAGAAATCACCGTTCGCGTAACGCATTCATCAGCTTACTTCCCAAGTCAAGCGTGCGTAAAGAAGTTTTACTTTAAAAACAAGTTTCTTGTATGAGTGCCCTTAATTTTTTATTTTTGTTAGTCCATTCCCATGACACACATATTCTGGAAAAAAATTAGCCAGTTACGTATCACGATTCAGAAGATAAAATAAAATAATAATAATAATCATCGTCATACCATACAAGAATCGTATTTATTAAAGATTAATTGTTTTTGCGTTATCGTAAAATAGTTTTACATAAAAGCGTGAAACTTGTTGTAACTATATATCAATTAATCAATCAAAACATTTATTTCGGACAACATAATCCATAGAGTGTTAGTACAAGAAAATATTATAAATAAATAAATAAACAAATTAGGGTTAGTAAGGTTACACAAATTACAAATTAAAATTTCTTAACATGCAGCCGTACCAATTGCCACAAGATAGGGCAGTCGGGTCGGCTAGCCACAACGCTCAGGATGCCGTTGCCGCTGCCACGAACACGGCTTAGTAACGAGGCGGCTCTCTTTCTTAAGGCCACAAACAGAAATTATACAATTTGTAGTATATTTTCAGTTTCCTCAGAAACTGCATCGGACTATGCTATTTACAAGGGATAAAAAGTAGCCTATGTCCTTCCCAGTGACACAGGCTACCTGCATGCCAAATTTCATTAAGCAATCTTAACATTAACCAATGTTAAGGTGTTGAAGCGTGAAAAGGTAAACAACAAACAAACACATTTTCACATTTATAATATTAGTAAGGATTTGGGTTGTTTCATCATATCAGCTGAAAAATAATAGCTAATAATTACAATTTGTAGCTCGCAAACGGATGAGCCGACATTGATTTAGTTTTGTTTGTTTAAAAGGTGACTTGATTAAGAGTTCTTAGCTATGATTCAAGAATATTTGTTCAGTCGTTTGAAGATTATCAACTCCTTTCTAGTTGATGAAGGGATGTGAGCAACTTCAACAGGTATGATCGTTACGAAATTTGGTATCCTTTTATTTCAATGATATTGCAAGAACATTATAACCTTGACCTGAGGCTGCAGCATCACCGGGAATCTGCAGGATACCCAACTGCTCACAACTTACAGCAGTGTTTGATGGGCTCATTGAAATGGTCTCAATTAATACAAGTAGGTTATAGATAGATGGTTTTCAGGGTCTGATTATGGAGCAGGAAAGAGGAAATGTTCGCGTTTTTTAATTATGTCTAGTTACTAGCTTTAGCTCGCGTGGACATCGTTTTTGGACTGTCTTTAAGTTTAATTGTTTAAGGGTTTACCAATTGTGAATAAAAAAAAAAAAAAAATGTGCGGCTCGCGAGCGTGGACTTAAGTTTTCTCCAGATCCCTCAGGAACTTTATCGGGCTATTCTGATTAACAATCTATGTCACTTCCCACCCCCTCAACCAATTCTATACAAAAAATCACTTCTCCGTTGCTCCGTCGTTGCGACGCCTCTCTCTCTCTCTCTCTCTCTTATTGTATGGCACAAATAACCGTAAGCATACTTATGTCATTTCCCAACTTCTCAACCATCTTCTGTGCAAAAAATCACTACAATCCATTGTTTCGTTGCGAAGTTAAAGAAATAACCCAAAAAAAGAGTATTTTTAAATTCTCTCAGGAACTGCATCGGACTATGCTATTTTCACAGGATAAAAAGTATCCTGTGTTCTTCACAGTAACACATGCTACCTGCTTGTCAAATTTCATGAAGATTGGTCGAGCTGTTGAAGCGTGAAAAGGTAACAAACAAACATTATAATTAGTAAGGATTCCTAACAAACTTTCTTTGGAATCGAAGGGAATTCGCCTTTCCAACTTTCGATTTTGTTTAACGATAATGTCAATAGATCTACACAGATACAATGTTCTTGGATTGCATAGATGATCATATTGATTTGGAATAAGAGTCATTTTTAATTAATTAGGTTAAATTGCAACCGATGTCTAGTTTACAGTACAGTAACTTGTCTCTACAAAGCAATGGCACAGTCTAAAGAATCCACACAGGCGTCCAACAGAGACGTTATAGACAGAGCAATAGTGCGGGAGCTGAGGGGCAAAACGGCAGAGCCCAAACGTCCATAGTCATATTTTGGTATACTTAATATATTCCTCGTCTATAACCTGTTAACCAGTTAACCTATTAACCTATTAACTATATTGCCTAGTAACCAGTAGTGAGTCAGCTTTGACGCAAACCCTTCAGTAGCAGGTAGTCTACTTTCCTAAAATGAATACTTATCCAAATTAACCTCTTTCCTAGAATGTCCACTTAATTTTTCCAATAAGTCATGTACCTAGAATGACTACTTTCCCAAAATGACTACTATCTCAGAATTAACAGGAATTATACGCGAAAAACAGAACTAAAAACGAAACTTCTCATGCAGAGACTTTCACCTGCGGTGCAGCGTTAAAGAATTTATACATCTCTGTACGGTACAATCAGTTTAATTCATTTAAATCTATTTCGTCTTCAAAATTAAACTAGTGAATTATGTAATGCACCTTAAAATTGCATTGCACGAAATTTTCCAGTCACGATGCAGCTATTAATATCACTGTGGTTTAACGACTTTAGACCATGGTAGGTGTTTATGTTATGGTCTTTCTTAACAAAACTTCTAATGAAAATTTATGAATGCTGGCTACGTTTTTGATACCATTGTTCATTAATGCTGACTTCAGCTTTGGTACCATTTAAAATAGAGAGATCGATCTTTAATTTGAGATCAACGAAGATATGTTTGAAATACTCATCATCATCATCATATCAGTCGAATGACGTCAACTGCTGGGCAAAGGTCTCCCCCAAGACTACCATAACGACCGGTCATGTGTTGCTCGCACCCAGCTACTTCCAGCGATCTTCACCAGGTCTTCGGTTCACTAAGTGGGAGGCCTGCCTACGCTACATATTCCGGTGCGCGGCTACCATTCGAGAACATAATCAAAGACTTTGAAGGGTAGGTATTTTATATAAGATGCCTCTTTCTGAATTCGCCCAAATTCATAACTAACAAAATTCCATTGTCGTGGACTATGGAAGTAGGAACTGATATTTTGGATAAAAGGCTATCTACTTACATATCACTGACAGCTTTATTCACGAGCAAATTGTCAATGACTTGTCAATCCAAAAAGCGTCGGTGGCACACCCGGTAACGACTCGGTCCTTCTTAGCAGAGGTACCGGGTTCAAATCTGGACGGCCAATGTACCAATGAGTTTTTCATAAACTTACGTACATATACTTACCGATTGCTTAACGGTAAAGGAAAACATCTTGAGGAAACCTGCACAAACCTGCGAAGAAACTCGCAGGTTGTGTGTGAAGTCGACCAACCCGCACTGGGCCCGCGTGGTCGACTAAGGCCTGATCGCCCTAATTCAGGGTAGGCTCGAGCCCCTCGGTAGGGATGTATATGAGCTGATATGATGATGATGTCAATCCAAATTTGTATAGAGCCATGACGCACTAGAGCTCTAAATATTTTTTGCTTAAAATTTCATTACATGGATGAATTTTTTTTTTATTCACACTTGATAAGTCTTTGGCATCATAGCACCTGATGGTAAGTAGCGATGATGCTGGAGATAAAAGCGGGGTTTCCCAAAAACACATTCTAATGATCTTTCTGCTATTGATTCTTCACGTTTTCATGTATTCCAATTACATCTTGTACACTTGTTCCGAACAGTACACCTAAGTAGCGCCCCAGATATCGATAGTAAATAGCCAATGTTCCGCTTCTAATGCTAGCTAGGCTTGTCAACTCCGCCCCCAAACAACTAGTGCTGTGCATCGACCTAATAAGTGTAATCGATTGTCGATAACTCGATAACTAGGTCGAGCTGAGCAAATAAGGCAAAAACTGGGTTCAAAACGTGCAGACTGCAGATTCCAATATGAAATTGTATCAATCATAGGAAAATGCAGATAGAAATTGAATTTTTAACAGTAACCGTTATAGTTAGTCCATTCGATTCACACCAGGCAGTCGCGGGTTCGATTCCCGGCGGGGTCAACTTTGTAAGACTCGGTTTGGTTGGTGGTAGGGCATTTTCATAACCCGACTGGCTAGCTACCGCCATCCTTTCTAATTCTTGCCGCCAAACATCAGTGTTAAGAGCATTGATGTGTTCCAGTTTGAAGATAAGATAGCCAGATCCCCGTTGCATTGGGGAAAGCATCGTCACTTACCATCAGGTGAGATGATGCCAAAAACTTACCATTTGTAAATAAATAAAAACCTAGTTTGATTAGGAACGGGGGATTTTGGTAATACCCCAGATTTATTTATTTATTTAGGTTGTTTCATCATATCAGCCGAAAAACGTCCACTGCTGGACAAAGGCTTCCCCCAAGAATTTCGACAACGACCGGTCCTGCGCAGACCGCATCCGCGGCTTCCCGTGACCTTCATCAGATCGTCGGTCCACCATATGGGAGACCTGCCTACGCTACATCTTCCGGGATGCAGTCGCCACTTGAGAACCTTATTACCCCATTACATTTAGGTTGATTCATCATATCAGCCGAAAGACGTCAACAGCTGGACAAATGACTCCCTTAAGAATTTCGACAAAGACCGATCCTGCACTGCCCGCATCCAGCGGCTTCCCGTGAACTTCGTCAGGTCCTCGGTCCACCAAATGTGTGACCTGCGTACGATAGGTCTTCCGGTGCGCGGTCGCCACTTGAAAACCTTACTACCCCATTAACGTTTAGGTTGCTTCATCATATCAGCCGGAAGATGTCCACTGCTGGACAAAGTCCTCCCCAAGGATTTCGAGAATGACCGATTCTGCGCTGCTCGCATCCAGCGGCTTCCCGCGACATTCATCAGGTCGTCGGTCAACCGAGTAAGAGGCATTCCTACGCTATGTCTTCCGGTGCGCGATTGCCACTCGCAAGCTATACTGCCCCAATATATTTAATATGATTATGATTGATTATTTTCCATCATGATCGATCGATCACAGTTCAGAAAACTTAATTAATCCTGCTGTTAAATCTGGGAAAAAGGATTTTCACGCAAAATATAGTTAACAAAGAGCGGCTCTTTTCAAAGGCAAATTAAAGTAAACTACTAAGCCGTCAACCACAAGTAAAATAATACAGTTAAACCCATATCATACGCAATCAAAAGTGCCTGTCTACCAAGAAGAAAAATATAACTGCTCGCTCATAAAATGCACTTGTTTTTTTTTTAAGAAAGACGTACTTAATTCCGGTTAAAAAGATCGAGAAACGAAGATTGTAGAGTAATATGATTCTATAAAAACTGTCATTTGACTGTCAGTAAAGTATAACATATATCAATCAAGTCTTATTGAAGGCTTCATCTCCACTGGAAATAATTTCTACTCATATATTTAAATGTATAGTTTACCTTTGTGTAGGATATAACATTTTGAGACAATAAATTAAATGGGAGTACTTTAAAAGGTAAATACTGCGTTTTGCCTTTCAGTAGATTCAAATCAATTTTGATTCGTTTAAAACACTAAAAACCTATAACTAGAAACAATTAAAAGTAAATTTAAAAGATCTTAAGTGGTACCCAAAAGAAGAAAAAAGTAACTGATATTCATATATACTTACCATACTTTCACAACATTGGGTGACTGAAATACGCCAAAGATTCATTTAAAAATGAGCTTCAATTTTCTTTTCACTATCACCATCTCACGCAATTGTCGTAGAATCGAGAGCAGGAAGACCTAATAATACCTGTCTAGCCACTAGTGATGTGCTGATAGCTTATCGATAGTGAGATTCTACCGATAACAACTGACAGGCGATTGACAAGCCCTCGTTAAAGAGATATCCTGTTACTTAAATCAAAGAGGTCTGCACATAGCCATAATCCTAATTAGTTTAAACTCAGTAGAAATCTATAGACAATATTGTAATAAAATATTTGAAACAATTAATTAATCTTGTTATTATGAAATAATCGCCATTCGCAGACCGAGAAGGAAATGACAAATTGGACCCGTTTTCGTAACGGGTGGCAAGGGCTGACCTAGGAAAGGGACCAATGCAACAAATAGGGGAGCTCTGCCCAGCAGTGGGAAAAGTAAGGGCTATTAATAAATAATAACAATTATGCTATAAATGCTGCTCAGCAGAAATATTCTTATTATTACTTGTATATTTTTTCCCGGCTTTGTAAAACAACGTAATTATTTAATTTTCTTTACTTTAGTTGAGTAGTGGTCTATTTATTTCATCCAATGAAGATTCATACTCATGCTCTATAATAAAATTGAAATTGCCCATAAAACTCTTCGACGCACACTAAACTCTGCGATTGGTCGTTATCATGCTGATGGTATATAGATATCGACATTATGGGTAGTACATCACTAATAGTATGAAGTTACGACTGGTTGTATTAAATCAGTTACTCGTAGTGGCTTCTTTCCAGAACATGGGATAGTGAAGTGCAAATATGTTGGAACTTAAAACCGGTGTGTGTACAACAAAAACAATTCATCTATCGATATTTTACTGCACGTTTGGAACATGTATATATATATATATATATATATATATATATATATATATAATATATAAGGTTACAAAAAATAATAAAAAATCAATAAATATTGATTGATTAAAGAATCAAAAAAATACAGTCTCAAAACAAAACACAAAAGACAAGGCATTCACACTTTAAAAGCCAATTCATAAGCCTCCATCATAAGCCTGCTTATTTAGAGTACTGTATCTCCTTAAATCTGAACAGTAGCTACCACCTGAGTCATGGCATAAGGCTATTATGTCATCGTCCGTTAACCTCAACACTGTTTCATTGGCCTTGGAGCCAGCTAAAGTATTAAGACGAAGAGTGGTGACCAGGCAAGCGTCAAAACAAGTATTTATCTCAACATCTAAATCTTTGTGCAGTCGTGTCACATGTGATTTTTCACGCTTTTACAATTTATCCGGCTTGAAGGACCAAAAACGTGCTAGTCACGAGTTAAGACTTGTTTTGGGTAGCAATAAAATCTTGCTTTGATTACATCGAACTAGTCTGGTTTGACAATAGTCTAATTGGTCACGGTCTTACATTAATTTATCTACTATTAATGTTTAATTACTACATTGGGTACTACGTGTTAGATAGACTTCTATTTTACTAGTGGTAAAAAATACAGGGTGCCCAATCAGTGCACAAACGAAAGTAGACTCAAATTCATCGTTAAAAAAAAACAAAAATATTCAGTGTATTTTTTTAAATTTATAGTTGTTACTAAAGTTTAAAATAAAGTTAAGTATAAGTTCCTTCAGTGATTAATGGGCAATAACTTTACAATTATCAGAACTATTAAGTTAAAATAAACACAGAAATAATGAAAAACACAAACCAGAAATCACTGCTATATGTTTTAACAGAAATAACGCAATCTATCTGTAGTATTTTTTCAATTATAGGGAATTTTCTCGGAATAACGGCCACATAACCCTACCATCCAACTATCGTTTTACGAAAAAAAAAATAACGTTGTATCCGCCTTATTTTTTTACTAGGAATAGTTAAGGATGATTACATATGGAGCTCAAACTAATGTAATAACAATTTCTAAATTGTTCTTTAAAAACACTAAACATTTCTGTTTTTTTTTTGTTTTTTAACAATAAAGTCTAGTTTCACTTCCTTTCGTTTGTACACTTTATGACTGGGCAACCTGTATAAGCCTATCGCTTTTTTTCTCTCTTCCTTTGATACCAGTTCACATAATAATACTTACCAATCTAGATTCTACATTTAATTAAAATTTCTTCATTTAAAACTATTCGTAAATGTATTTTCAACTTTATGGCCTTAAAGATAAGGATATTAGATAAATAAAGCTAGTTTAGGGTTTATAAATAATGTTTAACTAAATCGACGTAATTTGTGTATCTAAACTGCCTACAAACCATTTGGAATCAGGAGAACCTGATAGATGCGTTTATACCAGTTGTAAATATGGTCGGTTGTCAGACAGAGCTCAATAAGTAGTACAGGGTGGCGCGCAGGAAATTTTCTTTTTGTTTGCTTCGTAATTTTTGAACGCGTGGAGGGGGAAGCGCGCTGTTGGCATGAATCGGTAGATTGGTTCTTGAATTGTTTTTCGCCATGAGTCAGTTCACGGGTGAGTTAGGTATTTTCGCTGTGCATTAACCTTACGAAAACAATAATTCATGTTTAATTGTTAGGCGTTTACTGAGATTTCGGTATCATTTGCACAGTGTTCACTTTTTCGGTCTGAACAGTACGTGTGGGACCTGAGCGGAGACGTGGAATAATAGGACCGGTGTCTTTGAAGTTTTTTTATCCAGTGCTTAATCAAAGGGGCACTTTAACACTGCTGAACACTGTGCATTTGATACTGAAATCTAAAAATTACACAAGAATGATTGTTTTCGTAAGGTTTATGCACAGTGAAAGCACCCTACTTACCCGTGAACTAACTCATGGCGAACAAAATTTTAAGAACCAATCTACCGTTTGATGCCAATAGCGCGCTTCCCTCTCTACGCGTTCAAAAGTTACGAAGCAAACAAAAAGAAAATTACTTGCGGGCCACCCTGTATTATGGCAATTTTATTATAAATTCACAGAGCCGTAGAACAAGTAGGTGTACAGTAGCAAACTCTACACAAATCTGACGTATTTAAAAACAATTATGTGTCACTATAATTATCATTTTTTCATCGACTTTACACATCTTTTTTTTATTAACAATTAATAAGCCCTTGGCATCATCTCACTGTGTGACAAATTGTTACAGAAGCTATAAATGTCTTCTGTTTTTATTTTTAAATTTCATGTACATTGTCCCTTGTATGTTGCTGATTGATTGATATAGTAAACACTAATAACTATTCATGTAAGTCGATCTTTGCTATTAATTCCATATTCCATGGATTATCCATCTATTTCTTTGAATAAATTGCTCAACAATAAAATTTTCATAAAATACGTACACAGACTAGGTTTGGTACTCTTCAGTTTTATGACTAAGGCGTTATAGTTGGAAAGCCTCAGTAAAGTGCGGGCTTAGCTCGCTGTGAACGAAGTATGGATAGTATGGATTTTAGTCCGTAACAGAAAGTACATAACAGGTATCGGAAATTCCCGTTCATATCTTTAATAAAAATCCTACACGGACTGACAGACAACGCCCCGCTTAAACCGATGAGTCCTGAGCAATAAGAAGAAATTAAAAAAAATTGAAAACATCGCCAAATACACCCTCAAATACAGCGTATCCATGCGGGTGAAGCCGTGGGAAAAAAACTTATCCGAAATAAATATCCGAATGATTTTACGTAATTTAAATTAAATGAATGCTCTAAAAGCCTCTAAAACGTCCTTCAACATGGACTTAATATGCTCTTCTGCTCTTTTTGCATCCATTTTAAATCGTTAAAAACCTTTAACTTCTTTAATGACACAGAATATTTAAAGAAGATACAATTAACAGGTAATTAATTGGTAAAAGATTGATTTTATGCTAATTACCTTTTACGGTTAATTAACTTAGTAAACATAATATACGTCTTCTGGTGCACAGTCGCTACTGAACTTTACTGCAGCATCAGCCATCTGTTCTAACTGCATGCCCCGCGCACTATATGTTGTGGAAATCTTGGAATTTTCGCACACACCATCTTGTTAATCTACAGATTGGTATAAAATGAAAATAAAGAGTATTTTATATCCGTAAAACGGTGAGGATTTTTTTTTAACTTTTAGGGCAACAAAAATGAATTGAAACATAAGTACATATTTGGATGTTTTCAAAAGAAAGACGTTACTTTTAGGCACCTACTTAGAGGCTACAGAAAAAATGTTTAATTTGATTTTAATTAATTGTTTTTTTTTTATTTTAATATAGCATCTAAACTAAACCGTATTACGAATGTTATCCATAACACTACCAACCCTACTAGGCGTAGGGCCGCGGGCCGCGAAAGTGCGGATACGAGAACTACGGTTCCAATTGCCTATAGTTAGCATTTCCTTACCATTACCAACCATGTGGTTTTTACCTTTGTGTACTTTCTTAGTTCTGCACCTTTGCAATTTGCATTTGTCCTATTTGTTTACATGACACGAAATGATTTTACATCGAAACATTGGAAATTTAGGTACGTTTCTATAGTATCCATCTGAAATGTAGAATAGACTTATTAACCACCATTATTTGTACCATTTTATTTGGAATAAGTGGATGGTTTTTAGGGTTCCATATCTCAAAAGGATAAAGGAACCCTTATAGGATCACTTCTTTGTACGTCTGTCTGTCTGCCAAGACCATTTTATCAAATACATAGGTTTGAAGCAGTAAAAAAGAAGCTTGTAGATCAACGCAGTAAAAAATACAGCCATTTATGCTGCATATTTTGACACTCGCTAGTAGAACAAAACATGTACTTCCCCTTGACCTAGAATCATGGAACTTAACAGGAAATAAGGTCTCAAGTAAAGTGGTTTCTTAGTCTGATACCAACTTTAACCGCCTCCGTGGCGTAATGGTTAGTCCATTCGCTTCACATCAGGAGGTCGCGGGTTCGATCCCCGGCGGGGTCAATTTTAAGTAAGACTCGGTTTGGTGTGTGGTAGGGCATTTTCATAGCCCGCCTGGCTAGCTACCACCATCTTATCTAAGTCTTGCCGCCAAACATCAGCGTTAACGGCATCGATGTATTCCGGCTTGAAGATAAGATAGCCAGTTCTCCATTGCGTTGGGGAATATTGGTAAGCCCGCTTCCATCTTCGGCATCATCGTCACTTACCATCAGGTGAGATGATGCCAAGGGCTTACCAATTGTGAATAAAAAAAATAAAAAACTTTAGTCTCTCTTGTAATCTCGTCAATTTCCATTTCCTCCAAAATGTCTAACATCTTCTGAATAATTTGCCATCTCGTCAGCAAATGTGTGTTCTTGTTCTTGTAGTCACACTCATATGTCAAAGGTCTAGAATTGACACACGCTTCTTTTTGTACAAGTAAAGGAAAAAATACAAAATTTTTACTTTGTAGTTTTATCACGTAAAAAATATTTGTTTTTGCGATTACAAACTTACATTTGCAGATAGAAATTTGACCGTGACGTATACCGATGTATGAGAGAATATTTTTTCAACTAAAAAGATAAGTGTATCCTACAATCCCACTTATTTTATTCGAAACCCTACGTGCGTGACTGATTTTTAAATCTATCGTAGGATATTAATTTAGTATCTTCAGTATCATAATACAAACACTAATCCACTTTTAATCAATCCAGCAATGTCACTTTGAAAATCTTGCTCTAACTAAATCGTGTTTATCAATTTAATATCAATGTGCATGTACAGTTACAGTTTCTTGATTAACATCGTTATAATTATTTCCACTTACTCTATGTTCTCAATAAGTATGTCTTGGATTTAATTAAAAGTCACCTGCAGTGGATTGGGTTCTATGAATCTTACCCGTACACACCCTACGTTAAGTCACAAAAGCTTCTGTTGCTCTTCATTTAAATATTTCATAGAAACCTTTTACAAAAAAAAATTATATTAATGTTGTACACACACATCTCTAGTTTTTATTTTTAAAATAAGATGACTATTCTTGGTCTTTTTCCGTACATCAAAAGGTAAAAACGAAATTGTAGGATCACTCGTATGTCTTTTTGTCTGTCTGTCCATCCATCTGTCACAAACGATTTGTTTCGAAAGTACTGAACCGATTGAGTTGAAATTTGGTACACATTTGTAAGTCGGTGACCCAAAGACGGACGTGTAACAAAAATAAATGAATTTAAAACATGGGTGCCAGTTTTGGGGGGTAAATAAGAAAATAAAACAAAAATGTTTTGCAAACTATATCATGATATATTAAATTGGTAGTCAGTTTCTTTACGTTTCAAAAAAAACACGGTTTTTTTTGTATGGAGACCCCCCTTATTTATTTACTTTTTCTAATTTTTTGTATTTGTTGTTATAGCGGTAACAGAAATATATCATCTGTACAAATCTCAACTGTCTAGCTATCACGGTATATCACTAGTTTATTCACATTTCAAAAAAAAAATTGTATGGGAACCCCTCTTATTTTTAACTTTTTCTAATTTTTAGCATTTGTTGTTATAGCGGCAACAGATATACATCGTGTGTGAAAATTTCAACTGTCTAGCTATCACGGTTCATGAATACAGCCTGGTGATAGACGGACAGACGGACGTACAGCGAAGTCTTAGTAATAGGGCCCCGTTTTTACCCTTTGGGTACGGAACACTAAAACCTGGTAGTGTACGAATATCTAGCTAAAAATTCTTATAAAAATAATAGTAATTAGTATTAAACTTATTACAGAGAGATACATTACTATTTTAGCTTTTTCGCCATGTTCTAGTTAGTTATATAAAGTTATATAACTAACAGCAATTAGCACTATAATTGCATTGGTTTTAATTTTCGCAATAATTTCCTAAACTTTTTTGTAATCCTTTTAGAATTTGTTTCCTTTCCTTTTTTTATTTTTCACGTATTCGCATTCTTTTTAAATATTATTCTACAGTTCAATTTTTTTTAATTTACGTCAAAATTATATGAATAAAAGCAACACTTTGCAGACTAAATTGGTGGCAACAAGTATCTTGTAAACATGTCATAATAGCTTAGGCCTTTTATGTCAGTTTTCCATTATAGCAGCTCAGTGCAAGGCCAGTGTGTCCACCACTGTCTTACATCGCATTAAACGCTGCGAGTATGTTAATAATCTTTGTAATCATATTATTTTAATTGCACTAAATTGCTTCAAGCCAGCTGACGCTCGTACATGCATTTATGATATTTTTTATGGCTTCTATCTTTAAATTGCTTTTAAACAAACAGTTGTTATAGAAATTTCAAATTTATAATTTGCCGTGGTAAAAGTGAAAATAGTAGATAAAAAAACTTGTATTACTCGTAGTTCTTGGCTTAAAATAAAAGATTTCTAAACTATTTGATTTTGCTAGGCTATAAAATTTTCGTTTTTGATTCGATCACGAAGAGAAACTCCAAACATAGTACGCTCCATTGCCCTTTGGGTGACCTTGAGTCTCTTATGAGGTCCATGAGGAGAACCAAAGTAACCGACATAGGTCACAGAATCGCCAAACTGAAGTGGCAGTGGGCAGGGCACATAGCTTGTAGAACAGAAGGCCGTTGGGGCAGTAAAGTTCTCTAGTGGCGACCGCGCACCGGAAAACGTAGCGTAGGCAGGCCTCCCACGCGGTGGTCCGATGACCTAGTGAAGATCGCGGAAAGCCACTGGATGCAGGCAGCGCAGGACCGGTCGTCATGGAAATCCTTGGGGGAGGTCTTTGTCCAGCAGTGGACGTTTTTCGGCTGATATGATGATGATGATTAAATTTTCGTTTCGAAACATCGCATTGGCAAAATTGCCCTTATAATGTTTATATGTGCTAACGACAAATGACAAAAACACGTTAAAATCAATCAGATTCGTTGCGAAAGAAGCAAGCATGGTGAATTTTAAATAACATAATTATACTGTTGACAAGAAAGAGTCATGTCTTGTTAATGTGGAATGACGGGTGGCAGTGTCATTCCTGCGGCTTCCAGCGCAAAATGTGACGTTGTGTGTGACGCAATGCATTCGTGAAGTAAACTACATTGAACAGATGGCTTGAAGGAATCTTTAGGGCTGGACTGTAATATAGGACGTACAGACACTTCATACAACGGGCCAGAAATAACATTTCAAAAAACGAATGACGGAACAAACAAATTGGCGGCGAAATCCTTTACGTTAGACAACCAAACTGTAACCAATCTGTATCAATCTTTGTGACGAGGGGGTGAGGTCGTAATATAGAGAGCGCCAGGGAGTGTCTATACTGTATGTTAGTACTAATATATATATATATATATACTTTGGTAAGGGTCCCCTGGAGCTCGAGTTTCCATACAATCGTAGTTTCGCTCTAATACAAAAACTATATGCTGGATTAAATCCAAACTTTGCAAATATATTGAGTAGACACATGTCTATGTTTGTTATTAGTTTTCCTCCTAGTAAATTTCAACATAACTAAACGAAGGCTTAAATTAGTTACTTAAAGTTTCAAATTGCTCTCATTTTTTTTAACCGACTTCAAAATAACTGTCGAAAAACCTAAAAACTTTTTGGTACAAGCTTTTAATATTGCACTGTCACGCGATATACATATGCATGCAAAATTTCAGCTCAATCGAAAACCGGGAAGTGGGTCAAATTTAACTTGCAAGATTCCACCCGAACAAACAAACATACATTGCAAGTTAATTAAAACCTTGTATAAAGAAGTAGGTTTTTAACCAACTTTTAAAAAAGGAGGAGGTTTCTCAATTCGACCGTATTCGTCCGATTTTTTATATGTGTTCGCGCATAACTTCGTCGTTTATGAACCGATTTTGATGATTAGTTTTTTGTTGGAAAGGAGATATCACAAGGATAGTTCCATGATAAGGCTGGTTTCCTTCATCTGATAATGGCATCCCAGAGAAATCGAGGGGAACCTTCAAAAATCGTAGTGGCGACTAGTATACGTTTGAAGTCGGTTTTTTTGTTTAAAATTATTTCCCTATTTATTAGTAAATCAAAAATATATTTCAGACATCGATATGCATCTACTCAATATATTTGCAAAGTTTGGATTCAACCCGGCATGTACTTTTTGTATAAGAGCGGAACTTCGTTTGTATGGAAACTCGAGCCTCCAGGGGACACTTACATCATAGTGATGAAGTGGAAAATCAATAAGTATCCAAACTGCTGCGACGTGCTGAAATGTAATAATGGCGAAAATCGCAAAGTTTTATTGATTTACTAGCTTTTGCCCGCGACTTCGCCCGCGTGGACATCGTTTTTGTGACCATCTTAGAGGGTGCGCGGTGCGCGAGCCGCATAGCGTGGACATGACTTTTCTCCATATCCCTGGGGAACTACTTCA
Source organism: Coleophora flavipennella (assembly GCA_947284805.1). Classification (NCBI taxonomy): domain Eukaryota; kingdom Metazoa; phylum Arthropoda; class Insecta; order Lepidoptera; family Coleophoridae; genus Coleophora; species Coleophora flavipennella. The sequence continues at coordinate 12,737,949 of OX369273.1, forward strand.
CGATATGCTTATTAGTAAATCGTGTCATTTCCCACCCCCTTAATCACCTCTGTACAGAAAATCACACATTGTTCCGTTGCGATGTAGAAGAAATTAACCAAAAAAGAATATATTTTCAGTTCTCCCAGGAAATGCATCGGTCTATGCTATTTTCACGGTATAAAAAGTAGCCTATGTCCTTCCTCGTGACACAGGCTACTCGCATGTCAAAGTTCATTAAGATTGGTCAAGGCGTTGAAGCGTGAAAAGGTAACAAACAATCAAACAAACATAGTTTCACATTTATAATATTATATAAGTAAGGATGAATATGTGTATCAAGATAGGAATAAATGTAAGTCGGATTGTAAGTTTTCAATGTGTAAATGCTAGTAAGATGTGTAAATGTGTAATGCCCTAGCTAAAATGACCCTGGATAATGCTAAGTGCAAGATAAGGCAACAACGGTACCACAGGTTCTATCTACTTACTATCATTGGTGGTATTATGGCTAAAAGTGGCACACGATAAGAAGAAGCTGTGATGGTACATCATATTTGTTACCGCAAAGGCTCCCTTATACATTTAAGGGTAACTTTAACGGTAACAAATATGATGTATCATCACAAAGCAATGATTGAATCAGTGATTCTACTTCTTCCTTTTTTTTCCCTTATTTGAAAGCAGGGGGAGAGATACATCATGCATACTAATGTACTGTACTGGTTATGTGGGACTTACAGCAGTAGGCTGAACCTACCCACTAAAACTCCCCCCATGGATTTAGGTCAATCAAGACCTGTAAAATCCTTCATCGGAGCTACCCACAGCCTTATGGTACGGGGGGGCCTATTCCTATTTTATCTGGGATTGGGCCTTGTACATTTGCTGGAGAAGGAACGACTCTGGGTTGTCGCAGGTGTGAGGTTCAGCGTCATCAGGTCCCTCTGTACGTGGGGCCTTCCTTTTGTCTCACCGTTTGGTTTCGTGATCAGTGAGTCAGTAAATGACACAAAAAAACCGCCCAAGTAAAACTCGGAGTCACACAAACTGGGTTCCGCACTACAATTTTAACTACCAACCGAACAAGACCTCGCAGTGCGTACTTTGCTCTATAGGTAAATAGTCCTTATTCTGGACTTTATGAATTATATATCATTATTGTGATTTTTTCAAGATTTTAAGCTCATTAGTTTCGGGGATAAGGGGGAAAGGTAAATTTTTGCCTATTTTCTTTAATATTTTCAAATCTATTTATTTTAAAATTATAAAAAAATATTTTTGAACAAGCCCTTTTATTTGATATGTCACACGATACTTTGAAAACGTTTTTTAAATTCATTTATTTACGTTACATGTCCATCTTTGGGTCACCGACTTACATATGTGTACTAAATTTCAACTTAATCGGGCCAGTAGTTTCCGAGCAGTTTGGCTGTGACAGACGGACGGACAGACATTCGAGTGATCCCATAATGGTTCCGTTTTAAGGTACGAAACCCTAATACTAAAAATTAAGAAGAAATATTTATTTATTAACACTTGTAGTAACACTAAAATACAATTTCTTAAAAAAATTGTTAACTTTGCAATTCACTCTACCGCAGCAAACATCATCATCATAATATCAGTCGAAAGACGCTCTGCACTGCTGGTTAAAGGCCTCCTCCAAGGATTTCCACGACTACCGATCCGAAGCTGCCCTCATCCAGCGGCTTCCCGTGGCCTTCACCAGATCGTCGGTCCAACGACCGTCTTGTCTACCTACGCTACACCTTTTGGTGCGCGGTCGCTACTTGAGAACTGTTCTTTACGAACTAACGATACGAACTACTGCCACTTAAATTTCAGCGATTCTGTGAGCTATGTCGGTAAACATAATGATTAGCCAACACAAAAGACAGGACCAATCCAAACCTGTCAGGCAACAGAAATAGTAGAAAATAAATAAATAGTAAATGCCATTGCCGTAGACCCGTAGACCGAGCAGGTTGACAGCATAATTAAGGCGATCTCAGATGTCACGAAAGTGGAGCGCCATGACTCAGAACTAATCACCCCATCCGAGGCAGAAGTTGAAATTGAAAACTGGGACTTAATAATATAATTATATGCGTTTTGATTTGATTTGATTTGACTAGATTGGAGGAAATTGGTTTTTGAAATTGTCTGCAGATGAAGGTTTATTAAGTCATCTAGTTCTTATGGTATTTTTATAAGCTTTTATTTAACCTGCAGTGCTGTGGCTTCGGTGGCGTATTGGCAAAAGCCGCTACCTCATCTCTTGGAGGTCTTGGTTCGAATCCTGCCACGTATTATATATGAGCTGATGTGATGATGAAAAGATCTGTAGAGCCCTTTCTATCAGTGTTTATTTAGAGATAATGTTAAGAAAATTTCTCTAAATTAACCAAGACTTTTTAAATGCAGGTAACATTTTTTATAATAATCAATAGATTGGTTATGGAATCAGTAGAAACAAAACATATTCACCTTACATAGATAGGTAGGTATGCTCCAGTAGTGGAGGTTCTATAATAGTACATTCGATACAGTAGTCCAACGGAGACGGCATGACGGAGACGGAGGAGGGCGAGCCCCAATTGTCCTAGTCACTATTCGGGACAATTCATTCAATTCATTTAGGCGGCCGCAGAGATGGACATGACCAAAGATTAGTGATGTGGGCTTTGAAACAAATATCAAATGGTCAAACATATAGTATGGACACTACAGATTGCGACCTCACCCGCTCGTCACCCAGATTGATACAGATTGGTTACAGTTTGGTTCCCGAACGTATGGGACTTCGCTGTGATTTTGTTTGCTCCGTCATTTGTTTTTAGAAATGTCATTTCACGACCATTTGTATGCAGTATCCGGGGTGTGCTATGATAGTATGTAGTTGATGACGTAAATGAATCTAATTCGTATCATAAATGCTGCACACAATCACGGTAACTAATTTCCGAGGAATCCAATGCATACGTCTGCACAATAAATAACCCTTATTGCTGTCTTTCCTTATCCAGTTAGAATTCAGCCATACTCAAAGTGTGCTCTCCGGAGCCCTAGGTCTCCGCTATGGCTCTGCGGGGGCTCCGCCAAAGAAATATAAAAAGCCGCCTACGCATAAAAAGTGATGTCCAATAACAGGCAAAAATTTGGTGACACGTAGGTAGCGTTATAACTAACATAAGTCTACAAAAGTAGAAGTTTCAAAAAATAAATCAAAATAATATGAAACCTATAGAATGGTTTTAGAGTTATTCTAGTTTAACTATCAGGGGTGGTAATTTTTTATCATCATCATATCAGCTCATATACGTCCCCACCGAGGGGTCGAGCCTACGCTGAATTAAGGCGATCGGACGTTAATCGACCACGCGGGTCCAGTGCGGGTTGGTTGACTTCACACACAACCTGCGAGTTTTTTCCGCTCTCGTGTGCAGGTTTCCTCACGGTGTTTTCCTTCACCGTTTTATTTTTTATATTTTGTAGTTATTTTAATTGAGCGAGCGGGCGCATTGACGAGCTGGCAACAAAAAGGAAACAGATTTTACTTATTTTAGATTAGTTTTCTTTAGGGCTCCGTCAAATATTTAATGTTGCAAAAGGGCTCCGTCGCTAAAAAAGTTTGAGAACCGCTGAGTTAGATTAACATTCAAATGTTTGCGAGCTAAACCTGTCAGTACGTCAACACTTTGTATAGTAGCAATATTGTTAAAGTCTTTGTGATTATGGCTATGAATACAAAGATTATGAATAAACTTCCCTACATAAATGGTATAATTGTGGTAACTTCATATAGTTTATGACTAACTATTTATGTAAAGTTAATTTTAGTAACAAAATATATTTTAATTTTATTATCAACTAGCTGTTTCCCGCGGCTTCACCCGCGTGGACAACGTTTCTATGACTTTTCGAGGGTGCACAGTGAGCGAGCCGCAAGCGTGAAAAACAGTAGCCTATGTGTTAATCCAGGTCCTAATCTGTCTACCTACCAAATTTCAGCCAGATCCGTTCAGTAGTTTTAGCGTGAAGAAGTAACAAACATACACACTCACATACTCACAAACTTTCGCCTTTATAATATTAGTGTTTTTCGGTCCATTTAAGGGTCATATTGTACTAATGGTATAAGGTTATTGTGTTCACCACTTAACAGTCGCGGGCCCTGGCTCCCCTTCCTCTTAACAGTCGAGGTCAAAATGGCGCCGTTACGTAATTTTACGTTTGTAATTTTTCTAGTCCAAACTAAACAAATAAAAATTCTGTTGCACGCGTTGATGCCTTTTGTTTGTAATGTGAATAGGTAATAAGTAGTTGTGTGGAAAGGTGCAGCGGTACGGAACCCTCGGAGCTCGAAACCGACACGCACTTCTCCGGTTTTTCAAGCGACTTCCAAAAAGGAGGAGGTTGTCAATTCGTCTGTATTTTTTTTTTATGTTTGTTACCTCATAACTTTAGGCTGGGTGAACCAATTTTTATGATTCCTTTTTTATTAGAAAGCTAGTGCTTTCCGTGTGGTCCCATTTAAATTTTATCAAAATCGGTGTAGTACTTTTTAAGAAAATTAACAAAAACCAAAAATAATAATGCATAAATGTACTAAGTTGTTCTGATGGAAGTCGGTTTTTTAACGTGTTTAGCGTTTTCAATTATTTTGTTTATGTCTGACTCGTTAGTCCAGTGGTCAGTGCTGCTGCCTGCTAGGCCGAGTATAGTGGGTTCGATACTTCGATCCCACTCAGCGCAAATATTAGTGTGATGAACAGGTTTTTATTTTTGGTCTGTGTCTGGGTATTTAATAGCTAAATATTTTTGTATTTAGACGTATATTAGTAGATATGCATATCAGTCTCTGGTTGCTCATAGACTAATAGACTATGGGCCATAGTACAGGAAATTCAGTTTGGAACCAGATTTTTATCATTATCTGTCAATTTTATTTAAAAAACTAAACCCATTATGTTAAAACGAAAAGGACTTAATAAAAATCCGAATCATCTTCGTTAAAGCTATTAAACAAAATCCTTTATAAGTCGAGGACCGTGAAGCCATTCATATATTTTAAACTAATAAAAATGACATTTAAGAGGATCGTGGCAAGAACTTCGATTAGGGACTCACGAATGACAAATGTCATGACACGCGACCAGTAAGCCAAAAAGGGGGTGATAGTAATTGTTTTTTATTCAAAGTAAAATATACCCTATTTATAAAGGAAGAAGTAGTTTATTGAAGTTTTGATGTACATGTGACAATACGTGATATGAATGATAATAGAACAATACCTTTTTAATTGGCTGTGAACTTTGATGATAGTTCGAAATTTCTCGAGGGAAAAAATTAACGGTGCATTCAGAATGTTGAGGTATAATAATCGTTGGATAGTTAACTGATTGGAGAACTGTAAATGAGAATTTTGCAGCAGAAAGTTATATAACATCACTTTCTAGCGCTATAAATTTCATAAATCTGTTTAATCTCCTACATATTATCTCTAGTTGTTCTCATCATCATCATTAATGTCGTTATGTATGTACTTACTATACTATATATTATGTTATGTATGTATGTTTTATGTATATTTATTTTTTATGTATATGTATTTTAGTTTATATCATTTAAATCTACTTATATATTTACGTGTATTACGTAGTTTAAGTTTGGATTATTATTTTTTTCTCTATGAATTTGTTTATTGCCCACTACTACCCCACAATAATGATTTCTCATATTTCCTTCACCTAAAGGTTGTCTGGAAGAGATCGCTTGTTAGCGATAAGATCGCCTATATGTACAACTTCCTTAATCATTGTATCTTTTTTTTCTCTTATGTTGTGCAATAAAGTGTTTTCAATCAATCAATCAACTATAGACTCAATAGATACTGTTATAAAAATAAAAACACAAAGAAAGACAGAAAGAAATTCGTTTATTGGTTGCAGTAGCATCAGACCAAAATATACAATATTTAAGTAGCAGCTGTAAATAAATGTGTAAAAAACTGGCCAAGTAAGAGTGGGACTAGCACACCGTGGGTTCCTTACCAACACACCTCTGAATAAGGAACCTTAAAAATATCAAAGAGTACTACAATTATACCTTTTTTATTATAAATTTGAATGCGTTTGATGGTAAGTGACAATGTAGTATGTATCATTATCATCATCAACATCATATCAGCCGGAAATCGTCCATTGCTGGACAAAGGCTTCCCCCAAGGATTTCCACGACTACCGGTCCTGCGCTGCCCGCATCCATCGGCTTCCCGCGATCTTTACCAGGTCTTCGGTCCACCGCATGGGAGGCCTTCCTACGCTACGTTTTTCGGTGCGCGGTCTCCACTCGAGAACTTTGCTGCCCCATCGGCCATCTGTTCTAGGAGCTATGTGCCCTGCCCACTGCCACTTCAGTTTAGCGATTCTGTGAGCTATGTCGGTTACTTTGGTTCTTCTGCGGATCGGATACCTACCTTTTAAAATTAAAATCACATGATCGAGCCAGGAATAGCAGGCCCAACAGGGACTAGGGGCCGTTTTCTGAGTGTGGTATTCATAGGGGGGGGGAGGTTTGCCGTAATCGCCACGCTTGGCAGGCGGGTTGTCGATTGCAGTGTGGTTGCAGGTGTGTTGCAATGCACGGAAAGGACGCAGCTGCCCATCCTGCGGTCTTCAGTCCCTTGAAGCTGTAAAAAAACCAAACTTATAAATTAACTTAAAAAATAAATAAACGGCCTAGTCTTTATTTACAGGACGTTATCAATTATGCAAGGAACGGCGGTGGTCAAAATTTGAATTGAGTTAAAGGCTTTATTGGTACAAGCTTACACAGATTTTTAATTACTTTTATGATGTATAGTTTACGATTCATTATTTTTAGGGTTCCTTATCCAGAGAAGTGGTGGTACGGCACCCTCGGTGAGCGAGTCCGACTCGCACTTGAGCGGGATTTTTTCATCCCACTTATCTTTTACTTTTTATTATATTTTATAAAATTATGTTAGCGGCGGGATGTAACTATTACGGTTCAAAAGATACATCCCTTCAAAGATCGGAAGGACGGTGCAAGGTTAGTAACAGGGTCTTTGTCACCCATTGAGTACGGAACCTTAAAAAAATTAAGTAAAGTTGAAGAAACATCGGTACTAAAAAAAGAACAATTGATGCAATTTCAATAAATGCCTATAAATATGATGTAAATAAATAAACCATTACAGACCCAGCATTTATTGTTCATCACTGAAACATTGTCATAATAATTATAATGAGTTTGTTTAAAAATCTTTTGACGAAAAAGGGAAATTTTAAAATTAACCGGTTACGTCATCAATTTTGAAGCCATAACGTTAATTTTTAGTTTCGTCGACACGCGATTACGAGTTGTAATAAAATTAATGCAAATTATCTGTTATTTTTTCAAGTTTTTGGGTCACAATGCATAAAGAAGGTTTTGCAAATGAGGCCGAGACTAAAATCCGGGCTTATGATGTATATATTATGATGATAGGTACTAGCTGTGCCCGCGACTTTGTCCGCATGGAGGTTATGATTTTTCCCACGGGAACTCTTGAATTTTCCGGGATAAAAAGTAACCTATATATTAACCCGGGCTATAAGGAACCACCATATAAAATTTTCATCAAAATCGGTATGGTAGTTTTGCGTAATGCGCGAACATACATACAGACAGACAGACATACAAACAGAAAGACAGACATAAATTCCAAAAGTTGTTGTTTTGGCCTATTTACCATTGGTAATGTCCACCACAGTTACTATTTTCCAAAAATATTTCATGTACAGACAGTTACAGTTTTATTATATGTATAGATAAGACTATATTTACATCAAAACCAAATGCACTGTTATGTATCATCATGCATAATAACTATGCTTTTAAAACAGATAAAACACCTTCATAAAACTTTACCTTTGAAACAAAATACTACTCTACTCCGAATATTGGTCTGAGAAGCAGTGGCTGTCAAGCTAATATCTCCCTTCAGCACGTGGGGATTAGCGTTCACCCGCTACAGGAAATGCTTTTTTGCCTTCCTCGTAGGAGGCTGCAGATCTCGTCACTCGCATCATCTATTATAATGGTGATGGAGTCTGCATGCCAGTGAGGCTTTCGACAAATGAACCACTTTTTGCCCGGGTGCTGGCTGACCAGAATGGCTGGTGATGCAGGCAGCGTGGGACAATATTACCCCCCCAGAAATTTGATCAAACCTAATCGCAGTGATGTTGTGTAGGGAGCAGTGTTAGCTCTCCTTCACCTCCACACATGGATAATGACTTCCTTTGGGTGGCCGCTTCGCTTCGGTTCGGTCATGCAGAGTTCAACTCCCATCCATACATGACCGGTAGAAGCAAAAGAGCACCATGGCCTAAGCTGTCGGCGGTACGTGGGTCGGAGGTCTCGTTATGAATCGGTCAACGACATTATAAGACGGGCCGTTTCAGCGGACGCGGGTGTTTCGTGCGTCCTGGAGTCCCTGGGTTTGTCTCGAACGGATCGTAAAAAGCCATTTGGTCTCACACTCATTTCATGGCAAAGAGAACGCTGTCTCATTTGGGATGCGACTGCACCGGCGATTTGCAGGTGTTACAGCTGAGACCAGGGCTCTGAGGAATACGCGTTACACTCTTACCTGGGATCAGATTCTTCGTACCGTTTCCAGTAGAAAGTTGAGAGGGAGGACGTGACCCCTGAGCTGGTTCTTCTTAATCCCAAGAAACTCTCTCGCCGAGCAAGGAAATGCAGCCAACATAATGGGGACTTTCAGGCAGGATCGCTTCGGGGTGTTCAAGGGTCATCATCATCATATCATCCGGAAGACGTCCACTGCTGGACAAAGGCCTCTCCCAAGGATTGCTACGACGACCAGGTCGACCGGTCCTATTCTGCCCGAATCTAGCGGCTTCCCGCGACTTTCAACAGGTCTTTGGTCCACCGTGTGGGAGTCTTGCCTAAGTTACGTCTTCCGTTGCGCAGTGGCAACTCGAGAACTTTACTGCCCCAACTGCCATCTGTTCACCAATTTTGTTACAACCTGTATATTAAAGTTGTCTCATTAAACTTAAGAGTTATAATTACTCTCAGGTAGTTTCTTAGAATAAGCAATGTACATTAATTCTATGTTTCGACTTATGCTTTGTCTATTTAGAGACTTAGAAAATACAATACACTCAATTTTTTATATATACTTCTTACCTATTTAACTGTACTTATTTTCAGCATATTTTTCTCCTTTAGTAATCCACTTACAATCCCAAACTCAGCTAACTCAAACAACTCAACCTCAGCTATATTTTGTTGCAACACGGCTTGTCCGTTGTCAGGTTATAAAATACTAATGACAATTAACGAGTGTGGGAGTTGCGTAGACGCGGCGATCGAAATCTACATAGAAATCTACCGAGAATAAACGTCAGTTAGGGCTTTAGCTCGACCAACAATTAAAGGTTCTATTCAAATCGACTGAATTATAGGCTTTTTAGGGTTCCGTACCCAAAGGGTAAAAATGGGACCCTATTACTAAGACTTCGCTGTACGTCTGTCCACAGATTACTAATTAGTTGGTCTGTCTGTCCGTCTGTCTCCAGGCTATATTTCATGAACTGTGATAGCTAGACAGTTGAAATTTTCACAGATGATGTATTTCTGTTGCCGCTATAACGACAAATACTAAAAATTAGAAAAAGTGAAAAAATAAGAGGGGGCTCCATACAAAAAACGTGTTTTTTTTAAACGTGAAGAAACTAGCGTCATCTAATATGATGGTAAGGAACCCTTTGGTGCGGGTCTAACTCGAACTTGGCCGGTTTTTTTTTAATTAATACCTCTATGTAGTATTTCTGTCTCATCGCAAATTCTATAAGTCAGTAAATTAAAGGCTAATATGAATTTTATATCCACGATTGGTAAACCCTTGACCACAGATAAAATACTAGTTACTTCGTAACCTTGACATCGTCTCACCTGATGGTAAGCGACGATGATGCCGAAGATGGAAGTGGGCTTACCAAGATTTCTCAACGCAATGGGAACTGGCTATCTTATCTTCAAGGCGGAACAAATCTTAGATAACACGGCTACCAAGCTAGCCAGGCGGGCTTAGAAAATGCCCTTCCACCAACCTAACCGAGTCATACAAAGTTGGACACCGCCGGGAATCGAACCCGGGACCTCCTGATGTGAAGCTAATGGACTGAACCATAACTCTACGGAGGCGTTCAAAAATTTGGAATCTTCCAGTTTTTATCAACCTTACCATATTAAGCTTGCATGTTACATCCTCGGTTGCATTGAGCTTGCGTGTTACATCCTCGGCTGCATTGAGCTTGCGTGTTATATCCTGGGCTGCATTGAGCTTTCATTTTACATTCTCGGCTGCATTAAGCTTGCGTGTTTTATCCTGGCCTGCATTGAGCTTGCGTGTAATATCCTGGCCTGCATTAAGCTTGCATGTTACATCCTCGGCTACATTGAGCTTGCGTGTTATATCCTGACCTACATTGAGCTAGCGTGTTACATCCTCGGCTGCATCAGTACTTCCCTCAGGTGAGGTGCAGCCAAACGCACAATTTTTTTTAAATAATATACCAACCTTCCAGTACTTTTTTTCTGTGAATTCACATTTCGTTGAAGTATAAGCCTTTATGTTTTTCAAAATGTCACAATAATTTAAACGTTAAAACGCTTACAGAAATCCGTTTTATGAGTTTTTATTTTTATTTATACGCCAATTCTACATGTGGTGCATCTCTTGTCATATTTATCGTATGCACCCTGAAATTATGGGCATGTAACAATAAGAAATCATTCAGTATCGTACAAGATGGTGATTTAAGGTACAAAAATGTCAACGTGCAGTCAATAAATTGTGCCGTCTTGGAGATAATCAAAACTTCCATGGAGTCATGGTTTTGTTGGTCAGGGTCGGATTAAGGGATCGGTCAGTATTTAAAACCTGTATTGAACCGGGTACGCAGCCAGCACGGTTAACCAGGTATTGAAACATGATTGGAGTATCTACCACTAGCACCAAGACTATATGTGCAAAAATAAGCCAGAGCCTGTATTTTTGGTTTCATTGGCCAGGTTCGGATTAAGGGATCAGTATTTCGTTAGTATATATATTGAATAGGGCACGCAAACAGTACGTTAAACTCCTTAATTGGCTATAAAAAGATGATTGAACTATCTACCAAGGTTATAAGTGATAAAAAATAAGCCAGACCCTATTTTTTTATCTTGGAGTATACCAGAGATATAGGTATGAACAAGAGAAATTATTTTAAGGAATAAGACAGGCCACCTTGTGCATTGAACTCTTGTATGAATTCAAAACATCGATATCGGTTCATTTGATTCATGTGTTCTTCGTTATTTTTCTATTGATTGACCTAAGTAAGACACACACACACACCCACACCCACATACACACACAACACACCCACACATATACACACACACACAACATGCCCACATACACACACACCCACACACAACACACCCACACATATACAGACACACACACTTGTACATATGCACGCACACACACGCACTCGTACACTTGTGCACACACACACACACGCATTCATACACTCGTACACACGCACACACACACACACACACGCACAGCACACGCGCCACACTATAGACGTAAAGGTCAATAACAACACTAAATTGAATCATAACCCTATTTGTCACGGTCATATCATCAATTATTAGTTTAGGTCAGTTACAAAAAGGTCAGGTTATTGCCATGCTTAATTTCGTATAGCCTTTACAAACCAAAAGACCACATCCGTCACCTAATGGGTTTTATGGCGAAACCAGAACGATTATCAAAAGAAGGGCGTTAACCCAAGCCAAGCCAATATTGTCGGCACCAAAAGGAGCAAAACTGATTGTATTGGGGCCAAAAATAAATTTGGTTAAGCCCACCAAGTTTGCGAAAGCGGAAAATAACATGAATACACACTGACTACAAGTAGGTACGTCAAACAAAATTTACAAAAACATAGACGTACACAACATTTTAACAAATTTTAAGGAGACAATTTAAAAGTATTTAAAGGTATGTTATATGATTAGCGTTTGTAATTGGCCCCGTTTCTTCGCGAGTTTTTTCTAGCAATAGAGCAAACGAGCGATAAAGATAAAACATTATAATTAAGTTAGTAGTAATTCACAAATGATTCCAAATATGTCTACCAACCCGCACTGGGCCCGCGTGGTCGACTATATGAGCTGATAAGAATTCACAAATGAGTTACGACCATTTTCTACACAATTTTTTTCGAATGCATTAAATAGAAGTTGACAGCTTCTATTGACATGCAAATTGCGTTTACGCTTTATTTATTAGGTAAAAGACTAGATTAATTGGTCCCTTTTATGACAATTAAATGGGTTCTGTATATACATGTATCACATCAGCTCATATATACGTCCCCACCGAGGGGCTCGAGTCTGCCTACCCTGAATTAGGGCGATCTGGCCTTAACTTGGGCCACACGGGCCCAGTGCAGGTTGATCAACTTCACACTCAACCTTCAAGTTTATTCGCAGGCGTGTGCAGGTTTCATTACGATGTTTTCCTTCACCGTAAGAGCGTCGGATAAACGTACATATGAGATCGAAATTCGAAAAAACATTGGTACGTGGCAGGACTCGAACCACGACTTTCCGGATAGGAGGTAGCGGCCCTTGCCATTGCGCGACCGGCGCACCTGTATATATATATATATTTTTTAAATTAATATTTATTTAAAACCACAAAGTTATTTTTACAGTAGATTTAAAAATATTGTATGGAAAATGTATGAACTATTTACAAATCCAACTGCACATCTTAAGTTGGTCGACTTTTACTCCTAAAACTAATAGTACTAATATACGTATTGCAAGAAATCCTACACAGCCGTGATTTTTTTTTTCCATTATAATTTTACTAGCTGTTTCCCACGGCTTCACCCACGTGGACAACGTTTCGATGACTTTTCGAGGTTGCGCAGTGCGCGAGCCGCATGGAATAAATGTGTTAAACCAGGTCTTAATCTGTCTACCTACCAATTTTCAGCCAGATACACTAAGTAGTTTTTGTGTGAAAGAGTAACAAACATACATTCATACATTCTTACAAATTTTCGCGTTTATAATATTAGTAGGATTATAATTATTATTATGTCCAACTATTTCCAATATGTTTTAGATTTTCTGAACATGAATCTCCACATAAAAATTCTTCGAAAACCCTTTTAATAGTTTTAAAAGTCCTACTCGCATCAACAATACCCCACAACACAATGGAGTAAGTAAATGAAAAAAAAACTTTTTTAATGATTTTATTCCATAAGTTTGTAGGTGTCACAGATTTGTGTAATTATCCCAATTTTTAGCTATAAACCTGTAATAGTGAATAGGCATTATTTGAATTTGCGTGTACCAACCATCCTCGACTGCATCATCACTTACCATCAGGTGCGTTGCAGTCAAACGCACTCAAATTTTTTATAAAAAAAAATCTTTGAGTAAAAAGGCTGTGACATACCAACTGACAGATGGACTTGGTTAAATTTTATGACAAAAATGACACGTCAAAGAGGCAATTGAGTGTACAGAATTTCCTGAAAAATTAAAAATTGTGTAGTTTTTACAACGGAAGTATTACCTTGTAGTTATTAATAAATTGTGTAATTTATTAAAAATGTTTATTTCGGGAATAATATTATTTCGTTTCATGTAGATATTTATTTAATAAATAATCATTAATCATAGATATAGTATGACTTCTACAATTACAGAAAAAACTTTAATAAAAACAAAATCGGCTTTCCATCACAATTCAACTTCCAATCCTGTTAAACTAAGTCTCTCATTACAAAATACCTGCACGGGATCGAACTGAGACTGTTGCGCAAGCAGCCCTGTACCTCAACCGCTGCCATACCGGGACATGTCGATTCTAGTCTTGCTTGTTGACATTTTAATTCCGCAGCTTTGTTGGTGTTACATTTACCTGTACACAGGGAGGTATTTGGTTTAGCTCAGAGGCAAAGTTCACTGGCTTTACACAGGAGGTCGCGGGTTCGGTTCCCGGCGGGGTCAATTGTAAGACTCGGTTTGGTTGGTGGTAGGGTATTTTCTAAGTCCACCTGGCTAGCTACCACCATCTTATCTAAGTCTTGCCGCCAAATATCAATGATGTGTTCCGGCATGAAGAAAAGATAGCCAGTTCCCCATTGCGTTGGGGAATCTTTGTGAGCCCGCTTTCATTTTCGGCAACATCGTCACTTACCACCAGGTGAGATGTTGTCAAGGGTTTACCAATTGTGAATAAAAAAAAAAAAAAAAAGAGTCCGCACAACACATAGTTAAACGAAATACGACTAAATAAAAGTACTTATATTAGTACTAACATATAGTATGGACACTCCCTGCTGCTCTCTAGACTGCGACCTCACCCCCTCGTCACCCAGATTAATACTGATTGGTTACAGTTTGGTTGTCGAACTTATAGGATTTCGCCGCCGATTTTGAAATGTCATTTCTGTCCCGTTGTATGAAGTGTCCAGGGTGTGACTAAATCGTGTTTAGTGTTCGAAGAGAAAAGCTGACCACGCATCGGAGACAACGCTGTTTGTCACCTAATACAAAGTGAAGTTGTGCATTTTTTTATTCACAGTTGGTAAGCCTTTAGCATAGTAAAGTGCCTATAAAAATCAAATAATAGGGGTCACGCGCGTTGACAAAATGACACCTAATTAAACAAAAATACACAAAGTACGCCAGACTAATAATTATAGTCCATATTGTAAAGAAATTTATAAATAACACAAACACATAGACCTTGAATATCAAGCAAGTTACTCTCAACTAAACTGTCCTTCGTTCGTGGGCACTTTTGATAGTTAAGTTGATAGTAATTAGTAACTAAGTTTATGTTTTTTTAGTTGAAATCCTTCAGTATATGGATCATAATTCGTTCAATGTACTTTTTGCATTTTCGTTTCAAAAAGAGGAAAAATATTTTTAATCGGGATGGCGGCGCTAATGTACGGTCGGCGCCGGCTTAAACAGTTTCACTTTTATTTAATGTATTTGGCTTTTCAAAAAGCCATGTATATATAAATGGATTGACGGGTACCTATTTATATTAGCTATCTATCTCATATAACCATACCTTAAATATTGAATGACAAAAATAAAGTACTTTACTGAATGCGGATCTGGTTAGTTTTATTTACTGAATAAGTTGAACTATCTATTTTATTTAGGTGCATGTTGCCATAAATATAGTCAACCATCAACCACCACGGATTTGTTTCGATATCAATATTTCTTTACTACAGAGGTGAAACTTCTTCTATATTTCAAGCCGTTCGTCCTTCAAGTATTTTATTGGTTTTGGAAAAATATAGCAAAAATAATGATCTTTGATGACATCTTGTCGACAAGGAGGCAAATATTCAATGATGTCTCCGTGATCAATTCAGTCAAAACAGGAAGTGATCACCGGATGGTCAGAGGCACATTGAATCTAAATACCAAGCTAGAAAGATGTCGACTGATGAAGTCTACGCTCCGACCAGCGCCCATCCAGCTCCAAAACCCCGAGAGCTTTCAGCTCGAGCTGCACAATCGTTTCGAATGCCTAGAAGACTGCGAGAATGTGGACGATTATAATGACAGGTTCGTGGAAATTGTTCAAACGGTCGGGTCTAAGTTTTTTTTAAAACTCGCCGTTCAAACAGAACCAAAAAAATCTCCGACTTCACCAGCAACCTCATGGAACAAAGACGCAGACTGGTTTTGCAGTCCTCTGAAGACGCTACTCAGTATCGGCAACTAAACAGGCAGATCTCTAAGTCCCTAACTCGCGATTTACGCCAATATAATACAAATTGTATTAAAGAGGCGATTGAGCACAATAAAGGCTCAAAAGTGTTCGCGAGAGATCTGTCTGTTGGACAAAGCCAACTGACCAAGCTGAAGACTGAGGACGGCAGGACCATATCGTCTAAGACTGAGTTGCTGGAAGAAGTTGAGAAGTTCTATGGACAATTGTACACGACCACACGTTTGCCTGTCAGTGATCTGGCTGAAGACCCAAGAGCCAGACTAACCCGACACTATACCGAAGATATCCCGGACGTCAGCCTGTACGAGATTAGAATGGCTCTCAAACAGCTCAAGAACAACAAGGCACCGGGTGATGATGGAATTACGGCTGAACTTCTGAAAGCAGGTGGATCACCGGTACTAAAAGCTCTTCAGAAGTTATTTAATTCCGTTATACTCGAGGGACAAACGCCTAAGGCATGGCACAGAAGTGTGGTCGTGCTTTTCTTCAAAAAGGGCGACAACACCCTGCTGAAGAACTACAGACCCATCTCACTTCTGAGCCATGTCTACAAGCTGTTTTCGAGAGTCATTACGAATCGTCTCGCACGCAGGTTTGACGACTTCCAGCCTCCCGAACAAGCCGGTTTCCGAAAAGGCTTTAGTACCATAGACCACATACATACGCTGCGGCAGATTATACAGAAGACCGAAGAGTACAATCAGCCACTATGCTTGGCGTTTGTGGACTATGAGAAGGCCTTTGATTCAGTCGAAACCTGGGCTGTGCTACAGTCTCTCCAGCGGTGCCAAATTGACCATCGATACATCGAGGTGTTGAAGTGTCTGTATGAAAACGCCACCATGTCGGTTCGCCTCCAAGACCAGAACTCGAAACCTATCCAGTTGCAGCGAGGGGTGAGACAGGGAGACGTTATATCTCCGAAACTGTTCACCGCCGCCCTGGAAGATGTTTTTAAGCTTCTGGACTGGGGTGGACTCGGCATCAATATCAACGGCGAGTACATATCCCACCTCCGATTCGCTGATGATATCGTGGTCATGGCTGAGACTATGGAAGACCTAAGCACAATGCTCGATGGCCTCAGTAAGGTCTCTCAACAAGTGGGTCTTAAAATGAACATGGACAAGACGAAAATAATGTTAAATGTCCGTGTCGCACCCACTCCTCTAAAGGTTGGAGACTCTACACTGGAAGTTGTTGACGAATATGTATACCTGGGACAAACAGTCCAGTTAGGTAGGTCCAACTTCAAGAAAGAGATCAATCGACGAATCCAACTCGGCTGGGCAGCGTTCGGGAAGCTTCGCAATATCTTCACGTCCCAAATACCGCAGTGTCTCAAGACTAAGGTCTTTGACCAGTGTGTGTTGCCAGTGATGACTTACGGAACTGAGACATGGTCGCTTACTATGGGCCTCATAAGAAGGCTCAAGGTCACCCAAAGGGCAATGGAGCGTGCTATGCTCGGAGTTTCTCTGCGTGATCGAATCAGAAACGAGGAGATCCGCAGGAGAACTAAAGTAACCGACATAGCTCACAGAATCGCTAAACTGAAGTGGCAGTGGGCAGGGCACATAGCTCGTAGAACAGATGGCCGATGGGGCAGTAAAGTTCTCGAGTGGCGACCGCGCACCGGAAAACGTAGCGTAGGCAGGCCTCCCACGCGGTGGACCGATGACCTGGTGAAGGTCGCGGGAAGCCGATGGATGCGGGCAGCGCAGGACCGGTCGTCGTGGAAATCCTTGGGGGAGGCCTTTGTCCAGCAGTGGACGATTTGTGGCTGATATGATGATGATGATGATGAATGATTGTGTGTAAATAAACTACACAAAAATCGTTACTTATATAAATGTGAAAATGTGTTTGTAAACTTTTTACGCTTCAACACCTCAACCAATCTTAAAGAAATTGGGCATGCAAGTAGCCTGGTGTCACTGAGAAGAACATAGGCTACTTTTTATCCCATGAAAATAGCATGGTCCAATGCAGTTCCTGAGGGAACTGAAGAAATACTCTTTGTTAGGTTAATTTCTTGAACATCGCATCGGAACAATCGATTTTTGTGATTTATTGCACAAAGATGGTAAAGGAAGAACAGTTGTCTCTGTAGTTTTCTTTACGTGTAAAGAGTAAAGAAAATAACCACACTTTTTCAATGGTTTTTCGTTTTAAATCAAAAACTACAATGAAAGTATAAAAAATAAAACATAACTCACTTTGTATTATCAAAACAGATATTGTTGTATTTTTTTTTTTATTTATACTTCAAAATATTAGTCATAACTAGAGTTGAAAGTAACGGTGCAGACCTAACTTTGGGATTTTTTTCTATCGAGTCAAAACTGCTCAATCGTGTTTCTAATAGCTTTTGACTTTAAGGAACATCATCAACAATAAGGGTATTTTATTCAACCTTGGTTTTTCTATTGTTTAGCAGTAATTGACGTCAAAGATAACGAAAATCTGTAGTATATACCGCCTTAAGTTTCTGAAAAGGGAGGGACCTTTTTGCCCTGAATAATATAGGGTATAGAGCAGAGGTGTCCAACATAATTTGGTGGAGGGCCAGGTTTAGGATTTTTGTAGCCGCAGCGGGCCAAAAAATATGTCAAATAGTAAAGTGGATTTTTAATAAAACAAAACAGTAATTTTTATTTACTTACTAGCTGTCCCGGCGAACTTCTTACCGCCTTACATTACATTACACTGCCCTACCCTACCCTACATACACTACACTACACTACCCAACCCTTCACTACCCTACCCTACACTACCCTACCCTACCCTACATACACTACACTACACTACCCTACCCTACACTACCCTACACTACTCTACACTACCCTATACTACACTACCCTACCCTACCCTACACTACCCTACCCTACACTACCCTACCCTACCCTACATACACTACACTACACTACCCTACACTACCCTACACTACCCTACACTACACTACCCTACACTACACTACCCTACACTGCACTACCCTACCCTACCCTACCCTACCCTACCCTACACTACCCTACCCTACCCTACACTACCCTACCCTAACCTGCACTACCCTACCCTACCCTACCCTACCCTACCCTACATAAGAACCTTCTCCTGACAATAACGAACTCGACAAAAAAGAATTAGCGAAATCGGTTCGTGCGTTCTGGAGTTATAGCGTCAGGAAGGAAAACCCGTTTTCATTGTTTTTTATTTTGTATTCTGCTATTCGGGACGGAAACAAATCCAACAAATCAAAAACCATGGCAATCGGTCCAGCCGTTCTCGAGTTATAAGTGTTGTAACAAACACGACTTTCTTTTATATATATAGATGTTAGGAGCAAAAGTGACTTTTTTTTAAAAAAAAAACTTCCCAATGTAATTACTGCCATCTTTTTTGCTTGCACAATGCACCTATAGTATTTAGTTTATTGATAGGTACATAGGTACCCAAGTAATAGGTCTCTCAGCTTACGCACTTTTAACATTTAGCAAGAAGCTCAGACATCACTAGAAAGTGCCCTACCCTAGATGATAAACTAGCGCCTCTTCGCTAATACCCGCGTACATTAATAACGAATGGATACACATTCATTATTATTATTTATTTATTATTAATATTGATTGAGTGAGATGGGAAGTTCGTTCGTAAGGCGATTTATTTCGCGAGTACTGAGTGTTTCTTGGACAGTTAGTAGCAAAGGTTTTTTACTCGGCAATTAGTCTTAGAAATTATATTATATTATATGATACTTCATCATGTTATTGTCGGGTTTTTCTGAAATACCTGTAAAAAAAACTAAGGAGGGGCTTCAACTTATGAAACTTTTAACTATCCCTAAGGAAACTACTTATGCTCGAAAAGCATTTTTTTTATTCTTCATACTAAATTGATCAGCTGATAGCAAAATTTTATATTTTTACTATTAGAGTATAATATCTTGGGGAATATTGTTCAGTTTCCTGCGTTGAAGTAAAGTATTTCAAAAGGACCCTATACAGAATGTAACAAAATTAGTGTCATCATCATTACAGCTCATATACGTCCCCACCGAGGGGCTCGAGCCTACCCTGAATCAGGGCGATTAGGCCTTAGTCGACCACGCGGGCCCAGTGCGGGTTGGTCGACTTCACACACAACCTTCGAGTTTCTTCGCAGGCGTGTGCAGGTTTCCTCACGATGTTTTCCTTCACCGTTACAGCAATCGGTAAGTATGTACGTAAGTTTTTGAAAAACTCATTGGTACATTGGCCGTCCAGATTTGAACCCGGTACCTCTGGTTAGATGGACTGAGTCGTTACCGGTTGAGCCACCGACGCTATTAAACAAAATTAGTGTAGGTAACGTTAACTAAAGCTACCGTCATACTGAACAACTTTTGTTCTATGACGCTGCTGAATTAAAAAAAAAACTTCATACAAATATATCAGCTGAATGAACAATTTTGTGCATTTTTGTATGGAGGATCAATTTTTTTAGTGAGAATTGAGTACAGGGAAAGTTGTTCAGGACGCCAATTTTGTTACACCCTGTATATCACAGTAAAAATATCCACTACAATACCCGTTATCCATAATCTAAATCAAAAGGTTTACTTATGTGAACTTATACAGGGGACGACACGGTAAAGGCGGGAAACTCCGTGGAGGTCTACGATATACTGATAGATTTGTTTGTGTTTAATAGTAGAGGGATAAGATAAGATAAATATCCTTTATTGCACACCAAATATACAAAAATGAAAAAACTTATTAACTAGCAAAATACACAATGATATGCAAAGGCGGACTTATCACTTTAAACGATTTCTTCCTTTGGTGAATGGAGGAGACGAGAAAGTAGAATGATAGCAGGTGGGTGCATGTGCAACTAAAAATTTATACTTAACTAGCTGTTCCGGCGAACTACGTACCGCCGTACATTACATTACACTGCCCTACCCTACCCTACCCTACACTACACTACACTACCCTACCCTACACTACACTACCCTACCCTACACTACCCTACCCTACACTACTCTACCCTACACTACACTACCCTACCCTACACTACCCTACCCTACACTACCCTACCCTACACTACCCTACCCTACCCTACATACACTACACTACACTACACTACCCTACACTACACTACCCAACCCTACCCTACCCTACCCTACACTACCCTACACTACGTTTAAACCTTCTCTGGACTTCCACAAATAATTCAATACCAAAATTAGCCAAATCGGTCCAGCCGTTCTCGAGTTTTAGCGAGACTAACGAACAGCAATTCATTTTTATATATATAGATAATAAACATAAATTACAATTACATAAATAGAAATACCTATATAGGAACAGTGTAAAGAATCCATATAGTCGGCCAAAGGAGACACAGTAAACATGTGGAGAGTGAGAGAGGTCAAGCCCAAACTGCCATAGACTTCGTTGTCAGCCGTTTGGGACAATTCATTCGAGGTGGTGAGTAATTCGAGCTTTGACGCAAACATCAAAGTCGTTGGACCGGTGGTAAAGGCATTAATTTAACGCGTTTTCAGAGGTTTTTGCCCCAATGTTATCCGAAGATTATAATAATTATTATTATTATAACAGCTCATATACGTCCCCACCGAGGGGCTCGAGCCTACCCTGAATCAGGGCGATTAGGCCTTAGTCGACCACGCGGGCCCAGTGCGGGTTGGTCGACTTCACACACAACCTTCGAGTTTCTTCGCAGGCGTGTGCAGGTTTCCTCACGATGTTTTCCTTCACCGTTAAAGCAATCGGTAAGTATATGTAAATAAGTTTTTGAAAAACTCATTGGTAAATTGGCCGTCCAGATTTGAACCCGGTACCTCTGGTTAGATGGACCGAGTCGTTACCGGTTGAGCCACCGACGCTTTTTTATAATAATAATAATGAATTTTTAATTCACTTTAAGAAGTCTTTTCATATAAGTTTCTTAAATTATTTTGGAACATCTGAGTGTGCAGACCCTAGTATGTGTACTAGGAAGAGCCTGTGTTACTGAAACCAGTCCCTTTCAAGCAAAGAACTTATTTATTACACTTGCTGTTGACAATAAGACTTAGGTGCGTTAACAGCATAATATAATAGTACATTAAAAAAGAGAACAGGAGAAGAAAAAAAAAACAAAATAACTAAGTATAGATATTGCTAAGCAAGTAGGTGGTTTGTATGAGTGTGTGTTTGGTGTGCGTGTGTGGATTCTAATAGCTATTTATGATACAAGGGTGGTAAATAGGTAAATAAGAAACGAGTGACTTTGTAAGCCCGAGCCATAGGCGAGGTGTTACCATAGGCACGAGTTTGTCATTTACCTTTTACACCCATGTATCATACGACGTTCTTCAATAAAGTTGTGAGAAAACAGGTAAAATCATAAATTACATTGCTAATCACTTTTCACAAACAAATACGTACCACTGACACTAAATGGCGCGAATTTGGTTGCCCAAGTGACGGACGATACCATGAGGATACCATAAATTACTTGTGATCCACGGATTGCGCATGCGTAAGTTCTCTGTGTGAAAAGGATGACTACAGCAATACTATATCGTACTCCCTCTCGCTCGGATATACATCTTACTAAACTTGCTCAATTTCAACACCAAATTCAATTTAGTTGGGAGTTCAATTTAGTTCTATGTAAAATTCACTAACAAGAGACAAAGATGACCTTTTATTATTAGCGTACAAAAAGGCATTTATGCGAAATTGAACTTGAAATTCAGCAAGATAGTGAAGTTAGGCGTATTGTAAAGACTAAAAATATTGACAGCCAGACATTAGAATGTGGTCTAGATTTTTTTTAAAGTGTTAAAGTAAAAGCACGTGTGCGGTAAAATCAATTTTGTTTACACTTGACTGGTATATAAAGAAGCAACCCTTTTTGAGCAACTGTATTGGGAAAAAAAACTAATGCTTATTATTTTACTTTTTTGTTACAGGTAAATACTATACTTAACCAAATCAACACTGAAGAATGAAATATAACGAGTATGTATAATAAGTCTACTTTGAAACATCAACCTAACTGGCCGCTTGGCTAGATATTAGCGAAATCGGTCCAGCCGTTCTTGAGTTATATATGGTGTGATTACCACGACTTTACATATATATTATGTACCCAACAAGTTTTTTTTTTGCTAATGGTAAATAGAAAGACATGTATAATCAATTTAAAAGGAAAACTATTACAGCTAAATAGGCTGTCTAAGTTTAGGAGTAATATTCGACCAACTTAAAATGTGCCGTTCATAGATTTTCGTTACAAAAATATGTTCTATCCCTAACTGTAAAAAAAATATTTAAAATATAATATTTTTTTTGAAAAAACTACGAAATTCTCACATCATCGTCACTTACCATCAGGTAAGATGATGCCAGGGGCTTACCAATCGTGGATAAAAAAAAGGTCAAGTGCGAGTCAGAACCGCACTCATAGGGTTCCGTACCATCATACTAAATGGCGCTAGTTTCTTTATGTTTCAATATTCTATGAATATTTCAAGCGTCTACCTGTTGTCAATAATCAATATCGAGCAAAAACGAGCAAAAAATCACGTTTGTTGTATGAAGACCACCCTCCTTATTTTTTTCACTTTTACTAATTTTCAGTATTTGTTGTTAAAGCGGCAACAGAAATACATCAGTGAAAATTTTAACACGGTTATCACGTTCTATCACGTTCTATCACGGTTCATGAAATACAGCCTGGTGACAGACGGACAGACAGCGAAGTCTTAGTAATAGGGTCCCGTTTTTACCCTTTGGGTACGGTACCCTTAAACCTTTTTTGCGCGTATTGCGACACGCACTTAGCTACTTTTTGAAGAAAGGATTGCTATATGGTTTTCGATTGGTCAAGGTTTCGGAGTCAAAGCCTGGTTAGTTTTACATGTTATCATCATCACCATCATATCACTGCTGGACAAAGACCTGCCCTAAGGATTTCCACAACGAACCGGTCCTGCGCTGCACCCAGCGGCTTTCAAAGACTTTCACAAGGTCGTCGATCTACCGAATGGGAGGCCCGCCTACGCTACATGCGCGGTCGCCACTCGAGACATTAACTGCCCCAACGGCCATCTGTTTTACGAGCTATGTGCCCCGCTCACTGCTTATTAATTAGGTTTAGTGATTCTGAGGGCTATGTGGGTTACTTAGGTTCTCAATTCAATTTAATTTACTATTCTTTATAGCATTACGACATAAAACAACATAGATAAATTATTATATATTATTCTCCTACGGATCTCCTGATTTCTGATTCGATAATGTAGGGAAACTCCGAGCATAGCACGCTCCATTGTCTTTTGGGTGGCCTTGAACCTTCTCATGAGGCCTTTGTAACAAAACTGGTGTACGACCCGTTACCTGGGGGATCTACTCATCATACTGAACATAACAAGTTTCCCCAAGGAACCCATAGTCAATTCTCAAAAAAAAAAATGACCCCTCCATACTAAAATGCACAAAATTGTTCGATCAGCTGATTGATTTGTATGAAGAGTTCAATTTTTTTTGCGATTTCAGCAAAGTCATAGAACATAAGTTGTTCAGTATGATGAGTAGAAGCCTCAGCTAATGAAATCTACACCAATTTTGTTACAATCTTTATAGTAAGCGACCACGTCTCAGTTCCTTGTGTCATCACTGGCAACATAAATTGGTAATTGAAATCAAACGGCGAAGCAATTTCACAAACTACTATGCAATATGTATGACCCACGGAAGATGTTAAAACAGCTCTAAATTTCACTGACCTTTAGATCGTGGCAACCCGCCGCCGGTGTAACAACTCACCACGTCTGATTTCAATTGTGCCTGCAATTGGGTCTGGCTTGAAATACAATCTCCTTTCTTTAACTCTTGGTGCTGCTAAACTATGTTTATGATTCATTAGTGATAAATTGATGATAGAGAATTTCATTAAAAAAATTAAAAAATCTATTAAAAAATTGAATTTTTAATTCAACTAAATATTAATCTTTCTTAATTTCAGTAGGTAAAGGTCGGGGTAATGAATTACTACTAATGGGTCGGGGAAAAGTTTCTTCGTATTTTAATGGGTATTAACTAATAACATCTCTTTGCTTGTATTATTTGTACCTGGCTGGTTATAAAACAATTAAAAAGGTGAATATTCAAAATTTTAATTTAAAAAATACCGCCATTTTTAAGCGTTTTTTTTGTCAAATGAGTGAAAGTAACGAAGAAATTCACTATATTTTGAAGTTTTATTTAAAAAATGGTAAAAATGAAACACAAGCCGCGAATAAAAGTGCTGTTTATGGACCTAATGCAGTATCATTCAGTAGCACAAACTTGGTTCAAGCGTTCATTTTAACGTTCAAGATGCAGCTTGGGTTAGTCTTCCTGTTTGAATTTGCATACAAAATACGAGAAAGAAGGCTTTTTCCCCAGCCATTAATAGATAGCTATCTGATTAACAATCACTAATGAACAACAATACGGATCTAATCATAAAACTAAGTAACTTTCCCCACGTAATAACATTTATTTCGCAACAAATATTTGACTTACCTACAAAACTTGGCTATCTGAGAGAATTATCTAAAATTTACAAAACACAATTCAATAAACACATCTCTAGCTTAAATCTTCACGAAATTAGTGCAATTGGCCCCAAGTCCAATATCAACAAAAGCGAGCATTTAATCGATACATATCGCTTGAATCGGTCAAATCTTCGACACCAAAGCGTTTGATAGTAATCTTTTTGAGACCAAACGAGACAAGGCTGATTCACGAAACGGTGTTGTAACACTTCGTGCGAATTTACGAATTTGTCGTCACGATTGAGCGAAGATTAGAATCTTCGCTTACCAGAATAGTGGCTGTTGGCCCTTTTGACGGTGCTACACTTTGTTCTCGATAAGAACACGAGTATTTTTTTCAAATCCTAAAACTGTTCGGTGTTTTCTTTAGTAGGTACAACGGGCGATAAATTTTCTTAATGCCCGATCGCCCTAATTCAGGGTAGGCTCTACACCCTCGGTGCGGACGTATATGAGCTGATATGATGATGATGATGATGATGATGAATGCCTGTACATACTAAATCGAGTTTAAGTAGTACCACATTAAAACCGAGCATCGTTTACACTTTTCTTAAAACCTGGTCACGAACAAAAACTGTTTGTTGTGCGAGATTCGAGACCAGAGTTAATAGAAGTAGACGCCACTTCGACAGGCAAGTGAAAATTATATGGGACATTTGGCACCGTAACAACGCAATGTTGTGCTTACGAAATACCTTTGGAAGTTGTTGGAAAACTTTGAACTTTGCATTAGAAAGGCTTAATTTATTTTGTAGCTGAAAACAGAAATTGAAAGTCTTGTAGCTAGTTTATAGGGAGACGTGATTCAATGGATGTATTGTGCAACACCAAGCAGGTGTAGAAGCGGTGGTAGCCAGCAACTTGAGTGGTTAGGTTTAATGACCTGAAGCATGGTAATTTACCCGGATGGGTTTGACTGTTAGTGGCATTTTTGTCGACGTTTCCGTGCTTTGCAAGACACGTTTGCGACGAAGTCATCCTTTTTTGCTTATTTTCGATCTGTTTTGTATTATTTTCTTTTAAATTTGTTTTGTTGTGATGTTTTTCAAAATTTATTAACTTTTCTACTGTATTTACCTTTTTTCATCACTCGTTCATTTTATTCAATTTATTATTTATTTATATTTGTTTTTTTATCTCATCAAACCAATGTTTTTTTGGCAAAACCATATTATAATACCCCAAAGTCTTCTTAGATTTCTCGTGTGAGATTGGACGTGGTTGGAGGGCGCGTCGAGGCCGCACGTTATGCCATTGATGCCGGTTGCTATCACTTGATGACAGTCGTTAATCCG
The DNA here is from genome assembly GCA_947284805.1 of Coleophora flavipennella. Classification (NCBI taxonomy): domain Eukaryota; kingdom Metazoa; phylum Arthropoda; class Insecta; order Lepidoptera; family Coleophoridae; genus Coleophora; species Coleophora flavipennella. Next base: position 12,764,713 of record OX369273.1, read on the forward strand.
TGTTAGATGCCTTATAGGCTGCTTGAAAAACTTCTGACAGTGAAGATCGCCATTAACCCTACAACTTCCACTAAAACGGACTTGGCCCCCGGATGTGGAGTATAGCCTAACCTTACCGAGTTTGAGAAGAGACGTTTGTAAGTTTCTTTTTTAGAAATTTGACCCTGTTATCTGCATTCATCATCATCATATCAGCTCATATACCTCCCCACCGAGGGGGCTCGAGCCTACCCTGAATTAGGGCGATTGGATCTTATTCGACCACGCGGCCCCGGTGTGGGTTGGTCGACTTCACACACAACCTTCGAGTTTCTTCGAACGCATGTGCAGGTTTCCTCACGATGTTTTCCTTCGCCGTAAGAGATCATCGGATAAACGTATACATACTAGCGGCACAGTTTAAGAATCCATAATTATCTCAGACTGTGATAGGGATTTAAGTATGAAATTGCCGATTCAGTTTTAGAAATTTTAATGCCTTTTTATTTTTGAAAAAAAAGTTATATGTTTTTTTCATTGACCTTGGTGACACTACTTGTGGTCTTTCATTAGTAACTAGTGGAACAAAGGCGTTTTCTTGGTTGTCAGACGGGTAATTTTTTTCGACTAGTTAATTTTCTTGTATATTCCTGAAAGTGACGAAATCTTATGAGGGGTATTATTCCCAAATATGACATTAGTAACGAAGAAACTACTGCGATAACTCAAGTGATTTAAAATAAAAAATGCGTATTTTTTGCCTTTTATAATAAATGGTGATTTATTGAGTTGAAAATAACAGTCTTCATGGATTTAAAGCCACCAAGCTCACAAATTATCTAAACAATAGGCAATTTACCGGCTATTAGATTCTAATATTCTAATGCTATTTCGAGAATAAATTTTAATAGGTAACTATTTTTCCTAATAATAATTTTCTTCTTTAAACTTTTTTTTATTCAATCGGAAACTTCATACTTATACACTATTATTCTTATCTGTGCTTAAACACCGAATACAACATCGAAACTCGAAAACACTTTGGTACGTGACAGGTTTCAAATACGACCTCCCGTACTGAAGGTAGCAGCCCTAGCTTTTACGCCAACGACGCTGTATCTAAATTATAATATAATAATATTCAGGAACAAATCACACACGGTCATCTGACCCTAATACCTACACACACACGCACACGAGTCGAAAAATCCAGTACATACATCAACTACGAGTTGTCACGTAATAGCGCTCCAACAAGGAAATGAACGCCAATGTCAAAATGATATTTGTAATAATGTTGCCAATCAAATAATGGCTAGGTCAAAGTATATAATATATTAGGACTAAAATACAGTATGGACACTTCCTGCCGCTCTCTAGATTTCGACCACACTCCCTCGCCACACAGATTGATACAGATTGGTTACAGTTTGGTCAGGCCTCCGTCACTCCATGTACTTGCGCGCTATAATTACCTACCGCCCGGCCCAGCGTTCTCGGGCCGTTTGCGGACCCAATTCAGTGCGGTTTTCACAAACGAAGCGCACGCACGTAGTTAAATTTAAATCTTTTCGTTCGTTCGTACGCGTACCTACGATGCCGTCTGGTGCCTTATGTGCTGTAGATGGGTGCATCAAGCAAAAGAAGAGATAAACACCTAACATTTTTCCATTTACCTGTCAATGAAGAAAGGTAAATGATAAACTATTACTATTTTTTGTCGTTTTAAAATTATTTTTAATACTAGGTATACTAAGCATTAGCTAGTACTCTTTATTACACTGTGGCATTAGCTTGCCTTTCAAACACAGATAGATTTACATTTTTTTGTTACATAGAAACGTCATACTTATCTTAAACACTATTTTAAGAACGTTTAAAAAGCTATTTTTATTAAAATAAAATTGTGATAATATGTGAGTCGCAGGCGCGGCGACCTGTCTCAACTTGTCGTGCTGTTAGCGCACACAAACACTTGTGACATAACTATTTAGTAATCTGTGCTTGTGATTCGGTTTTATGCGATTTATAACCGAGAATTTAGAAAGGGTAAGAAATTAATAAAAAATTATATCAAAATAAAACACATGTAACTCTTAAAGATTTTTTTCATTTTACTTACACACTGACCTCTAAAATTATGTGTTATCTAGATGTATTGCACAATCAGCACCTTTTTAAAAAAAATATATATTTTACTAGCTGTTGCCCGCGGCTTCGCCCGCTTAGGGGTTTGAAAAATAGATAAGAACCTATTCTCAGACCTACCCGATATGCACACAAAATTTCATAAAAATCGGTCGAGCCGTTTCGGAGAAGTATGGTTACTAACACTGTGACACGAGAATTATATATATATATATATATACTCACATATTATCACAATTTTATTTTAATAAAAATAGCTTTTTAAACGTTGTTAAAATAGTGTTTAAGATAAGTATGACGTTTCTATGTAACAAAAAAATGTAAATCTATCTGTGTTTGAAGTGTAATGTAAGGCGGTACGTAGTTCGCCGGGACAGCTAGTATATATATATATATATATATATATATATATATATATATATATATATATATATATATCCTTGTCATCTTGTCGAAATTCAATGATGTCTCCGTGATCAATTCAGTCAAAACAGGAAGCGATCACCGGATGGTCAGAGGCACATTGAATCTAAAGACCAAGCTAGAAAGATGTCGACTGATGAAGTCTACGCTCCGACCAGCGCCCATCCAGCTCCAAAACCCCTAGAGCTTTTAGCTCGAGTTGCACAATCGTTTCGAATGCCTAGGAGACTGCGAGAATGTGGACGATTATAATGACAGGTTCGTGGAAATTGTTCAAACGGTCGGGTCTAAGATTTTTAAAACTCGCCGTTCAAACAGAAACAAAAAAATCTCCGACTTCACCAGCAACCTCATGGAAGAAAGACGCAGATTGGTTTTGCAGTCCTCTGAAGACGCTACTCAGTATCGGCAACTAAACAGGCAGATCTCTAAGTCCCTAACTCGCGATTTACGCCAATATAATACAAATTGTATTAAAGAGGCGATTGAGCACAACAAAGGCTCAAAAGTGTTCGCGAGAGATCTGTCTGTTGGACAAAGCCAACTGACCAAGCTGAAGACTGAGGACGGCAGGACCATATCGTCTAAGACTGAGTTGCTGGAAGAAGTTGAGAAGTTCTATGGACAATTGTACAAGACCACACGTTTGCCTGTCAGCGATCTGGCCGAAGACCCAAGAGCCAGACTAACCCGACACTATACCGAAGATATCCCGGACGTCAGCCTGTACGAGATTAGAATGGCTCTCAAACAGCTCAAGAACAACAAGGCACCGGGTGATGATGGAATTACGGCTGAACTTCTGAAAGCAGGTGGAACACCGGTACTTAAAGCTCTTCAGAAGTTATTTAATTCCGTTATACTCGAGGGACAAACGCCTAAGGCATGGCACAGAAGTGTGGTCGTGCTTTTCTTCAAAAAGGGTGACAACACTCTGCTGAAGAACTACAGACCCATCTCACTTCTGAGCCATGTCTACAAGCTGTTTTCGAGAGTCATTACGAATCGTCTCGCACGCAGGTTTGACGACTTCCAGCCTCCCGAACAAGCCGGTTTCCGAAAAGGCTTTAGTACCATAGACCACATACATACGCTGCGGCAGATTATACAGAAGACCGAAGAGTACAATCGGCCACTATGCTTGGCGTTTGTGGACTATGAGAAGGCCTTTGATTCAGTCGAAACCTGGGCTGTGCTACAGTCTCTCCAGCGGTGCCAAATTGACCATCGATACATCGAGGTGTTGAAGTGTCTGTATGAAAACGCCACCATGTCGGTTCGCCTCCAGGACCAGAACTCGAAACCTATCCAGTTGCAGCGAGGGGTGAGACAGGGAGACGTTATATCTCCGAAACTGTTCACCGCCGCCCTGGAAGATGTTTTTAAGCTTCTGGACTGGGGTGGACTCGGCATCAATATCAACGGCGAGTACATATCCCACCTCCGATTCGCTGACGATATCGTGGTCATGGCTGAGACTATGGAAGACCTAAGCACAATGCTCGATGGCCTCAGTAAGGTCTCTCAACAAGTGGGTCTTAAAATGAACATGGACAAGACGAAAATAATGTTAAATGTCCGTGTCGCACCCACTCCTCTAAAGGTTGGAGACTCTACACTGGAAGTTGTTGACGAATATGTATACCTGGGACAAACAGTCCAGCTAGGCAGGTCCAACTTCAAGAAAGAGATCAATCGACGAATCCAACTCGGCTGGGCAGCGTTCGGGAAGCTTCGCAATATCTTCACGTCCCAAATACCGCAGTGTCTCAAGACTAAGGTCTTTGACCAGTGTGTGTTGCCAGTGATGACTTACGGAACTGAGACATGGTCGCTTACTATGGGCCTCATAAGAAGGCTCAAGGTCACCCAAAGGGCAATGGAGCGTGCTATGCTCGGAGTTTCTCTGCGTGATCGAATCAGAAACGAGGAGATCCGCAGGAGAACTAAAGTAACCGACATAGCTCACAGAATCGCTAGACTGAAGTGGCAGTGGGCAGGGCACATAACTCGTAGAACAGATGGCCGATGGGGCAGTAAAGTTCTCGAGTGGCGACCGCGCACCGGAAAACGTAGCGTAGGCAGGCCTCCCACGCGGTGGACCGATGACCTGGTGAAGGTCGCGGGAAGCCGATGGATGCGGGCAGCGCAGGACCGGTCGTCGTGGAAATCCTTGGGGGAGGCCTTTGTTCAGCAGTGGACGATTTGTGGCTGATATGATGATGATGATGATATATATATATATATATATATATATATATACTAGCTGTCCCGGCGAACTACGTACCGCCTTACATTACACTACACTACTCTACCCTACACTACCCTACCCTACACTACCCTACCCTACCCTACACTACACTACACTACCCTACCCTACCCTACCCTACCCTACATAAGAACCTTCTCCTGACAATAACGAACTCGACAAAAAAAGAATTAGCCAAATCGGTTCTCGAGTTATGCGCTTACCAACACATTTTGCGATTCATTTTTATATATTAGATATATAGATAGATAAATGATACAATTTTAAACTACCACCTATAAGTCAAAACATATTCACAGTTCTCAATAACATAGACACAAAAAGTTATGTTAATTTAATTTTATCGAAGAGGCAGCCCTACGATTGCTGTGGGATCGCGTGGTGTGAAGCAAGCTGATGCGATGGAGTAGGCTATTATAGCAGTAGGTATTGGAAATTGACTACTGAGTGAAGTATCTGTTACGTAGTAACTAATTAGTAATCTGTGGTTTGGTTCTCGAACGTAAAGGATCTGGCCATGATTTTGTTTGCTCTGTCATTAGTTTTTAGAAATGTCATTTCACGACAGTTGTATGCAGTGTCCAGGGTGTGGCAGGGTCCACCTATTGGTAAGAATGATTTAAAGAATACCATTAGCCATCTTTTCTTTGTTTAAATCCTGATACACTTTCTCGCTTAAGTGTAAACTGACAATCATAAAAAATGTCAATGCAAAACAATTAATCATCATACAATATTAATACGCATGTATGTATGACATTTATTCATGTGCGGCCCTTATGTAATGCGTTTCACTCTTGCTCTGATGAATGTAACGCAGCTTTAGTATTAATAGATGACAGAATTGAATCGACAGTTACACTCTTAATAGTGATTAAATGGTTATTAATTGGTAGTTAAATACAAATTTGAATGTTATATAATTTACTTTTGTTTTTTATGTCATACATATTGATACTATATTTGTAATAATGTTGCCAATCAAATAATGGCTAGGTCAAAGTATATAATACAATAGGACTAAAATATAGTATGGACACTTCCTACCGCTCTCTAGATTTCGACGACACTCCCTCGTCACCCAGATTGATACAGATTACAGATTGGTTACAGTTAATTTACAGATTAATAGATCATTATTCTGTACCAATGCTCCTCTCTACACGAGTACATCAATGATACCTTTTAATTTCAAACAAAAGACATCAACGAGAGAGACATAATTTTAAAACCCGACTTAATAAAAACTTAACCCCACTTTTTGGTCACTTGGGTAAAAATGTATCCTTTGTCACTCACGGTATCAATACGAATCCAACGACACCTCGCACGCCGAAATTCAAAACTTAACCCCTCTTTTTTGACCAGTCGGGTGAAACGTATCCTAATATTATGTCACTCATCATGGGATTCAGACGAATCGAATAAAGAGATCAATTAAGTAAAAAAAATGAGAAGTCCGAACAGAAGTCCCCATACAATAGGAACGAGTTATTTTAACATTTTTTGTATCGTAAAACGGGAGTAGGCCTTCGTCCAGCTGTGGACGTCTTTCGACATATCAATAAAAAAATTGTGCAGCCACGCTGAGCATACTTTCTCGCGAAGCCTTCACCGTCTGTCATACACAAAATTAACAATAAAAAAAAATATTCACACTTGGTAAACCTGCACACGCCTGCGAAGAAACTCGAAGGTGTTGGGTGAAGTCAACCAACCCGCACTGCAGGCCCAGTGCGGGTTGGTAATGGAATAAGGCCCGATCGCCCTAATTCAGGGTAGGCTCGAGTCCCTCGGTGGGGACGCATGTGAGCTGATATGATGATGAAGCCTTTGGCATCATCTCACCTCATGGTAAATAACGAATAACACTTACTTAGTAGCAAAGAATAAAGCCAAGTATATCACACTTGATGAAATAAATTGTACGGCAGCCCGCACTAAACTTTCTCGACCATTTCTTTAAATTATTTTTTTTATACAAAAATTTAAATTTTGTTTAAATAATTCTGATGAATTCATATTGCATGACCAAATATATAGTTATTCGTCATACATTATAATGAAGTACCCAGTGTAGTAGGCGTTCGTTATACAGTCTTAATTATTTACAAAGTTTTATTAAAATCATTAAAGCCATTTTTGAGAAATAGTAACAAACAACCTGAATATGTATGGGAGGTAACTTATTCCGATTTTTTTTGGAACAACGGACTACTGTGTACTGTAGGCCATATGCAGTTATAGTAACGTAGCACGTTTTTATCAAAATCGTTAAAGCCATTTTTGGGTAAAAAAAAACAAAAATAAACATAAAAAATTATGATAAATTATTGTGAGGGGCTGGCTTGGGATGCACTCAGCGGTTGCTAACTACACTAGCTGAGTGGATTGCTTGCCCAGTGGCTCAAATACATTTACCTACCTAAACCACAGATTACTAAATAGTTACTTCCTAAACTAACAATAGATATTAAGTTTTGTGTTACTAACTGTGTTGTGTTATGGACTCTGTCTGAAATAAAAGAATTTTATTTATTTAAAAAAGCCTGGAGACATAAAAATAATATTGCTCTTACCCAACTTTTACTCAAATCCGCCCAGTAGTTTGGGAACTAGAGCACCGGACGGACGCACAGACACTCACACACTCACACACATATTTTTTATTTTATTTTTTTAGAATATTACTGTAAGACAATAATAGAGATCCCCATCAAAATCTCAACTTCGACTTTTTGCCATCACAATAACTTCTTCACTTCTTCGTAGCTCGAAAATAAATAAAAACGGTTATACATACAAGCTAAAAACTTTGTGTGATTTTTTTTTAAAGTTTTTTTTTTTTTTATTCTCAATCAATCAATCTCACCTGATGGTAAGTCTAAAGTAAAACAACAAATATTAAAACCGGCCAAGTGTAGATTGGACTCGCGCTAAGGATCCCGATTCCAACACTGAATAAAAGAAAACACAAATAGTATTGAGTGGAGGAACTGAACCCTTGGTGCGCCAGTCCAACTTGTACTTGGTCGGTATTTTTTATGATTGTAAACTTGGCCGTAACAATACATAGTGATTTGTGTTTACAACGACATTCATAGTCATAAACTATGCGTTTATCATTTGATCTATCCACAAGTGCATGTGACATTTAGTAGCAAGAATACGACACAGCCTCAATTTAGCGACGACAGCTGACAAGAATGCTACACAACACAGTGTAAGTAAACAGTAGTGAAAAATAAAAATAATTGCGCTGAAAAATTAACTTTAGGTACAAGCTTTAATTCAATTGAATTGACTTTATAGATTTCATGGACTGACACGCGTTATTGGCCGGCCATTATTAGGCTGTACATCATGGATCGTGCATAATTGGAACTCATTAAAGCATGTTGCGAAATTCAAAAAAGGTGAGCACAGTAAATTCCCACTTAACCGACCAATTGCGAGTCAGAACCGCACGCAAAGGGTTCCTTACCATCGTACTAGATGGCGCTAGTTTCTTCAAGTTTCACAAAAACAGTCCCTTTATTTTTTCACTTTTTCTATATTAAGTATTTGTTGTTATAGCGGCAACAGAAATAAATACATCATCGGTGAAAATTGTAACTGTATAGCTATCACGGTTCATGAAATACAGCCTGGTCACAGACGGACAGACAGACAGACGGACGAATAGCGGAGTCTTATTAATACGGTCCCGTATTCAGCCTTTGGGTGCGGACTACGGAACCCTTAAAACTGACACGCTATCCTTAACTAAACTATCCATTACTAATAAAGTAGAAGGCGTGATTTCCTGAACTTGTTTAATCCATTAGTTTTAGACAAACGTCTGCCATGAAAAGATAAATATAACAATTCCTAGAGAGTCTGTACTGTGTCTCAGTACACTGTGGCTTTTAACGTGTCATAGGTCAAGCACGACTATTTAACAGCGCTCTAGTGACATTGGAATAACCTAGATTGTCAGATTGTTGTACGCAACCAGGTGTACCATCATCATCATCATCACCATATCAGCCGAAGGACGTCCACTGTTGGACATAGGCCTCCCCCAAGGATTTCCACGACGACCGATTCTGCGCTACCCTCATCCAGCGGCTCTCCGCGACCTTTACCAGGTCATCGGTGCACCGAACGGGAGGCCTGCCTACGGTACGTTTTCCAATGCGCGGTCGCTACTCGAGAACTTTACTGCCCCAACGGCCACGACGATTTCAGAAGAAAACCTAAAAAAAATTAGGTATACCTACAAGCTTTTATCTTTTATTTCAGGTCAAGTTCATGCCACGAGTTATCGGGCTGTACATTCATAGTTCATTCAAAATTCCACCCGGAACGACAGACAGACAAACAAGAAAGTGGCTGAATGAAAACGTGTTGAAAATTAACAAGTACACTGCGACTAAGCCCTCCCCAAGGATTTACCAACGACCGATCCTGCACTGCCCGCATCCAGTGGCTTCCCGCGACCTTCACCAGGTCCTGGGACAGTCTATCGTGAGTTGTCACATCTGGCAAATAGGGCTTCCTTGTGGCCTCTTTGTTTGGCCACCTCGAACTTCTCCTCTTCTCTCTTCCAGCAGGCTTAGAGCAATCTGTACTTGCTGGTTGTGAATTCATCATATCAGATCATATATGTCCCCACCGAGGGGCTCGAGCCTACCGTGACTTAGGGCGATCAGGCCTTAGTCGACCACGCGGGCCCAGTGCGGGATTGTCGACTTCACACACAACCTTCGATTTTTTTCGCAGGCGTGTGCAGATTTCCTCACGATATTTTCATTCAACGTCGGATACATATATATATACACATATACATATACATATATCATCATCATCATCATCATATCAGCCACAAATCGTCCACTGCTGGACAAAGGCCTCCCCCAAGGATTTCCACGACGACCGATGACCTGATGAAGGTCGCGGGAAGCCGATGGATGCGGGCAGCGCAGGACCGGTCGTCGTGGAAATACATATATACAGGATGTAAAAAAATCCTTGATTGATTTTTTTACACCCGATTGGTTCCTTGGAGAAAGTTGTTCAGTATGATGAGTAGAAGCACCAGTTAAAATAGTTTCAGCTAATTTTGTTACTAATTGTATATATGAAATCGAAATTCTAAAACACATTTAGTACGTGAGGATTGGTCAGTGACGATGACGCCAAAGATGGAAGCGGGCTTACCAAGATTCCCCAACGCAATGGGAAATTGGCTAAAAGGAAGCGGACTTACCAAGATTCCTTAACTCTATGGTATATTCATGCCGAAACATATCTATGCTATTAACATCGGTGTTTGGCGGTAAGACTGAGATAAGATAGTGGTAGTTAGCCAGGCAGGCTTGAAAATTTCCACGAACCAAACCGAGTACAAAGTAAGACTCCGCCGGAAATCCAACCCACGACCTCTTTGTGTGCAGCAAATGAACTAACCATTACGCCACGGAGGCGGTTAAATAAAAAACTTTACTTTGAACAAAGTCTATTTTAATGTAAGTAAGTACTTTAAAAAGCGTCGGTGGCTCAACCGGTAACGACTCGGTCCACCTAGCCAGAGGTACCGGGTTCAAATCTGGACGGCCAATGTACCAATGAGTTTTTCAAAAACTTACGTACATACTTACCGATTGCTTTAACGGTGAAGGAAAACATCGTGAGGAAACCTGCACACGCCTGCGAAGAAACTCAAAGGTTGTGTGTAAAGTCGACCAAGCCGCACTGGGCCCGCGTGGTCGACTAAAGCCTAATCGCCCTGATTCAGGGTAGGCTCGAGCCCCTCGGTGGGGACGTATATGAGCTGTAATGATGAAGTACTTTAAACGAGTCGATTTCCATTACATACATAGTTATCATTTGCGGTGACGAAGTTGACTTATAAATCGCGAGCGCAGCTTATAGATCCATAGAATGATATATAGATCATTCAGGCAGGAGAGATCTACGCCTGTTCCATCTGATTAGCATCTGTCAAAACTGTTATGATTTATAGATATAAGTACATCTAGAGCCCAACATTAACAGTAATTTAATGAATTGTGCTAACTTTAACCGCCTCCGTGGCGTAATAGTTAGTCCATTCGCTTCACACCAGGAGGTCGCGGGTTCTATTCCCGATGAGGTCAACTTTATAAGACTCGGTTTGGTTGGCCGTAGGGCATTTTCTAAGCCCATCTGGCTAGCTACCACCATCTTATCTAAGTCTTGCCGCCAAACATCAGTGTTACCAGCATTGATATGTTCCGGCTTGAAGATAAGATAGCCAGATCCCCATTGCGTTGGGGAATCTTGGTAAGCCTGCTTTGTTACTTACCATCAGGTGAGATGATGCCAAGGGCTTACCAGTTTTGAAATAAAAAAATAGCAGAGTATACCTACAATATCTAATCTGACTGTATTTTTTTGTCTCTTAGGTACCGGAAAGAAAATGGCTTCGTAGTTTGTGAGTTATTGTCAGTTTAAAGACTAAACCGACTGACATTTAGGTTTTAGTTTCACCAAACTAATTTAAATTCTTATAAACATAAATTAAATATAATGATAATATAATATTACATTTTACACATTAGACTAACATTGTTAACTTTTGTTATGTTTTATCCTATCGTATAATCTTATCTTATTATGTGACAGATGTTGATGGATGACTTAAGAGGACAGTCATATTATGACCAATGACCTCTGCACTGATTAATTATACTAACTCTATCCATAGTAGAGACATTTAACTTATCACAATCTAAATATATATAATTCAAAGGTGACTGACTTACTGACTGACATAGTGATCTATCAACGCACAGCCCAAACCACTGGACGGATCGGGCTGAAATTTGGCATGCAGGTAGATGTTATGACGTAGGCATCCGCTAAGAAAGGATTTTGGGAAATTCTCACGGGAACCGCAAAAATCGGGATCTGCGCGGGCGAAGCTGCGGGCATCCACTAGTCAAGTATAGAACTGGACAGACGACGCAAGTTGACCTGATTTGTTTGCCAAAAAGATTAAGTCTTTTCCCCTATCTGTAAACTGTTCATAAATCTTTTCCCCTATCTGTAAACTGTTCATAAAACTTTTCCCCTATCTGTAAACTGTTCATAAATCTTTTCCCCTATCTGTAAACTGTTCATAAATCTTTTCCCCTATCTGTAAACTGTTCATAAATCTTTTCATATGAGTATATGCTCGCAGTTTCTTTATGCGATCGAAACGGAAATGAGGAGATCCGTATGAGATCAATGGTACATAGCTCACAGAATCGCTAAATTTAAGTAGCAGTGGGCAGGCCACATAGCTCGTAGAATAGATAGCTGTTGGGGCATACCCCTCTCGTATATCTACCAGATACCCTAAACTACCAGGTTTTTGATATAGTGAGGGCCGCTATTCCTGCCAGCACCATAAGGTGAAGGTCCCGGTGCTCTGCAAGGCGAGTGCCTCGTGGAAGAGAACCACTACCTACTGTCCAGGTAGGCTGTTGGGGCATTCCCTCTCGCACATCTACCAGATACGCTAAAACTACCAGGTTTATGATATAGCGTCCCCACTTACCTATCCGAGGGCATAACAGTGGGGGCCGCTATTCCTGCCAACACCGTAAGGTGAAGACAAGGACCAGTTACGGTAAGGTTAGGCTGTTATGGCAGTAAAGTTTTCGATTGGCGACCTTGCACCGGAAGACTAGCGTAGGCAGGTCTCTCACTCTATGAACCGACAACTTGGTGAAAGTTGCGGGAAGTCTCTGGGTGAGTGCAGCGCAGGACTGGTCGTCGTGGAAATCCTTGGGGCGGTCTTTGTCCAGTAGTGGATGTCTTTCGGCTGATATGATGAGGATGATGACGTAAAGCTTAAGTGAAAATGTTTTATAATATTTTATAAGGCATTAGCAAACGTAAAAGGCGATAAGATTAGGTTTACTAGACTGTTAATAGAGAGTAAAAGTAATATTCAAATTAAAAACGGAGGAATTTTTTTATCCACAATTGATAAGCCCTTGGCATCACCTCACCTGGTGGTCAGTGCCGAAGATGTAAGCGGGCTTACCAAGATTCCCCAACCCAACGGGGATCTGGTTATCTTACCTTTAAGCCGGAACACATGCTGTTAACAATGACGTTTGGTGGCAAGACTTAGATAAGATGGTGGTAGCTAGCAAGGCGTGCTATGAAAATGCCCTACCATCAACCGAGTCTTACAAAATTTACCCCGCCGGGAATCGAACCTGCGACCTCCTGGTGTGAAGCGAATCTTACAATTCGACGCTCTTGAGTTGTTTAGTTCAATAAAAGTATATGTGGGCTTAATCAAGAAAAAACAAAGTTTAATCAAACCACTTACGTCTTGTTTTGTTTTTAACCGACTTTAAAAACAGAGGTTATCAATATTGTTGGAACTGCACAATATTTGTGTATGTTAGTCTATGTGGGCTTCTAAACAAGTGTGCCAAATTTCACAACTTTTTTTGAAATTTTCTAATTTACTTCCCAAAAATGGCCCCCATGTTCAAAATTCATTTATTTACGTTAGACGTCTGTCTTTGGGTAATTTACATTAGTGTACCAAATTTCAACTCAATCGGTTCAGTAGTTTCCGAGATAATTGGTTGTGACGACGGACGGACAGACAGAAACACGAGTATCTTATAATGGTTCCGTTTTTACCTTTTGAGGTTAAAACTGTTAAAAATAAAAGCTTCTAACTAAAAGTTTTTATATTAAACGGCACATTTAGTTTTAACACATTGAAAATTTGTAAATAGTATGTTCTTAATTCTATATTTCATTCAATGGTATACAAAATATTAAAAATGTTTAATTTATAAAGTTGATAATAGACTGACAACATTTGCCCAAAGAGCAATGTAGCGATCTATGCTCGGAATTTCCCTACGCGATCGAATCAAAAATGAGGAGATCCGCAGGAGAACGTAAGTAACAGACATAGCTCACAGAATCGCTAAACTGAAGTGGCAGTGGGCAGAGCACATAGCTTGTAGAACAGATGGCCGTTGGGGTAGTAAAGTTTTCGAGTGGCGATCGCGCACTGGAAAACGTAGCGTAAGCAGGCCTCCCACGCGGTGGGCCGACGAGCTGGTGAAGATCGCTAGAAGCCGCTGTATGCGGGCAGTCGTGGAATCCTTGGGGGAGGCCTTTGTCCAGCAGTAGACGTTTTTCATCGGATATTATGATGTCTAGAACATTTGGCTATTGAACATTTTAAAATTCTTCGGTTAGTCCAGTCAAATTACGAAATAAATAAACATGAACGAACACAGTTTGGGGATTTTAAGGATCGATAGGGGGGTGTATTCTGAGCATAAATTCCAATTTGAGGGGTTCTACTGAGGTCAGCTCAAGGTCATTTCGATGGAAACGCGATTAATTCGATATCTCGAGAATGGTTAGTGTTAGGCAAAAAATTGTAGAGACCTTTTCTCTTTTAAATTAAATTTACTAACTTTTTTATCTGAAACTTTTTTTTAATATTGATATTTTTCAACTTATTACTCCCGCAAGGCAAAAATTTTACTTTTTTTCTATTTTTCGTCGTTTTCTCCCCAACTATTCAATTTTATCAAATTTTACCGATCATCAAAGTGTAGATCTTTTCATTATGAACAATTTTTTTCTTGAACTTTTTTCTGTAATGCCAATACCTTCGGAGTTATATATTACTTTACCGAGCGAAATCCGCGCTATTGTCGCAATATCATCGACATCAGTGGGTATTCAGTACTTGAAAGAAATATTAAAGTATTCCATGATCATTTATTAGCCAACTTACCTGTATAAAAAAAAAACAAAAAAAATAAAATAATAATAATAATAATAAAAAAATACACGTTGCGACAATAGCGCGGATTTCGCTCGGTAAAGTAATATATAACTCCAAAGGTATTGGCATTACAGAAAAAAGTTCAAGAAAAAAATTGTTCATAATAAAAAGATCTACACTTTGATGATCGGTAAAATTTGATAAAATTGAATGGTTGGGGAGAAAACGACGAAAAATAGAAAAAAAAAGTAAAATTTTTGCCTTGCGGGAGTAATAAGTTGAAAAATATCAATGTTAAAAAAAAAGTTTCAGATAAAAAAGTTAGTAAATTTAATTTAGAAGAGAAAAGGTCTCTACAATTTTTTGCCTAACACTAACCATTCTCGAGATATCGAATTAAACGCGTTTCCATCGAAATGACCTTGAGCTGACCTCAGTAGAACCCCTCAAATTGGAATTTATGCTCAGAATACAACCCCCTATCGATCCTTAAAATCCCCAAACTGTGTTCGTTCATATTTATTTAACCCATTTTTAGCCGTAATTTGACTGGACTAGGTAGTTAAGACAGTAGGGAGAAATACAAAAAGGTTTTATGAATCCCATCAATCTCTGAAGTGTTCTTAAACTCGTTTCCTTACTGTCGGTTCCTATAGAAATAACCTAAAAAAATTGGCCATCACACTACCTGAGCATAATGAATGGAAACAGCAAAAAATTCAGCTAACGACTACAAAATTGATGAGCTATATAACCAAAAATTGTTCTAAATTTCCTCTACCGTGAAATCAGCGAAATTTTTGCATTCACAATTTAAAATCACACCTTTGTTGTGCATAGAATAGAGTTGAATATCACATATGTAAGGGCAAAGGCATAATTGTAGGTTTTGGCATGCTTTTTTGTCTAAAATTGGGCTGGTGAGTCACTGTCTGGCTCGCCAGACAGATCAACAAGTACAAAGTTATTTTAACTTGGTTGAAACTTGGAACGTTCATAAATTTAAAATGTTCCTACTTCCTTCCTACTCAGAATGTTGAGTTGGTCAGTTAAGTCATAAGTGATTTTTACAAAAGAATCAAAATAACTATTAGAATAAAATTTGGTTTATAGTAAATCCTTCAGGTGACTGGCGAACTTTATGGGAGAGATCTAAAAATAGGTTATAAGTATGAATATCGGTGGCGTTACGGCCAGGGCCGCCGCCTTTTGTCCGGGAGGTCGTGGTTCGAATCCTGCCACGTACACGTACCAATGTGATCTAGAATTTAGATTTCATATGAACGTTTATCCGACGCTCTTACGGTGAAGAAAAACATCGTAAGGAAACATGCACGCGTCTGCGAAGAAATTCGAAAGTTGTGTGTGAATTCGACCAACCCGCACTGGGCCCGCGTGGTCGACTTAAGCTCGATCGCCCTAATTCAGGGTAGGCTCGAGCTCCCCGGTGGGGACGTATATAAACTGATATGATGATGAATATCTTAGAAGCGTAAGCCTTAGAAGGTTAGATGGCCGTTGGGTCAGTAAAGTTCTCGAGTAGCGACCGTGCACTGGAACACGTAGCGTAGGTAGGGCCTCCCACTAGGTGGATCGACGACCTGGTGAAGGTAGCGGAAAGCCGCTTGATGCGGGCAACGCAGGATCGGTCGTTGTGGAAATCCTTGGGTGAGGCCTTTGTCCAGCTGTGGACGTCTTTCGGCTGATATGATGATGATCTTAGAAGCGTATCTTTCGGTACAGGATAATAGTTTATTCGTTTCGTTCCCGCAGTGTAGTGTAATATTTATAAATCTTTGGTTGTGACTCCGCTTCAGTAATAAGTTACGTTTCATTAAGGCGAGGTGTTGATTGGAGCAGTTGTCTCTTTTTCTTTGAGTATTAAGACTATTAATATCTTACCTTATTTTATATTTCACCTTAAGATAAGCTGACATCCTATGATTAAACTCGTCTAATAAAATTTAATTTTAATATTAAATCCATCAGGTGATTTTATGGAAGATATTCTAATACAAAATGTCAGCTGATCGATAAGGTAACTGAGTTTATAGTCCCTACTCTTTGCCCGTTACCTTCAGATATGCTTCTATGATTTTCATACTTAAGGGCCCCCAGGAGGCTCGAGTTTCCATACAAACGTAGTTCCGCTTTCATACAAAAACTACATGCCGGATTGAATCCTAACTTTGTCAATATATTGAGTAGACACATATCGATTTTTGTTGTTAGTTTTCATCGTAGTAAATTGAAACTTCATTAAACAGAGGCTTAAATTAGTTTTGTACTGATAGTTTAAAACTTCTCTTATTTTTTTCCATTTTATATTAGGTAGTACATTAAAAACTAATTAGGAGCATCGATATGTGTCTATATTCTATATATTTGCAAAGTTTGGATTCAATCCAGCATGTAGTTTTTATATTAAAGCGGTACTACGTTTGTATGGAAACTCGAGCCTCCTGGGGGCCCTTAAGTATGAAAATCATAGAAGCGTATCTGTGGGTAACGGGCAAAAAGTAGGGAATATAAATTAAATCATTTATATTATATTTATATGTTGTCAAGGGTTTACCAATTGTGAATAAAAAAAACTTAAAAAAAGTTACCTGATCGATCAGCTGACATTTTGTTTAAGCGGTTAAAAGATTAAAGAAAACAGTGATATCCACTCATAATACTGAAAAACTTTTCCCAAGAAAGCCATATAAAATTCATTTTTTTAGGGTTCCGAACTCAAAAAGGAACCCTTATAGTTTCGCTAAGTCTGTCCGTCCGTCCGCCTGTCCGCGGCTTAGCTCAGAGACTATTAGTACATAAAGTAGCGTAGTGACTCTGCTTCAGTACTAAGATGCGTTTTGTTAAGAGGAGTATATCCATAGAGATTTATCTTACCTTATATTTTATCTTTGACAAGAAAAGTTATTACGATCCCTTTAAAACTTAATTTTCTTTTGAACACTTCCAAGAATCATATTGCAAGAAAACCTAGCCGTAGACAAATAATGTTTACTGTCGAGCAAACAATAAAAGACAATATACTTTTATTGTCTATCACACTCCCGGACTACTGAGTGTGAAACCAATATCACATTAATTCAATGATTTAAATGAATCATTGTTGATATTATAATAATATAAAATGGAACACAAGGCAATTTGAGAATAGTTATTTTGTTCTTCTAATTGCATTTTATTTTAGGTATGTACTTAAGTATGTTATTACTGTATAACCTAGAACAAAAGTCGATTATCTGACTGGTTCCTTAATTAGATAATATTAATATACAGGGTGATTTTTATTCTTGATAGCAAAGGATATGAACGTACTCGTGATTACAAACAAATCGTCACCCTCCCCGCTAACTGTTCTAACTAGCAATTGATGCTTTTCCAGGACAACCGTTTTTCGGTTTGGCGCTACAATCATGTTACTGTACTATAGTTAGCTTTGACTTTATTACTAAATTGATTACATTTTACTATAGGATTTAGCTTACCCTTTTAGTCAGTAGTTGAATTAAAACTATAAAGTATATATTTATTTATTTCTACTCAATTGAAACAGATAGGTCACTCTGTGAGAACTTTGTTTTATATTTTCTGTTAGATAGGACGTCAGTATTTGGTTTAAAATTATGAATAAACATCAGGTTTTATCGTTTTACTATCAGATATTATCGTTTTCATTTATTTAACATAAGGTTTGTAAGACGTTACAAAAGTAATGTTTTTAACATTTTGACAACCCAGCTATGTTAACTACTAACTTTATGAGATTCATTTAAAGTTGAGATTTTTTCTTAAGAACGAGGTACTTACTTACTAGTTTCTTTATCTTATCACAATCACAGTTTTATAAATTTCTTGGTTATTATATTAGTTTTTGATTGGAGGCGACGCATTAATTGGAACAGTTGTCTGTGTCTTTTTCTTTACGTGTAAAGTGTAAAAAAATAACTACACTTTTACATTTTTTCAATGTTTTTTCGTTTCAATTAAAAAGACGTGCAATTAGTTTTAAAAAATTCAACTGAAATATTGAATTGTGTGTTTAGACAAATTGACTAAGAAAATTTGGAGGATTAAATCGGTCTGGTTTACGTGTAGAATGCAAATCTCTGTTTTAAAACAGGTTTTTTGATATATTTTTTCTGTTATAAAAGTGAACAATTCGTTTAATTGCAACTGACAAAATAAATTCATTGAAATGAAGAATCAGGTTACAAAAAATAACTTTCATATGTTGCGTAATTGCTGAGAAAATTCGAGATCCCTGCGAGAAAGGTTCCTGCGTCGCTTTAACATGTTCATGGACGGTAACGTTATAGCGTCCGATTTTTTTGCCATACTGTGACACGAATGCTGTAGCGTTCCATCGAACTTCTTCGAACTATATCTGATACAAATGCTAACGCAGCCAGTTTTCTTTTTTCTCTTATTAAAAATTTGAGTACGTTTGGCTGCACCTCACCTGATGGTACCTAAGTCCTAAGTGCCGATGCAAACGAGGATGTAATTTGAGGTCGTGAAGCTTCAGGGCACCCTCTCCGAAATGAATCCTGTAGAACACAGATAGACAGGCAACTCGAGGCTTAGGCGATGCTCCAGGCTTTGTAGCCTGTTTGATACAAGTTCCTCGTCGCCAATGAGTCTCATAGCGCGTCGGTATCGGAATCCAAGGCATCTAGCTGGTAACGAGCCGATCTGTCCCATTAGTGAGAGCAGTACTCCATACATGACCCAACTTGAGCTTGGTATAATATTTGAAGCTGCTCTGGGTGAAGTAAAGTCTTACCTTCGAGAGGATACCAAGCTTTTTGGCAGCCATTTTTGCCTTGGATTCAATGTATCTACCGAAATTCAGATCGGATGTTAAATCTACGCCAAGGAGCTCAAGATAGTCGGAGATCCGGATAGATTCATCTCGGAAAGTAGGAGTTAGACTAAAATGACTCCTTTTCACAGTGAAGAGACACGCTTGCGTTTTAGGGTCAATAAACCTAACAAGATTGGCATTACCGCAGCCAGAGACTGCCTTGAGTGTTAGGTTCATGCACTTAACTATGACCTCCTTCTCTGAGATAGTATATTCAGACCCCTAGCTTGAACACGAGACCAATATCTTTAAATATCTTCAAATATACCGGGTTTCAGCAGATCGTTAATATGCAGAAAAACAAAGTTGCGGATAGAACTGAGCCCTGACGTACCTCGGCATCATTAGCCATTAGGTCAGATGAGCAGCCATCGACGAACACTCGAATGAGCCGTTCCCTCAGGATGTAAGATATCCAGTTGCACAAACCAGTAGGTATTCCGTAGGAAGGAAGCTTACCAATAAGACTAGCATGCCAGACCCTATCAAATGCTTTGGATATATCGAGAGATACGGCAAGAGCTTCACCGTGCTTCTCTATGGCTTTACCCCATACATGCGTAGCATACACTAGAAGATCTCTCGTTGACCGATACTGGCGAAAGCCATACTGGCGATCACTCAGAGGGTCTTCTAGGTATGTTAAGAGGTGGGTGTTCAATACACGCTCCATAAGTGTATGGAAGTGATTGCAATAGTTCGATAGTTGGATGAGTCAGCACGACTACCTTTTTTAGGCACGGGCTGCACGTTGGCAAGCTTCCAAGACTTTATAACGCTTTTGAGAGAGAGAGGCGATATACAGACAGTTAGGCGTGTGAGCATGGGAGACAACTCTCACAGTGAGCACAGTTATTTAGGATTATGGCTGGATAATCGTCAGAATCGCTGGCCTTATTCACATCTACACTGCAAAGAGTTTTAAGAACCTCTTTTTGCAAATATGAAAAGGGGATATTACAGTGCCTTCATATATTTAATATTTAAGATTTAAGATGCTCACTATAACTGTCACATTTTACACTAACGACTTGTGTCACACACATAAAAAAACAGTCGTCAATGTGAGTGACACGGATGCTATGGCAGTCCTGTATGTATAAAATTTTGTTCAGTCCTGAGGGAAGTGACCTGGAGAGCAGTTTTGTGATTTATACTGGCTTTAGGATCATATGTTACAACAAATGCCAAAGCATCTCCAAATTTTTCATACAAATTATTTGTGTCAAACAGGTGTGACTTATTGTCCTTGAACGTGTTAATTTAGAGTTACAACGTAGGTACAACCAATCAGTCTTAATTATTGCCCGTAGGAATTAAAATTATTTTTATAAATAAGTTAGAGGTAGGCAAGGTCTAGCAAAGGAACTTAATTCTATAAAAAAACAACTAGCTAATAAAATAAACAATGAGGAATAAAAACGAATCGAAGAAGCAAAACGACACCACAGTATAGATATTAGTACTACCAATCGCAATTAATGCCAAAGTGAAGTGTAAAATGCCACATGCTCTGAGCGTCTCTTGTTGTAAGGGACATCAGATCATTTTATTTTTCTACCGAAACTTTAGCAGGTGTCGAATAAGAGAAAGAGAGCGTAGTTTTTCTACCTGGCTAGTCTTAAAAAAAGTCTTAAGTTTATTAAGTAGTGGTAATTAGCTTCATATTCGAAAAATAACTTTTTTTTCATACGCAAAAGTATGTAAAAATTGCAGACAAAAATTCCATATATGTGTCCCATGTACAGTCGACTCCTCATCAACCTACCCTGTTTGGACTTTGAACCGTTAAAGTTGAACTTGGCGAATCGTGCGAGCGTGTGCGATATATTTATGTTATTTCGTTGCACTCGCGCACGTGCGGCCCGCGCGCAGCGTTGCCGCTCTGCGTCGACTGTCATCTTACAACCTGTTACAATCCATAATATACTATTCGGAGTGCACTAAAGCAGACTCAAGCAAAGATGAATCAGGATTTCGCCAACATCGTTCGCATGTGCTCTTCTAGAATAACTGTTAGCCATGAATACTATAATGGCGTCTTGCTCTTGATAACTAATTTAAAATGTTTTTTTTCCATTTATTAATCCAACTAATATTTATAAACGTGAAAGTTTGGATGGATGGATTGACGTTTGTTCTTTAATCACGCTAGAACCGCTAAACGGATCTGGATGGAATTGGGTAGGTAGACCGATTAGGACCTGGATTAACATATAGGCTACTTTTTATACCGATATTTAAGTGGTTCCCGTGGGATATTGTGAACTCTCTTTTTATTAATTTCTGGCACATAAAGCGAAGGAATTCGTGCTATTGTGCACAGATAGCTGTGGAGTTGGAAAGTGACACAAACTACTAATAATTATCATAACCCGAAATACCTAGTTCCAGGGATTTAGAGATAACTCAATTTTCACGCTCGCCAGCCACTTGCGCACTGCGCACCCTCGAAGATAGTTACAGAAACTATGTTCACGCGAGCGAAGCCGCGGGCAAAAGCTAAATTTTAAATGTGAAACTGTGTTTGTTTGTTACTTCTACACGCTTCAACACCTCAACCAATCTTGACAAAATTTGGCAATCACCTCGCAACCACGTAGCTTGTAGGTAATCTGTATTATAAAAAAGGACATAGATTGTATTGGAATACAACAAACGTGATTTTTTGTCGTTTTTGTAGATATAAGTAAGGAAACCTTCGTGCGCGAGTCAGACTCGCACATAAAAGTTGGCCAATTTCTTAATTATTCCGTAATAATAGAACAGTCCGATAAAGTTCATGAGAGAAAAACTTTATCGCAACATAGCAACAGAATGTTGTGATTTTTTTACACAGAGATGGTTGAGGGGGTAGGAAATGACCCAGGCTACTAACTAGCATATTTCCCGATGGATCTAGGAAAACTCATTTCTACACTCGCGCACGTCGGCGTCGCCACGGATTGACGTAATTTTTTGCATAAAAAAATGAGGGGACGGGATGTGACATGGACTGCTTATTAATTAATTACTTATTATTTGTTAGGTATCTCATAATGTCAGGCAGACCTAAAAGTCTGTATGTGGTCACAATTTGGATGAAGTGTGAGGATGGGTTTAGATTTCAAAAGAAAAGTAAATTCAGCTAATTTCTTAGTAAAGAAAAAAAATACCTGCCTCTCTTACGTCCAGTACTGATTACTGCTAACGTGATATGATAACAAAACAAAAGAATCACCACGCTGGGCCGTACGAGCACAAAAAATGTGCGGAGTAGAACGGCAACGTTGCGCATACTTTGCGCTGTGGTCTGTGATTGGCTGATGCGCACTATTCAGTCCCTTTCCTACAATTCGCTGTCAAATCTTACGTAGTTATTATTATTCCGGGTGGGTAGCTTGATGTGTCGCCCTGTGTACATACTTCAGACTTTTTTGAAAGTGAATACAATAAAATGAATCACGCTAACTGTAGTATGTTCATATGACAGGTAGTAAGAATATTTTTTGCCTTCTAGTGCAGATAGGCATAACAAAAAACGCGATTTTCTTCTAAACGGTAAATATGACTGATATGACGATTAGAGAGAACTTTTTCAAAATAAAGAGATGAACTTGTTGGTATTGTCAGTGTAGATAGGTCAGTTTGTTAGATAGGACAGTTAGCGGGGAGGGTGACGAAATTACCCAAAGAAACTGTATGACAAAACAGAAAAAAAAATTTTGGTCATCGATAAGTTAAAATATATAAAGGACCAAAATATTTTTTCATATTTGACATATAGTTTCCATATTGTTTCCAGTTTGACATATTGTTTGTAATCACGAGTACAATCATATCTTTTCATATCTCCTGTTCGGAAAGTTTAATTTTCATAAGTAGATAGCCGGGTGGAACATTGCTTTTCCATCCCTAGGGTAGAAAGTATTTTCATCCCTAGGGTGGAAAGTATTGTCATCCCTAGGGTGGAAAGTATTTTTTTTATTGCCAGCCACGGAGTCGAACTAAGAGTTTTTCATATATCTAAACTCAGCTATGCATTAAACGACGTGTTTATTACTATCTACAGATTGATATTAAATCATTTTATAGTTGGTCTATTTTTTTCACAATTACAGAAGATTAAAATTTAAAATCATTCCTCTATTCTGCTGCGCGCCATAATGCCATGATAACATGACACTTTTTTTTCAATTTTCGGCATGGCCACCTAGATGCACGTCGTGACCAACTCGATTAGTTTCAATCTAGTCGGCCGTGGCAAGCGGCCATTGCGAAAAGGTTGGAGGTTGGATATAGGTAAAACTAATTTATTGATATCTAATTAATATTTTATATCATATAAACAATTAAATTACAATAAATACATTTCCTCACAGTCGAAATGAAAAGTAGAGTGTTTAACTCGGGTGAAATGGGTCACTTTCTTCCCTTGATTAACAATCTACTATTTACTATCAAGAACTGATTAAAAGTCACCCCATATGCTTCAGTTCATTTGTTGTTGTTAACTTATTTTTACTTTCGAGCGACTGAGGAGCGAGCGCTAACGGCGATCCTTAGTCGTTTTTAACCCCGCTGCGCCAGAAGGTTTTTTTTTTTAATTTTATGTTTTTCGAGTGTATATGTATATGTGTGTGTTTGTTTTTTCTTTGGCACACCCTGTAGTCTTAAACGGTATAATGTATTTTGAAGTTCGAATTGTCGTTAAATTTGTTTTGATCTCGTGAGATATTTTTTTACCCGACTAGCCAAAAAGAGAGGTTACCTATTTATTTCTTTGGCACGCTCTGTAGCCCTAACTGCATTATGGATTTTGCAGTTCGAGCTGTCGTTAGATTCGTCTTAATTCCGTTAGTGATATTGGATACATTTTTATCCGACTCTCCAAAAAAATGTGGGTTAACTTTTTTATGCAGTCGGGTTTTAAATTTTCAATTAATTCCTAAAGTTATTTCTCCTATCTTGATATTTAGGGTTGCCACCATAGTAAAAAAAAATACCTTTTTTAAATTTTTTGATCACCAAATGACTTTAAAAATAGGGGATCGGACTGCATCAAAAATAAATTCTAAAATATGATCTCCTAAATTGTTCTCCTCTTGAAGTTTTATTAATCCATACTTGTTTTGTTTTTCCATCACGCCTTCAATTTTTAATTGATTAAATTCACAAAATAAGTTCGTCGATGACACTAAAAATCTATGACGTCACTTGTGGGTATTTCAAACATTTTTAGAACCGAATTTCGTTTTTGACAGATCATAAAAAGTAACTCAAATGACTAGCAGTCCGATCCCCTATTAGGTGAAAATTCTGTATGTTACTATAATAAATTTTATATGTATAGCCTACAACTATACACCATTCGTTATTCCGGGAAAAAATTGAATAAAGTAGGTACCTCTAATACAAAACCAGGTTCTTTGTTGTTATTTTTTCTCAAAAACTGCTCTAACGATTTTATTGTAACTTTGTGAATAACAAGGACTTAATAAGGCCTACTGCATCGGTTAGTTCCTTATTCCAGAAAAATCTAAATAAAATACCTTCCATACAAACCCAAATGATTTGTAATTTAAGAGCAGACTCCCAGCACTGCACTGGCGAACAACCTGATATTTAACCTTATAGAATCAGCATTACAGTTGAATTTCGCGTGAGTGTCTTAAAGCGACTTATGTCCTTTACTTCGGGCTTAAATGCATATATTCGTTTAATGCGAGCTTAGAAAACATTGTAGGAAAATTTCGTGTTAGCCGTTTGATCAATACCATTGTGCTCTTACTGTCGGTATTTATTTCATGCGCCTAACTTGTGTGATGTAGGAGCAAAATCTAATAATCTCTCAAAACTTAATAGTTTTACAAAATAAAAAGTGTCGATCGAAAACCAATAAATCGTGTTTTTGTTTTAGCCATACCAAAGAATGAGATGTGTAGTTTTCACGTTTAGCAAGCTTGCGGCTGGCTCGAAATATTCTAGCAAAAATGCACTTATTTTGGGAGCCTGCTCTTATGCACCTCTTTTTATTGCTACTACGTAAGCGTACATAATGTTTATTGTTATTTTGTGTATTCCCGACTACGCCAAATGGTGAAGGCTTCGCAAGAAAGTATGCACAGAGAGGCTGTACAATTTATTAATTTTGTCTTTGATTTGCCTACCTACTTTGTTTGAAGATCACATTATACTACTTATTTAAATTTAGTTATAATATTATTAAAAAGCGTCGGTGGCTCAACCGGTAACGACTCGGTCCATCTAACCAGAAGGTACCTACCGGGTTCAAATCTGGACGGCCAATGTACCAATGAGTTTTTCAAAAACTTACGTACATATACTTACCGATTGCTTTAGCGGTGAAGGAAAAACATCGTGAGGAAACCTGCACACGCCTGCGAAGAAACTCGAAGGTTGTGTGTGAAGTCGACCAACCCGCACTGGGCCCGCGTGGTCGACTAAGGCCTAATCGCCCTGATTCAGGGTAGGCTCGAGCCCCTCGGTGGGGACGTATATGAGCTGTTATAATAAATAATAATAATAATAATATTATTATGATTGGTCCTATATAAGTTATTTATTACAATTAATTTGTGACATAAAATAAATAAAAGGCTCTTAACTTTGGTCGCAATGTTCGAAAAATAATTTAGAGAATGTATGGGATTTTCAAAGGATTTTTTCGTGATTGCCTATAAATAGCATGTAATTGAAAAGAGAACCTTATATCAATAAAAAAAAACACAATGTAAACAAACTTAGTATGGATTTGACAGTTTCAAATGTCAATTCCATAGTCCTTTAGTTTACCTTTTGCTTTTTTTGGTTGATATATGTTATTCTCAGTAGGCATAGTAATATAAAAATCTGCTAAAGCAATTTTTGTCATTTATATATTACAAAATAAATATCCACCTGCAACGTAATATGTTAATAAACTTGAGATTATTATTGAATCTTTTATTTAATTACGGGAATTGCAAAACATTAAAACGACAAAATTGCAACCAAATTACAAGCATCAAGGCCCCATTTTAAGTGCGAAGTGACAGGTTTTTCGTGGTCTCAGAATAAAACATTGTGAAGTAAGAAGATTTATTATAATTATAAGCAGCCTATGTTGCTTCCTCAAATACTTGCTTTAATGATGCGTTTTTGCCTGCTATGGGGAGACAAATACTGTTGTAAAAAATTCGCTTCGAAGATTTGCCGAAACATAAAAAGAGTGCGAATCCAGATGAAATTGTTGTTGGAATACAATTTTGAGTCTGCAAAAATGTACCAAAGCCGTTGTTCAGATTGTTAGTTATTTATGTTTATTTTAATAGATAAATAGTATTTAAGGACAAATACACATAATTATTAAGCCCTAAACTAGCCCTAGATTCCCTGTAATATGGGAACTAGAAACTGATGAACATGCTTCATCATCATAGCCGAAGGACGTCCACGTCCAAGAATTCCCACAACGACTAGTCCTGCGCTGCCCACATCCAGCGGCTTCCCGCGACTTTCACAAGGTCATCGGTCGGTCCGAGGGGAACCATACTTAAATTCTTACGTTTAAATGCATAATGCATAAATATGCAAACCTGTTCATCATATTTGGGTGGGGATCTCTTTCTTATTAAAAATTTGAGTGCGTTTGACTGCAACTCACCTGATGGTAAGTGATGATGGAGTCGAGGATGGTACACGCAAACTCAAATTAGATCCCCAAATTATAGGAATCGGGAAACACTGACGCAGGCAAGGAGTTCCACTCCTGCGCTGTACGCATAATAAATGAAGAAGCGTAACGATTCGTGCGAAAAGGTGGAACATCAACAACAAAGGGGTGCAACCCCTCCCTGCGTCTCGTTGACTGACGGTCGATCCCACGACCATCGCCTTAGCAGGCAGAATTTGACCACTGGACCACCAGTCAAAAAGTCAGATCGCGGAGTTAAAAAATCAAGAGCACACCTTTGCTATACAAGAAAAGTGAAAACTTCGCATTTAGCACTAAAGGAGTCTTAGGTTTAGATAATGAAAAATATTCCAAGAAGCTATATAGTTGTTTTAAGAAATACATTATTTCATCCAATGACGTCATTAAAATTAACCGAAACGACTACTCCAATGGCACACAATTTACAATCACCAAAAGGTCAGGATTGGAAATCGTCTGGCGCCCAAAACCAGCTCCCGATCGCGTGCGCAGTTACTTACATGATGTAAGCCTCTGTTTACATGCATTAATAATTAAAACTATAAATATCAACGAATCGACGATCATTCGATAAGCGTGGAAACTAATTTCCTCGCGAAGACATCACATCTCACGACTATCCAAGGAGATAAAGAATGAAATTAAAGTCTCCATGGTTAAAGCGTGGACCGCGTCAATCTCCGGTTTTGTTTGTCATAAAAATGCTCAAGTCAGAATGAAATGGGAGATTCTGTTATCTCTTTCACTCTTGATGCTTCATCAAAGATTTAATTATTTCATTTACGGACCGTTGATTTAGCGGTTTCTTAATTTGAAAGTGTTGATTTAAAATCCGACGCAAAAACCGGCGTGGCATGGCTTTCGGTAGCTGTAATCTTGTGTGCAATAAATCAACGATACGTTTACATTGTAAAGTAAATTTTATTTATTGTTTTTGACATGTTTACTCTTGAGTTTTTATACATGCATGCCGTAGAACTAATTGCAAAAATATGAACAGAAATGGCGAAATAACGTTACGGCAAGGATTGAAGAATTTTAAGTTTGTTATTTCCAGAGACTCTTTTAGTTAAACAGATAGATATAAATGTTATAGATGTGAACAACAGTGTGATTACCTCTCAGAAACATATTTATGATGTATCATCAAAACACCCTATAATTAATTTTAAAAATAAAACGATGATCCACCCAAATTACCATCTCACATCATAAAACAACCGTCATTTGAAATCATATAGTAGCCCATTTAAATTCCATGAGAACTCTTCACTCTTAGAACGTAATTTGTTTAAATAAGTCCTGACTCCGCATAATGTTGAGTATTATCACAGCATTACAATAAAGCAGCTAACAGTAGCGCAACGAATGTACTTACGCCAGAGCAACGGAAGGGTACTTGCGGGGCAGCGGGCGGCGGGGCACAGCGAATACACAAAGAGAATATAACAAACTACTTTTCCAGGCTGACTACAGGCAAAGTATACATGTTAGTACTAACATACAGTATGGAAAGTGTAGAATTTTGACGCTGTTTGTTCCGTCATTCGTTTTTTGAACTGCATTTCTGGTTCATTGTATGGAGTGTCCAGGGTGTGCTACAGGCTAGTATGGGCTAGTACCTACGCCGGTGGCGCATCGTGCGTCATCGAAGCCGTTGCGTTACTGTAAGCCATATCGTAATACTGTGGTATTATTGTTATCCTCAGAAGAGCTTCAAGGATCATTATACTACAAATGGATTTCCACGGTCGGTATATTCACTGTCGAGTTTGCATACTAAACCTTGATTAGATGAGTTTTAGGGTAAATTATTTTTTTTATTTATTCACAATTGGTAAACCCTTGACATTATCACACCTGATGGCAAGTGACGATGTTGCCGAAGATGGAAGCGGGCTTACCAAGATTCCCCAACGCAATGGGGAACTGACTATCTTATCTTCATGCCGGAACACACCAATGATATCAACATTGATATTTGGCGGCAAGACTTAGATAAGATGGTGGTAGCTAGCCAGGCGGGCTTAGAAAATGCCCTACCACCAACCAAACCGAGTCTTACAATGACCCCGCCGGGAATCGAACCCGCGACCTCCTGTGTAAAGTCAGTGAACTTTGCCTCTGAGCTACGGAGGCGGTTAAAAATGTAAATGACAAGGTTTTGTTTCAAAAACCGTTTTTTTTGGATAACGAGAAAATTTTTAAGGGTCTACTAGTAAACTGTGGTCTTAACAGTTAACAGTGCTGTTTAAGAACGAAAATCCTTGCTAATATTATAAATGTGGAAATGTGTTTGTTCCTTTGTTATCTACCTTTTCACGCTTCAACACCTCGACCAATCTTATGAAATTTGGCATGTAGGTAGCGTGTGTCACTGGGAAGGACATAGGCTACTTTTTATCCTGTGAAAATAGCATAGCCCGATTCAGTTTCTGAGGGAACTGAAAGAATACTCTATTTTCGTATATTTCTTTAACATCGCATTGGAACACTGGATTGTTGTGATTTTTTGCACAGAGATGGTTGAGGAGGTGGGAAATTACATAATTTACTAATTATCATATCCTGGCAACTCACGGTGGTCACGTATACACTTTAATGTATTACACTATTCTTTGAACATATCTATTACATATAATAAAACTGTAACGGGGCCGTGTTTGTACCTAGGTACATGAAATATTTTATGATGCCGAAGATGGAAGCGGGCTTGCCAAGATTCCCCAACGCAATGGAGAACTGGCTATCTTATCTTCATGTCGGAACACATCAATGTTTTTAACACTGATGTTTGGCGGCAAGACTTAGATAAAATGGTGGTAGCTAGCCAGGCGGGCTTAGAAAATGCCCTACCACCAACCAAAAATTCCGGAAAATTCAAGAGTTCCCGTGGGAAAAATCAAAGCCTCCACGTGGACGAAGTCGCGGGCACAGCTAGTTAAATATATGTATTTGTATTTTAAAGTTTAGAGCGTGCAAAACCATTTTAGCTCATAACGTTGTGCATGTTATTATTCATATGCACGAATCATCTCTATAACATAAATGTTATAGTCGTTCATTGGTTTATTGTTATGGTGGAAACAAGCAATGAAATAAACATAAAAACAATTTATAGGCGTCATTATAATAGAGTGGAGACAAGTATGTCAAAGGAAGACTATCACGAACGATCATTGCCCTGCGCAAGTTTCACATTTAGCCTTAAGTTAGCACAGAAGTTAAAAACATTATTAACGATGCCTTTTCTGTTCTGTTCCAGATCTCGCTGCGATACGGCAGTTGCTCGAAAACGAGACAGGTGGTACAACTTGTCCCAGTTGTAACATGCCCTTTGATAAGGGTAAAAAGAGAAAGCTTATAGACACGTGTGGACATGAGAGGTGTTACTCCTGCATGTTTAGAAACGAAGCCTGTCCCATATGCGCGAGGAGCGGCAAGAAAGTAATGGATAGGTATACGCCTTCGCCGCAGCGTTTGGAGGACTACCAGTCGCCGATGAGACTGCCAAAACCACCGAAGCAACCGTCGAGCTTAGCACAAAGCTGTCCCACACCGCCTCACACGAGAAGAAGATTCTTCCTAAGTCCTAAATCGTTGCGCAGTCCCTTCGGCCAGCGCTCCAGACATTCACACGACCACGTCCCCTTATCTGGTAAGTTCAATATAGACTACTAACTAATCGCACGTCATCTCAAAATTTGCATATTATCTGTGGGCCAGTGCGTGGTAGCAACATTTGCAATTTACATCCGTTGCGTAAGCCTACTGCAACGTGCAGGCTTCGCTTCATTCATGCCGAAGATGGTTTGGTACTCCCTTCGAGCTCTCATTCATAAAATAAGTGTATGACTCGGTTCCTTTTAGAATACCTTTCGCTTTAAAGGTTTTATGATGGTTAAGCCATAAACAAGAGTGAGTGACAGTTGCGACAGTCCGCCTACGCTCCTTCGCCGGATGTACGTAGGTTCCGTAGGACCAGTTGTCTGTGCCTAGCTAGTTTATCTATGGTCCGAAATGTCGCAACGCAGCCACCGTAGACAGACCGGCTGCAGACATTATCTCTGCTATCTGTGCTTACTTTATTTCTATTAATTGTACCAGTCTGTGCCAATACAGATATTAAGTTTCCTTATTCACAGCTGTTCCCTGATAAACTCTTAGGTTCAATTCATCGTGGTCCATTTCTCGATGTAATATTTCTATCTACGAGTATTACTTTCAATGTTTATCGTATCATTGGCAATAGTATGTTGACAAACATTTTTAAAGTCTCAATAATAGTATCAAAAAAAATTTTTTTTTAATTCAAAATTGGTAAGCCCTTGGCATCATCTCACCATCATGGTAAGTGACGATGATTCCAAAGGTGGAAGCGAGCTTACCAAGATTCCCCAATGCAATGGGGAAATGGCTATCTTATTTTTAAGCCAGTACACATCTATGCTGTTAAAATTGATGTTACACGGCAATACTTAGATAAGATGATAGTAGCTAGTCAGGCGGGCTCCGAAAATGCCCTTCCACCAACCAAACAAGACTTTACAAAGTTAGACTCGCCGGGAATTGAACTCGCGAACTCCTAGTGTGAAGCTAATGGAATTAACCATTACGCCACGGAGGCGGTATTATTAGCTTTAAGTAAGAACCTTTACTAGCGAGTTTGTTGGATAAATTACCGTTGTTTAGATAACAATACTTATGCTAGCTTTCAACACTTTTATTCTGGGGGTAAACTATATATATCATATTCTTGTGTACATCAATACGATCCTTTCATGACCACGAATTCAAC
Source organism: Coleophora flavipennella (assembly GCA_947284805.1). Lineage (NCBI taxonomy): Eukaryota > Metazoa > Arthropoda > Insecta > Lepidoptera > Coleophoridae > Coleophora > Coleophora flavipennella. Next base: position 12,796,695 of record OX369273.1, read on the forward strand.
AATTCGTTTGTGTTTTCATACTAAAACAAACCATCATGAAATTCCCAAAAGCGTTGAGTCTAATACCTATTTCATCAAGGTCCTCATTTTATTCATGAACCATTAACAGGGTTACCAGAAGAGGGTCCACGGACAGCTGCGTGGCCAAGCTTGGTCTTCAACAAGATCAGGTCGCTGTGGGCTTCCACGTCGTCATTACCGCAAGGCCTCAACCAACTGACAGGCAGGAATCTTTGTATGATTTTGAGTGTGGACTTAATTCCGATTCAAATTACCTGTGTGAAAAAATATATATGTACTTTTATAAACACAAACAAAAAATATTAAAAAAATACTTAAAAAAATGTATAAAAGAATTGACATTTTTCATTTTTCCGTATTTAAGCTAAGTTTATTTCGCATAAGGTTTACAATTCACTGACAAAATAGGATGCTTAATTCGTGAGTAATCATGTACATTGTCAAATTAAAAATTCTTAAATTGAAAAACTACTGCAATAAAAAGATACTATACTATTAACTGGCCGTTGGAGCAGTAAAGTTCTCGAATGGCGACCGCGCACCGGAAAGCGTGGCGTAGGAAGGCCTCCCACGCGGTGTCCCACGCGGTGGACCGACAATTTGGTGAAGATCGCGGGGAGCCGATGGATGCGGGCAGCGCAGGACCTGTCGTCGTGGAAATCCTTGGGGGAAGCCTTTGTCCAGTGGTGGACGTTTTTTTCGGCTGATATGATGATGATGATACTCTTAACTAAAAACTTACTAAAATAATGAAAATAAGATCATGTCAATTCAACTAAAAACCAAAATTCTTACTTGTAAAATTAAATTAAATAAGTCGAGAAAGATAACTGTCAAAATAAAACTATTCGATCTAAAATTTAGATCTAAATCAACGCCTACCATTCTATAAACTTGCTTTTCGATTTTCGACCGGAACTTCTAAATGAAAAATAAATTGATTTTATTTCGAATCTGCGCTTTCCCTCTCATCCTACATAAAACTAATGAATATCACGTTGCCATAATAAATTTCGTGATGGGTGATTGATATGTTTTCACGAAAGTTAATATATTTAATGAAATATCGCATCACAAAACAAATCCTACGCGGCAAATCAAAACATCATTTATAATCTTCGAAATCCGGTCATGTCTACCAAATTATGGTAGGCGAACGAAGGCGAGATTCAAATTTCAAACCTACAATCAATATTGAATCAATTAGTTCGTTATGTTTAGATTTTATCGATAAATCGATCGATACCCCTACTATGAGTAAATGAATCGGTATTCGGTCCACATTCCGTTGCATCCAGTCAGGCACGGTCTCGATTTTGTTTTTTTTTTCCTTGCACATCTTTTTTCGATTTTGCATACAGTCTCCTTTCATTTGCTACAGCTCCAACCGGTTTCGTTTGTTCCCCGTTTATTGCATCTGTGTGTTTTGGTTTTGCAGATTCAGTGTGATACATGTTTCGTTCTGTTTTTGTTTGGTATGTTTCATCTTTTAAGGGCTTGGCATGTGACGCTTGAGCGGTGTTTTTGAGCCTCGACAGTAAAATTCCCACACCTTTCACTTATTTATTTCATTACCTATGCACTTGCATTTAAATGTATTACGTAGCTTCACAATTTTCTATCAAACCGTTCTTTTATAACAAGTACGTGTAAAGATTCAATGTTAATAGATACTATCGATTCAAAGGGCATCACTCAAAGGGATCTAACATACAAGTTTTGAATTACTAAATTGATAATAGCATTCGTGTGCATCTTACCATATTCATTATCGATCTGTAAGAGGCATCAAAGCTTTTGAATAAACAAGTAATGTAATGTTCTACACATGACTCATAAGGTTTCTATTCAAGATGAATGATATTGCTAAGTCAAGTGACAAAAATGACTTGATGTTTGAAGATTGTGTTTCGAGATAAGGATAGGAGCAGTATTGGAAAGGATAAGATACTATCTAAGGCTTTCGATGTTGCGTATGTAAATTGGTAAGTAGCTTTCTATTGACTATACACCAGTGTATGACGGTAGAGTAACATGATAGGTAAAACGCAATTAGAGGTTTTAATGGTCTTGTTCTACTGATAAAGATTTATAAAGAATCCAGAAATTAATACACGTCATATTGTTTTAAATGTTGTTTTATTTACAAAAAGCTACAGTTATGACTGCGTAATGATGATTTTATTAAAATTAGATTTCTATTAGTAAAGATTGTACATTCAAATAAGAGAGAAAAATAAATAATTTCCTACTTAAACTTAGTAGGTAGGTACTTTGATGTGAATGTTATTTTAACTTTTTTTTTAAGTACGAATGTAGATGACGTAAATCCAAAACCGATTAGTCAAACATCAGCCTACATCCTTGCTTTTGCGGTAAGACCAAGGTGAAAACCGCCCTCTAACTTCTTGTATGTCATTCGAAGTCACACCTCCGCAGCGACGAACATTGTTTCACTAATGCACACAAACAGACAGTGACAGGTATAATAACAAAATAATATAACAATAATAATATTATAACAAAAGTTCATAGATGTTAATAGTTATCAACTTATCATGGTAATTCCATGAGCAGAATGATAAAGAGGGATCTTATGATAGCTAAATAAAAAAACAGTCAAGTGCAAGTCAGACTCGCCCACGTAGTGTTCCGTACTATCTACAATATTAACAAGTAAGTATCGGTACTTTTAGGGTACTTTTGACTTGAATACCTTTCACGTATAAAAAATCACATTTTTTGTATGGGGACATTAATTTTATTTTTATTATTTGTTTTTATAGCGGCTCTATAGAAATACACACTCTGTAAAAATTTCAACTGTTTACCTATTCATCATATCAGCTCATATACATCCCCACCGAGGGGCTCGAGCCTACCCTGAATTAGGGCGATCGGGCCTTAGTCGACCACGCGGGCCCAGTGTGGGTTGGTCGACTTTACACACAACCTTCGAGATTCTTCGCAGGCGTGTGTAGGTTTCCTCACGATGTTTTCCTTCACCGTATAAGCGTCGAATTAACGCACATAATATGAAATCTAAATTCAAAAACACATTGGTACGTGGTAGGATTCGAACCACGACCTCTCGGACTGGAGGTAGCGACCCTAGCCGTTACGCCTTCGACGCTCTACCTTTACCTATTACGGTTTATGAAATAAAGCCCGCTGACAAAAAGATGGACAGACGGACCAGGCGGAGGCCTAAGCCTTTAAAACAGTGCTAAGTCTAGTTGGCACTGTTTTAAACCCTAAAAATTTCCAAATAGCTTGATAGTTGTCTTGACTAGGTTCTCGAATTAGGAAAAGCAAACGAAGTAAAACCAAAACAAGTACTGCCCAGCTTAAATCACTGAGAATAATAAATTTAAACAATTTAAGGCGGTTCGATTAGCACACTAGCGCCGCCAATAGAAATAAATAAATTAACTCATTCTTATGGACTTTAATCGAAATCATCTCTTGCCAGCTCCATCTATCGATACAGGTTGGAACCATTTTTGTTGTCACAAAGTCCCTCATAATTTTCGTGGGATCGTCAGAGAAAATTATTCTTATTCAAGCATGACCAAAGATTGGTACAAGTGTACATTTATTGCCCCAAAAGTGGAACAACAACTGACTGGAAATATTATGTTAGCTTATTCAATAGTCCTTGTTTGTTTATGGCGTAGAGTTATTGTATATTAAGCGATGTTTATCAGGAAATTTACTTTATGAAATATTATTTTCTGAATTTTCTGAAAACAGCCCTCCTTCTGTAATTTACAAAAAAAACATGCTATAATTTTAGTTTACACCACGTCTTCAATTTTCAATCAGATAAATTCACAAAATAAGTAAATTATGGACGCTGAAAAATTATGAAGTCACGCCTTAGTATTTCAAAATTTTCAAAATAAATTTACAATTTTGACAAATGATAAATAGTAACTCAGATGACTAGCAGAGACTAGCAGTCAACTACCCTACGAGTATTGTGCTATTGATTGAAGCAACATTAAGGGCCGTTCAGACGAGTTTATTTGGGAATTGGCACGCAGGCAAAACACGTGCGATTAGAATAACACAATCAAATATGACTTTAAAAAAACTACTAATTACAAGCTAGCTTTTGCCCGCAACTTCGCGTGGACGTCGTTTTAATGTCTATGACTATGGTGCTCGAGCCGCAAGCGTCTCGCGAGCGTAGACATAAGTTTCCTCCAGATCTTTCGAGCACTATATCGAGCTATTCTGATTAGCAGTCTATGTCACTTCCCACCCCTTAACTATTTTTATCCAAATAATTACGTCAATTTGTTGCTCCGTTGCGATGCCGATATGCGCGAACATGGAAATAAGTTTTCCCTAGATCCCTCGGTAACTGTGTTGGGCTATGCTAATTAGTAGTCGTGTTATTTCCTACTCCCTCAACCATCTCTGTGCAAAAAATCACAGCAATCTGTTACTAGGTTGCGATTTTAAAGAAATCAACTAAAAAAATGAGTATTTTTTCTGTTCTCTCAGGAACTGTATCGAACTATGCTATTTTCACTGGATAAAAAGTAGCCTATGTCTTTTTTCACGATACAGGCTACGTACATGCCAAATTTCGTCAAGATTGGTTCAAACAACAAACAAACAAATAAACACTTTTTCATATTTACATTATTAGTTAGGTGTTGTAAAAAGTGACGAGTCCCACTTCTCATTTCCCCGAGTTTGTTTGAAACTAAATGTTGCAATAGAGTGTGTGCGTACAATGGTAATTAACTGAAATGTAATAAAGTTTCGGTCATCCAGCGTGGTATCGCAGCAAGCGTCATGGGCACATTTGGGGATGGACTAATTTGACTACGTAGGTACTGAGTTAATTAATATTGATCAGTATCTAAGTATTTTTTGTCATTTTCAGTAGAACTGTAATCTGTATGCATGTTTAGAATTTAATTTAGCATTTCTTTTGCATAAAACGTAGTTATAAGTACGTACTATACTACTGTTGTGCTACACACTACGAGTCGGGTGAACTGACTCACGTCGCGTATTAAATGAAAGTTCGGGAGTTCTGGTGAAACTGATAACCGTATAATAAATAAAATAAATAAATATTTTGGGACAAATCACACATGGTCATAATCTCAGGAAACACAAAATATAACACGAAAATACAAGGTAGATAAAGAAATTCAATAAGCTGAGCTAGTCCCTAGGAGAACGTCCGATCTATAGCGTGGATGAGGATTGACACCTTTTGGTCTGTGTTGTAACATTCAATAACGACTTGTTACCGGAGATCGGGGGTGCTCCTAACGGTACTAAGATACAAAAAAAATATTCGTGGGAAAACAGAGGTACAGTACAGCAATAGCAAACAGGGATACAATACATAATAAAACTATAAACATTTAGCTAGGTAGAAACTAATAAACGTCGGCGTGTCATTGCACAAAGTTTGGCAAACAATCTATTGTCCTTAGGTAGACCGTAATAACCGTAATACCCGAACGCAATTAGAAATTCCTTATAATGTGCAAGCCCGCTAAAACGTCCCCAGGATGTCCCCAGGAACACGAAAATACAAGGTAGGTACAGAAATTCAATAAGCTGAGCTAGTCCCTAGGAGAACGTCCGATCTATAGCGTGGCTGAGGATTGACTCCTTTTGGTCTGTCTTGTAACATTCAATAGCGACTTGTTACCGGAGATCGGGGGTGCTCCTAACGTTATAATACAAAGATACAAAAAAATATTCGTGGGAAAACAGAGCTACAGTACAGCAATAGCAAACATAATAAAACTATAAATATTTCATCATCATCATTACAGCTCTTATACGTCCCCACCGAGGGGCTCGAGCCTACCCTGAATCAGGGCGATTAGGCCTTAGTCGACCACGCGGGCCCAGTGCGGGTTGGTCGACTTCACACACAACCTTCGAGTTTCTTCGCAGGCGTGTGCAGGTTTCCTCACGATGTTTTTCCTTCACCGTTAAAGCAATCGGTAAGTATGTACGTAAGTTTTTGAAAAACTCATTGGTACATTGGCCGTCCAGATTTGAACCCGGTACCTCTGGTTAGATGGACCGAGTCGTTACCGGTTGAGCCACCGACGCTTATAAATATTTAGCTAGGTAGAAACTAATAAACGTCGGCGTGTCTTTGCACAAATTACGTTCCCATAGCGGCGTTTGGCAAACAATCTATTGTCCTTAGGTAGACCGTAATAACCGTAATACCCGAACGCAATTAGAAATTCCTTATAATGTGCAAGCCCGCCAAAACGTCCCCAGGATGTACCTCAATAAACTGTAGTTACATAAAGTCATATAAAAATATAAAATATCCGTATTTATGGCTTCAAATCCGAAAACTGTTATTAGTTGTGTCTCGACAAAAAATAAAAGTTTTTAGGGTTCTGTGGGACCAGGAAATGTGGTCTCGACACCCACTACTACTGTACTATTTCGGAATGTCTTTTCAGTTTAAAACAATACGTTATCTTACCTATCATCCTGCAAGGCTATCCATCATACATGTAAAATATGCAGGATGACTGGTAAGATGACGGAAGCATGTGAATGAAAAGACGAACTGAACATTTTTCTCAAGGAACAAAGGACAAATCGCAAAAAAAAACTTTGGACTTTCCATACAAAGTTGCCTAATCAGCTGATCGATTTTTATGAAAAGTCTAATTATTTTAGTTTTAGAAGACCGTACGTTTCTTGGAAAAAGCTGTTCAGTTTCGTCTTCTGATTCACCTCCTGAAATGCATCCGTCGTCTTACAACACAACCTGTATTAAAATTAATCTCTCTTATCGTGTGGCACAATTAACCGTGCTATCCAAGGGATAGACGGCAGTTGCCTGGTGTTGCATTATGCATCACCCACGGTCACGTGTTAGGGCATTTAGATTTACACCTACGCACGTGTCTAAAGCGACCTTCATACACAGCTGGAATCAGATGTGCAGGTTTCCTTACGATGTTTTCCTTCACCGTTAAAGCAATCGGTAAGTACTTATATGTACTTTATCATATCAGCTCATATACGTCCCCACCGAGGGGCTCGAGCCTACCCTGAATTAGGGCCATCGGGCCTTAGTCGACCATGCGGGCCCAGTGCGGGTTGGTCGACTTCACACACAACCTTCGAGTTTCTTCGCAGGTGTGTGCATATTTCCTCTCGATGTTTTCCTTCACCGTTAAAGCAATCGGCTAGTTTATGTACTTAAGTTTCGAAAAGCTCATTGGTACATTGGCCGTTTGAATTTGAAGCCGGGACCTCTGATTAGGAGGACCGAGTCGTTACCGGTTGAGCCACCGACGCTTTTATTAAAACTAATAACGGCTAGCAATAAGTATTTTTTTACACAAACTTTCGCTTATAAACTAATACAAACTTAACAAAAATCAATCATGAATCAACCACAAACCTTAAGTCTAATAATTGAACCGTCAAATTCATCTTGACTACTGTTGCAAACGTCAAAAACAATAACGTGTTATTTTGACGTGAACTGTTAGACCGTTTCAAACAATTAACACTTCCGATTAGTTCTGACATTTGAAATTTTAATGTTCTTTTAATTTAAGCGGGGTGTTGAGTTACTGGACGATTAAGAGAGTTTCTCACGGGCGTCAGTGGAGCTTTATTATTTAAAGACGGATGTGGTTAGAACTTTAACAAAAGGGAAAAGTAAGATTTCGCTTACTTACTAAAAGTCTGCAGATTGGTTTTCACCAAGCGGTCGGAAAATAATTTAGGTATACTTAGGTAATACTACCTTGAATGATGAATGATGATTGAAACATTGAAGTGGTCGACTCGACACATTTCTAATCTAATGACAAACTTTGACAGACATAGAAAGAAGAAAGAAAGAAAATGTATTTAAAAAAATAAAAATAAATGTTTAAAAAAACTGAAAACCGACTTCAAAAAGAAATTCACTCAAAATTATGAAATAAAAACATTGTTATATTTAAATACACGAAAATAACCAACAATAACGAAATCTAAGGTAGGTGCGAAACATAATTAGTGCTTACCATTTTTTTTTATTAAAGAGTTATCCTTCAACTCCTAACCAGTAACGAGTTGTACATTCCATCACCAGATCATCAATATGAGATGATGACTACCAGACGCAAATATGAAACACGTAATATGTTTCTAAAAAATTTGAGGGTTGCCCTCGATTTACCTGGGATCCCATCATCAGAACCTGACTTGGAGACAGTGGGACCACCTCAGAAGTATACTCTTTCGAAGAAAAAAATAATTTTGAAAAGCGATCCACAATTGACAGAGAAATCGGTGAACATCATGAAAAAAAAACATACATACAGTGGAACATAGAACCTCCTCCTTTTTGAAGTCGGTTAAAAATGGATGTTGAACCTCATGCCCCAAAAACCCGATGAAAAGACTATTCGTTTCCTGTACTGGTTGTAAATTTGTAATCACGTTTTATGTTTTCGTACCGTAAATGGTGTAATACGAATAACTGTAAGAAAACGGACCGATTAATTTACGGCCGGAAATCAATAAAATCAAGTTGATAAAAGGACATAGAACCTATTCAACTTAACTCCCACAGGTTGAAAGAAGTTGCGTTTAGCCACACCCTGGACACTTCATATAACGGGCCAGAAATGACATTTAAAAAAACGCATGACAGAACAAACATAATGGCGGTGAAATCCTATACGTTCGACAACCAAACTGTAACCAATCTGTATCAACTTGGGCGACGAGGGGTTGAAGTCGGAATCTACAGAGCGGCAGGGAGTGTCCATACTGTATGTTAGTACTAATATATACTTTGGTTTAGCTGTGAGAGGCGAGGGGGGCTTTCTTTTGTATGATGGATATGTATGGATGTAATAAAATTGGTGTGGGTGATAACCGATGGTTCTACTCACCATACTGAACAACTTTCTCCAAGGAACCCATAGTCAATTCACAAAAAAATTGGACCCTCCATACAAAAAGGTGCAAATTTGGTCGATCAGCTGATCGATTTGTATGAAAACTAAAAATTGTTTTTTTAAGTTTCCATTAAAGTAATAGGTACAACAAAAGTTGTTCAGTATGATGAGTAGAATTAGTCGATCAACTGATCGATTTGTATCAAGAGTTTTTTTTTTGCGATTGGAAAATTGGTGTAGGTCCCGTTAACTGGGGCTTCTACTCATCATGCTGAACAACGTTTGTTCTATGACTTTGCTTCAATCGCAAAAAAATAACTCTTGATACAAATCGATCAGCTGATCGACCAATTTCGAATAGAGGGTCAAACTTTATTTTGAGAGTATCATCAATCATAATCATATGGTTTCCTTGGGGAAAGTGGTTCAGTATGATGAGCCAAAAGCCCCAGTTAACGGGTCCTACATCAATTTTTAACAAAACATAGTACATTTTATAAACTACTGACTGATTCCCGCGGCTTCGCCCGCTCATTTCACGGTGAAAAAATTTCTATACCTATTCTCAGATCTACCGAATATACACAGAAAATTTAATTGAAATCCGTCCAGCCGTTTCGGAGGAGTATGGCAACTAACACTGTGATACGAGAATTTTATATAATTAATTATAGATAGATAGATGACACGAGAATTTTGTATAATTAAATAGATTGTTTAGAAAATCTTGTTCAATGTCTTGAACCCCAAAGGAATCTAGAATCTTAGATTTCGCTACCTCCTGTGATGATAGTCACAGAAGTTTTATTTAAATCACAACATCAGTGGCACAAATTCTTCAAATTGATATTAAAAGCCTAATCAGCTTACAAAATCCGGTCACGAACTGTTGAAACTTAAAACTGCTTAGAAATTGATCTTTCACACACGATTGGACGCGACCGACGATCCTACTCTTAATTATATTATATACTAGCTTTTTCCCGCGGCTCTACTCGCGTGGACTTAGTTTCTATGAGTGACTTCTAGGGTGCTTGGTGAGCTAGCCACAAGCAGCTAGCGAGTGTAGAGTATGGGCAAAGTATACATAATAATACTAACATACAATATGGAGACTCCCTGCCGCTCTCTAGATTTCGACCTCACTCCCTCGTCTCCCATATGCATACAGATTGGTTACAGTTTGGTTGTCGAACGTATAGGATTTCGCCGCCATTTTGTTTCTTCCGTCATTCCTTTTTTGAAATGTCATTTCTGGCCCGATGTATGAAGTGTCCACGGTGTGGTATGGGGACTATGTCGGGCTATGCTAATTTGTAATCCGTGGCACTTCCCATCCCCTAAACTATTTCTGTGCATAATATCACGTCAATCCTTCGCTTCGTTGGAACGTGAAAGAAATTAACAAAAAGAAATAGTTAACAAACAGCTACCCCACGAGAACCACTTAAGGCTTTAACATGTCTCAATCCGAGCAGTTAGATACGTGTAAAAGTAATATCGAACGTAAGTATATTCATTTTAAGTTCAAATCAATGCGGTCTTCAACGCGGCTGTTACGTTGAAACCGAAAGCCCAATTCTCGATTTTTACATGTTTTTATTTTTTTTCTATAGTTTCAAATAAGTTTTAAAAAAATGTTCAATTAAAATAAAAGTTTTTAAAGTCACCGATTTTCGTGTGTTGGTTTCATTCAACATTAACTATTTGTTTTCGAAAAAATTTTTGCAATTATTGCCAAAAACAGGGTCTACAGTATATTTTTTTACATCAAAAGTGGTAATATTTTTAAAATTGTATTTAATTACATCGATTTTTTATTACTTTCAGTATATAATATATATTTTTCCATAGTGATAGCTTTAAACAGCCTTTCAATTAACAAATTGAAAACAGGACTTGACGTGATTTTGTATAATTGATGTTGTTTTTACCTCAACGTTTCGACTATGCTTCGATAGCCGTTGGTCGCGAATTATTTGGATTGAATATTGTCATTTGACCTATCTTAAGGCCTTAAGAAATCGGAATAAAAGATAGCCTAGGTATGTCCTTCTCTATGTCACAGGCTACGTGCATGCCAAATTTTGACAAGATTGATTGAGGCTTTGAAGCGTGAAGAGGTAACAAATAAACACATTTTAACATTTACAATATTAGTAAGGATGAGTGAAGCGGTCATATCTCAGTGTGACGTTGTTGAGTCGATCAGACATATGAACTGACCAGAAGCAAGGTCATTATCTGAATGGGTTTGACTGTTAGTTCCATTTTTAGGGTTCCGTACCCAAAGGATAAAAACAGGACCCTATTACTAAGACTCCGCTGTCCGTCCGTCTGTCTGTCTGTCTGTCCGTCTGTCACTAGGCTGTATATTTCATGAACCGTGATAGCTAGACAGTTGAAATTTTCACAAATGATGTATTTCTGTTGCCGCTATAACAACAAATACTGATAATTAGAACAAGTGAAAGTCTCCATACAAAAAACGTGTTTTTCCTTAAACGTGAAGAAACTAGCGCCATCTAGTATGGTGGTATGGAACCCTTTGTATGCGGTTCTGACTCGCACTTGGACGGTTTTTCTCAACCGTTTCCGTGCACGTAAAGCCGCTAACCCTACAATCTCCAACTTGGCCCCCATGTGTCGAATATGACCCAACCTTCCCGAGTTTAGGAATAGATTCGTGCCCCAGCAGTGGGGATGTTTTCTTGGGTAACGATAATAATACATTATTTCGCGATCATAACATTCAAATAAATAAGTATAAACAGTAAATTTTGCAACTAAGTAGCCTGCACAAAGAGAACACTTCGTCTGTTTGTTTTTTATCGGGCCACAAAAACACAGTCATACGAGATATTTCTCTAAAAATTATTAGTAATTTTGTCTCGATTCCGATAGGTAACACGCTCAACGATCATAGTCTCATATCAAATCAAGTAGATAAACTTACACAAGTAGATTTTCAGAATATCGTTTCTCCGTATTCTTTTAAATATTACAATTATAATGTTTATTTAAGAAAAAAAACATTAAAACAAATTAATAATTTAAAAATCATTTTCAAATGTGCGTGTGCTAAAAAACTACTAAAATAAAAAGTTAATAAATATTTATTGGACTGAAAACACAGTTAAATACTAGTGCACATTAAGTAAGTAATAAAAAATCCTGGTCCCCACCCTAGCACGTTCCATAAGCGTAACCCACCTGTGGGGCATTTCGAGGTTTAGATGAGGCGTGAGTGCACCACACGTGAGTCACTCCGTCGTGCGAAGTTCAAAAACATTTTGGTTGTCAAATCTCTTACGTATGAGTTAAAGCTACCACGTGTGGGCTATGAAATTGTTAACAAAAAACATATGGGTACCCGAATAACATTTTGGACAATGTTGCCATATATTAGTAACTGTCAATCTAGACAAAAATAAAAATAACGATTGACTTTTTCACTCGCGTCACTCAGTCGAGTCAATTGTATTACACTAACGCCTTGCCTACCTGTGACAGACTCGTGTCGGTTAACTTAAAAATTTTTAGTTAAAATTTTAATATTCACGACTCAAAACATATCATCACACGATATTATACACCGTCATCTTTTAATTTTCTCGCATTTTTCAAAAGGTAACAGTTATTTCAAAATCAAATCTTCATCAAAGATTCGAACCAAGAATTTAATTTGAAACGGAAAGCAAGGAGAATTATTTTGAAGCCATATTTTGCGCTTCAGTGTCTCTCATCAGAATGACTTCATACGCACCACTTATTTATGGCACTATGTTAGCACCCATACGTGCATGACTCATACATGGGGCACTGAGGGAAAATGGATAAACCGAAAGGGGGATTTTTAGGAAATGTTTTACTGTTCATAATGTGTACATATTATATTCAAATGTGTTTACCAAGAAAAAGGTTATTGCACGTGAGGGGTCAATGTCTAATTTTTAGTTACATAGGCAACGTGGTAGAATTCTCTGTGTTGTGGGTCTCTTCCCTTAGGTATTTAAAATAACAAAGCAAAATGATTGTAGCATACATAATTCTGCATGCTTGTCTTAGGCTAAACACGAGAAACTTCATTACTATATGAACATCTTGTTCTTAATATGATTTGACATTTCATTTCATTTCAAGTGGTAATTAATTTTATATAAAATAATAAAATTGTAATAGAGATTTGTCTTAGCAAAAGAGCCGCCTACTACATTATCTCCAAGCTTTAACAAATTATGTATGTGTACATACTGAAAGTGTAAATAAATAAAAGGTATAATGGGTAACATAAAATATTTTAACTCCAGACTCTGTAGGCAGACGAATCCCGTACAGAGTAGGTACTTTCGTACTTATGTTACGGAATTGTTATTGTTTTTACTTATATTACGACCTTGTCGCTACATACGCGCAGTTAGGTCCGATTTGCATAGTGCGATTAAAATGACAAGTATATATAAGTAAATAAAAATGCTTGCATTGACCAGAGTAGCCAAGCTAGAGTACCGCACAACACTACATGTTAACCAAACAACGTAGGTACTCATCACTTGACTCGCACAGTAGGTAAATCGAACCTAAAGACCAGTACCACTCCCGCTGTTTCTATGGCCCCACTGCCACAGTATCGTGTTAAAATCTCGGAACTGCCTCTCCAGTTTCGTGTTCCCACGAGTCCGCGAGTTTCCGCAGGTGGGCCGAAGCATCTCGACTTACACCGCAAAGACCTAGAACATCCTAGCCCTCTTTGTTTGCTTGGTAAGGATATATACCTGCTTGCTGTTTACGAAAGAAAGTATCCGTTACAATGATTTGTCCAGACCAAACTTTTGTTTCATATTATAGAGACATCTTGTAAAATTAGAGAGCGCACTGAATACTAACAGATTTTAACTAGATTTTAAGAATTTTTAGTTTTTCTTTTTATAAAAAAACAGTACAAGACAGTCTAAAAACAAATGCAGGAATTTTTAAAATGATAACATCATTCTTAAAACTGCCTTTGAAAAATAGCATTTGTGGGAAAGACAGTTTAAATTAAACGCTCACTTAATTATCTACTTAATCCATCAAAAAACCAGAGCGTGACACAAGTACAATCTAAGTACATCATTACAAAAAAACATGATCTTATCTTCTACACGAAACTTGCTAATGTGAGAACTTATCTACATAAACGATCTACCATGCCTTCATATTGTGATATGCTGGCATAATCTAATTCGCTTCCTGGCTGAAACAATAATAAAGTCTTATAAACAATGGCAGATTATACAGTGTCTCATAGTTTACGGATTCTTGCAAGTTCGTTCAATAACAATAGTGTTTTCATAGGAAATGTGAGATTTTATAAGATGATCACGTTATGTGCTTGTTTTTCTACGGAAAGTGTCGTGGGAGTGTCATGTATCGTTTTAACATTTGATTTCACACATTAATCTTTCAAATTTTGACCTTTCAGCTTTTTCTCTAGAATAGTTTTAGTGAATTCAGCAGTTTTTGCCTTTTATGACTTGGCTTCATATTATTTTTATTGTGTCATTTTATCACGTTGGATATAACCTATTCATGCACGATTTGGTATGTTTCTGATGTTATGCGATGTGTACGATAAATCTGTAATTTATTGAGTTTATCAACATTTTTGTAAAAATATTCATTTATTTATAGCATTTTTGCTTGATTTCACAAGAGCACCAAAAAAATATCATCATTAGCATGTATCATGAACTGTCCAGTAGCATTTCACCTACATGTTTGTCTAATTTATTTTTCTTTCGTGACAGATGACGAAGGAGGTCACATCAAGCCAGGCTTCGAGGCCAGAAGACAGAATGACCTGTATATGCGACTTGGCTTACTACTCGGAGAGCGTCGCAGCGCTAGAAACAAGGCTCGGGATAGTTGTACATCTCTGGCTTCTTTGGATGCGCAAACACTTGCTTCACATAATACTAGTCCGGTAAGTATAATCCTTACTAATATTATAAATGTGAAAATTTGTTTGTTTGTTTGTTTGTTACCTTTTCACGCTTGATTAAATTTGGCATGCAGGTAGCTTGGGTCACTTGGAAGGACATATGCTACTTTTTATCTCGTAAAAATAGCATAATAGCATAGTCCGGTGGAGTGATTTTTTGCTCAGAGATAGTTGAGGGGGTGAGAAATTACATAATTTACTAATTTGCATATCCTTACATTATTCTCGAGGGATCTGGGGAAAATTCATTTCCACGCTCGCGCACGTCGGCGTCGCAACGGAGCAAAGGTTGTATAGAATTGGTTGATGAGGTGGAAAGTGACATAGACTGCTTATCAGAATATTCCGATATAGTTCCAGCCAAATTGTTAGGGCCAATATTCAATAGTAAACTTATAAAGGATAACGTGTTTAATATCAATGCATTCAAGTACATTATCATCAAAGCCGAAATAATTCCACTGCTGGTCAAATGACAATCATTGATATTCAATAGATTTTCTGCGTCGGTTCATCATCATCATCATATCAGCCTAAGACGTCCACTGCTAGACAAAGGCCTTCCCCAAGGATTTCCACAACGACCGGCCCTGTGCTGCCCTCATCCAGCAGCTTCCCGGGACCCTCGCCGGGTCGTCAGTCCACCGAGTGGGAGTCCTGCTAACGCTACGTCTTCCGGTGCGCGGTTGTCACTCAAGAACTATACTGTCCCAACGGCTATCTGTTCTACGAGCTATGTGTCCTGCCCACTGACATTTAAGTTAAGCAATTCTGAGCGCTATGTCAGTTACTTTACCCATGGTATTTCTTTCATCTGTATAAAATTATAAAAATGTCACTATTCGCAGTTTCTACTAAATATTGTAGTGTATTTTGACATGCTTGCACTCAATTACATCATTATCAAAGGTATTTTCCCACTTCAGGTATCAACGTTGACCGGATCATCGGAGGTGGAAGCAGCTACGCCCCTCGGCCGAGACTCCTTAGGCTCTCTGGCTTCCATGTCACTGTCTGCAGCCAGCAACTGCTCTTCATCCAGTCCTGGAAGTAGACGGCATTCCGTTAACAGTTAGTATCCTGATATTGGCTCTTCCTAAAAAAGGGACAATATATTATCTTATATACTCAGTGCAATTTATTACCTTAAAATTTATCATAATCATGTGATTTGATAAATTTAATTGTCATATCAGCTCATATACGTCCCCACCGAGGAGCTCGAGCCTGCCCAGTATTATGGCGAACGAGCCTGAGTCAACCACGCGGGCCCAGTGCGGGCTGGTCACACATAACCTTCGAGTTTTTTCGCAGGCGTGTGCAGGTTTCCTCACGATGTTTTCCTTCAGTGTAAGAGCATCTATAAGAGACACTCTATGATCCTAGAATAATTCTAATAAAACGCGGTTGCAACTTGCGAGGTTGGGTCAATCACGCAGGTTAACTGACCTGAAGCACGGTCATTACCTGGATAGCTTTAACTGTTACTAACATTTTTCTTGACAGTTTTCATGCTTCGCAAAGCACGCTATGTCATTAATGCCCATTGCTTTCACTAGATGGCAGTCGTTACGCCTTACAGAAGGCTTGAAATTTCTGAGAGTGGGTTCGCAACTAGCCCCAAAACCTCCACCAACTCGGACTTGGCCCCCGCGTGTAGAATGTAGCTTAACCTTCCCCAGTTTGGAAAGAGACCCTTGCCCCCCAGCAGTGGAGTAGTTTATGGGTTGTTGACAATCAAATAAACTATTTTAATTTCTGTTTCAGCTTTACAAGGTGGTAGACAAGACGAGCTGACCCGAATGTCCAGTGGATTTTTCAAGAACAGAAAAACCGCTGCTCGACGTTCAGCCAGAGTTAACAGTAAACAGTCTTCGAGCTCTTCAGAAATCAAAAAAGGTCTGTTAATGTCTCATTTATAACCTAATCTTTCTCTTGTTCTCATCTTTTTACACAATTCCCAGATATTTTTACAATATAAAACCAAGATCAATTTTCCCTGTTCGACAGCACAGTGTCAGATTTATATTTTGTACCGACTTCATTATCATATCAGCCGAAAACCCTACACTGCTGGACAAAGACCTCCCCCAACGATTTCCAGAATGACCGGTTCTACGCGGCCAGCGTCCGACAGCTTTCCGCGACCTTCACCAGGCCGTCGGTCCACCGGAGTATATTTATCCTCTGCTATTAATCTTGTAGCTACGATTGCTGAAGACAAATTATCGAATATCAATACCCTTTTTCAAATTATCGAATATCAATGTATTCTTTTGTTTTTTAATATTTCATCATCATCATCATACCAGCCTAAAGACGTCAACTGCTGGACAAAGGCCTCCCCTAAGGATTTCCACGACGACGGGTCCTACACTGCCCGCATCCAGCAGCTTCCCGCGATCTTCACCAGGTCGTCGGTCCGCCGTGTAGGAGGCCTGCCTACGCTACGTCTTTGTCGTCTTTCAACATTTAGCTTCCAGACAATAACGCCAATTAAAAAAATATATATTACCAGACACAGGGCGCGCTCCACTCTTATTTAGTAGACTTCCACCCTTGCGCACAACCGCTAAGGCCAGCGTCTGTGTTTCCCGAGACCTACGAGTATTTCAACCTATATGGGGATCGTTAAGGCGAGAGTGTTTGAGATTGCCTGTTTGACACCATAGGATTGGAGTCAAACGCTTTCAAATCCATAATCCTAATAAAAATCGGGATCAGCCAAACGCGAGATAATCGCGGATAAACGGATACGGGTCAAACTGAGAACCTCCTTTTTTGAAGTCGGTTAAAAAATAAATGTTGTTCCTTCGTAAGCGCAACTTGAGAACGGCTGGATCGATTTCGCTAATTTTTGTTTTAAAATTATTGTAATGGTTTGAATAAGGTTTTTAGGAAGTAAAAAGCGATATCCAAGTGGGCAAAGCCGCAGGAAACAGATAGTCAACATTTAAAAAGAGGCCGTGGTGATACTTTAGTTGTTCCGATATCGAGTTTGATTTCATTTTTACTTTAAGCAGATGGTAAAACCCTCAATTTCTAATCTAATCTTCAATTTATTTACAGTCCACCCATCACCGCAACTGACATTGCGACCTCTGTTCTTCGAAGTTCCTTCTCCGGATGTTAACAACTTCTTCTCGGGACGACAGTGGCTCATGAGAGACATGGAGAAGATCCTCGATTCCAGTTCGTCAGGTAAATTTAATAAAATGTCTGCTGATCAGCCATTGCTAATTGCTTTTTTTAGCCAAATGATAAGCTACGATGATACTGAAAAGTCGGGTGAGGAAGTAAATTCGGTCAAATGCGAGTCGGACTCACGTATCACGGATTCTGTACCACCAAACCTCTGCATCTCCACATGCCTACATCAATGATACCTGTTCATTTCATACAAAATACATCAATGAAAGCGCCATTTTTTTCATTCAGTTCCGACTCCTTAGCGAGAGTAAGACTTGGCCCGTTTTAATTTAGGTTTAGTACAATAATTACACCAAGTTTTACGCTTGTATGTATAACCATTTTAACGGTAGATCAAAAACAAAAACCCTTTAAAACACGTTTCTTGTTGAAGGACTTCATATTTTACTTTTTATTATATTTCTTAATTATTATATCAGCTCCTATACGTCCCCACCGAGGAGCTTGAGCCTACCCTGAATCAGGGCGATTAAGCCTTAGTCGATCACGCGGGCCCAGTGCGGGTTGGTCGACTTCACACACAACCTTCGAGTTTCTTCGCAGGCGTGTGCAGGTTTCCTCACGATATTTTCCTTCACCGTTATTTCTTAATGAATCCTCTTTAATAAATACAATTTGTGAAAATTTCAGCTGGCTACCTATTACGGTTTGAAAGATACACAGCCTTTTAAAAGTAAGACAGATGGACGGAAAGACGGACAGACAGTGTAGGCTTAGTAATAGGGTCCCGTTACCTAATGCGGAACCCTAAAAAGCATAAATTTTAATAAACATTGACGCATTGAGAAATATACAATCATCATCATCACCATCATATCTTACGAAAAACGTCCACTGCTGGACAAAGGCCTTCCGCGACAACCGATCTTGCGCTGCCCGCATCAAGCGGCTTCCCGTGATCTTCACCACTTCGTTGGTTCACCGCGTGGGTGGCCTGCCTACGCTACGTGTTCCGGTGCGCGGTCGCCACTTGAGAACTTTACTGCCCCAAAGGCCATCGGTAGTACGAGCTATGTGCCCTGCCCACTGCCACTTCAGTTTAGCTATTCTGTGAGCTCTATGTCAGTTACTTGGTTCTCCTGCGGATCTCCTCATTTTTGATTCGATCACGTAGGGAAATTCCGAGCATAGCTCGCTTCATTGCCCTTTGGTTGACCTTGAGCTTTCTTATGAGGCCCACAGTAAGCGACCATGTCTCAGTTCTGTATGCCATCACTGGCGACACACACTGGTCAAAGACCTTAGTCTTGAGACACTGCGGTTTTGGCACTTGAAGATATAGCTGGACTGTTTGTCCCAGGTATACATATTCGTCAACCTGTAGAGGGATGGGACATTTAACATTATTTCCGTCTTGTCCATTTTAAGACCCACTTGTTGAGACACTTTACTGAGGCATCAAGCATTGTGCTTAGGTCTTTCATAGTCTCAGCCATGACCACGATATCGTCAGCGAATCGGAGGTGGGCTATGTACTCGCAGTTGATATTGATGCCATCTTCCAGGGCGGCGGTGAACAGTTTCGGAGATATAACATCTCCCTGTCTCACCCCTCACTGCAACTGGATAGGTTTCGAGTTCTGGTTCTGGAGGCGAACCGACATGGTGGCAATACAGTACAATATTTTATTTGTAAAATTTCAAACTTTTTTTTTGAAGTATTATAAATACATTAATCTCAAAACCGTATAAAACTTAAGATAACCTGCTTCGAAATTTCAACCAGTCTGTATTTTTACTTGACTGAGCCTGTAGTCCAAC
Source organism: Coleophora flavipennella (assembly GCA_947284805.1). Lineage (NCBI taxonomy): Eukaryota > Metazoa > Arthropoda > Insecta > Lepidoptera > Coleophoridae > Coleophora > Coleophora flavipennella. The sequence continues at coordinate 12,816,591 of OX369273.1, forward strand.
TGGATTTTTGAGAATTATTTTGGAGTTTAAGGTATTGTTAGAATAAGTCAGTCAAATAGTAGCGAGAGTGACAGGTATTGAGTTTGCATAGACCATCCTCGACTGCAGTTTCACTTCCCATCAGGTAAGTTACAGTCAAACGCAATATTTTTTTTAAGAAAAAGAAATCTTGACTGTCATTGGGATACATTTTAAGCAGTCGGAATTTTAAGTTTTTAAATTAGTTCGTTATTTATAAATCAGAAATGAGGAGATCCATAGGAGAATGAGATGGCCATACGAGGAGATGGCCGTACGTCCAACTAGCTTATCTGAAACCTAAAGGCGAAAACTTTTCAATATTTCATGCTTATTTGCTGTTTACTTATATTATATAACCTAGTTTTCCATAAAAAATAAAGTACAAACAAATAAAATAGAACCGAAATGACCGATATGGCTCTCAGAATCGCTAAACTTGAGTGGCAGCGGGCTAGGCATATAGTTCGTAAAAAATATGGCCATTGGGGTAGTAAAGTTCTCAAGACTCTCTGGAAGACGTAACGTAGGCATGCCTCCCACTTGGTGGACCGACGGTCTGGTGACAATTGCGGGAAGCCGCTGGATGCGGGCAGGCCAAGACCAACCGATCCTTGGGAGAGGCCTTTGTCGCGTGGACGTGACCATCAGTACTTAGACATCTTTCGGCTAATATGATGATGATTATTATTATTTATAAGTTTTAATGGTTTAACTCTGAAAATTACTCCTATCATAGGCAACATACGTCATTCATCATATCAGGTCATATACGGTTTCCACCGAGGGGCTCGAACCTACCCTGAATTAGGGCGATCGGGCCTCAGGGCATGCACGACTTCACACACAATCTTCTAGTTTCTTCGCAGGCGTGTGCAGGTGTCCTCATGATGCTTTCCTTCACCGTAAGAACGTCGGATAAACGTACATTTATGAATTAAAATTGGTACGAGGCAGGATTCGAACCACGACCTCCCGGACAGGACGTAACGACCCTTGCCACATCACGCAACCGACGCTTTTTCGTACTTACTTGACGTACGGCAACAAGCGTTCATTTATTTAACTTTTTTTCTTAGGTATTCTGATATCTGGCAGTCCGGGAACAGGGAAGACAGCGCTTATCCTTCAGCTCGTAGAATATTCGTGTTTTGGAAGAAAACAAACATTTGAATATGAAGAGTTGAGGGAACAGTCAGATATCAGAGAAGTTCTTCCTGAAGAATTGATAGCTGGATTATTCACGCATCTGGCTTCACATGTTGTGGCTTATCACTTCTGTCAGGTAAGAAGACTTTAAATTTTTGACAAAAATGTTTGGATCTTGGATAAGATATAAGTTCAAGGTGGACCAAAATGCCAACAGTACATAGTTATCCTATAGGAAGAGACTTTAATTTTTGCAAATGGCGGCATATGCCATTTGACAATTTGGCTTTGACATATTTTGTGAAGTAAACACCAACACAAGCCATAGACACTTTACTCCCCAAGAATGCAGGATAATTCTGAAGGATGCTTTTCCGTGTCATCCAACCTCTCGTTTTGGCGATTTGCACTGGCCGGCAAGATCAACGGGTTTGATTGCTCCAGACTTCCTTTTGTGGGGGTAATTTAGTGGTCACGGATTTATCAACTAGCCCCAGACTTAAAGCCCTTAAAGCGAATATCTGCTAAGAATGCGAGAACCTATCGCCGGAAGTTCTGGCAAAAGTGATGGAAAATGCCATAAAGCGTTTGATTATCAACTCTGGTTTTCTCGACTTGATGGAAAAAAATTAAGACATCAAATAAAAACAATCCACAAGCAGAACCAAAGTTTTTCATTCATAAAAAACATCGGATGATTACTTTTGCCCACCTTGTAGAAAAACAAATCATAGATAGTTTACTGTTTTATAATAATCCCACTGTTTTCTTCATCTATTCTATTACTAACCATGTTTGGTCTTTTTTCAGGCTGACAATAACAGTACCTGCTTGGTGGGAGAATTCGTCCACTCTCTAGCCGCTCAACTGTGTCAGGCACCAAGACTGCAAGCGTACAGAGAATACCTGCTAAGCGAGCCACATCTTCTATCTTCCTTATCATTGAAGGAATGTATAGCAGACCCAGACCTTGCTTTCATGAGAGGAATCATTGAACCACTGATAATACTGAGAAGAAATGGAAGCATAGATTCTGGTAACAGCATCATTCTTGTTGACGGTCTCTGTGAAGCAGAATACCATAGACCAGATCATGGATACACGATTGCGTCCTTCCTAGCAAGACACGTAGCAGAAATGCCGTCCTGGCTGAAAGTGGTAGCTACTTGTAGAACGCAGTTTCTGGAACTAACAAAGCAACTGCCGTATTCTAGATTGAGTTTAGATGAATCAGACAACGTAAACAAAGACTTGCTAGAATACTTTAATACTAGAGTTCAAGCAGCTCCGATCATAGAAACTAATATCAAATGTTCAACGGGAAAATCAGAAGGCGTACACAACTCAGTGTTGAAATTTGCACAATATGTGCTCCATTTGAGCCAAGGATCTTTCCTGTTCCTGAAACTGATTTTGGATCTTCTAGAAAAAAGTCATATTGTCATCAAATCGACTAATTATAAAGTGGTCCCGATATCTTTGGCACAAATATTCTCACTACAATTCAACTTGAGATTCCCTACTGTGCAATCTTTTGAAAAAGTAACGCACATACTAAGTGTCTGCTTAGCAGCATTATATCCCCTCACGTTGGTCGAGATATTCTACTCTGTGAACTCACTATTAGTGGACACGTTTCTTCCTTGGGAGGAATTCTGCCATAGATTCGAAAGTCTAACTGACTTCCTCGTGAAGAGAATCGACAACACATACATGTTTTTCCATCCATCGTTCAGGGAATGGTTAATTCGACGAGATGACAATGAAAGCCCTAAATTCTTATGCGATTTGAGAGCAGGGCATTGTGGTATCGCGTTTAGATTGTCACGAGTACAAGCGCCTTTGGATCCGGAGAAATCCATGGAACTAGGGCACCATATTCTCAAAGCACATATGTATAGAAATATGGGCCCTGCACAACTAGGTTTATGTCCCAGAGATCTGCAAGCTATGATGGTGGCAACTAGTTCCGCAAACGTTGGCGAAGCAATAGCCAATCTAAGGAATATTTACACACCGAATGTGAAAGTCTCACGACTTATGTTGCTAGCTGGCGGTTCACCTAATCAAATCACTGAATGTCTAGGAAATGCGCCTTTGTTGTGTATGTATTCGTATCAGGGTATACTGGCAATGGTTGGATTGCTGATTGAGTTTGGAGCTGATTTGGAAATGACTAATTCCCAAGGATGTACTGCTCTTTCTCTGGCTTGTCAGAGAGGACATACGGATGTCGCAAGAAGGCTTATCGCTGCAGGTAAGGCTTCTAAAACATTTATTTGCATGATTGATATATCTTTTTTGATTTTCTAATGGAGTTATGACTGACGTTGCAAACTTTCAGGTTCATCACTAAGCCACACGGATACAGCAGAACAAACTCCGCTTGTACATGCAGCGAAAAATGGACATAGAGACACAGTGATATACCTTCTGGGTTGCCAGACAGGGAGAGATGATAGGAACTCCATAGCTGATATAGATGAAGAAAACATCGAACAATTAGTACCTGGCTCAAGACATGCATTGATTGCTGCAGCGCAAAACGGTCACTTGGATATTGTAGAGTATTTGCTAGATACCGCTGAACTCATAGTAAGTGTTACACAGTAAACCTCTTTAGACTTGATAAGAAAAAGGATGCACAAAAAACCTTTATAATCGAAATCATCGCAAATTGGCACCTTTATAACTTACCAGTTTCAACAAAATTTTGAAAGAGTTTTCATTAGAAACATAATTTTTTCAGATTTTAGCTTATAATCGACCTTACTGTGTTATTTTACGTTTGTCTCTTTTTAGCCCGACGGTATATGTCCAGTGACAGGCGAGACGGCGCTAACAGCTGCCTGTTCAACAGGCAATGCTGCTATCGCTGATGCTCTCCTCATAAGAGGAGCAACACCATACTCCCTGAATGCTAGACAAATGTCTCCACTAGCTTTAGCTGCAAAGAATGGAAGATCAGCACTGGTTTTGAGGCTTCTAGATTCCGGTGCAGATGTGATGGGTTCGAGTGGGAAGAATCCGTTAATTTTGGCAGCTGCGGAAGGTCACGCTGATGTTGTTGAGATGCTTTTGTCTCAAGGTTAGTAAATCAAGTTTTACGATTGATTACTAATTGATTAAAACAAAGAAATGTACATCAAACATTAAGCAAACAAAGAAAAATCAGGCAATAAAATTTAGAAAGTCAAAATTACTAAAAAAAATACTCAAAAATTTCCCGTACCGGGAATCGAACCCGAGCCTCCTGGGTGAAAGCCAGGTATCCTAGCCACTAGACCATACGGGAGTTATAGTGCAGCGCTGAAAATCTATATTGTAATTAAATAACAAGTTATAACGACGATAAAGTAACAACCTGTGTAAACAAAGTATTTAAAAAGATGCGCAAAAATTTCCCGTACCGGGAATCGAACCCGAGCCTCCTGGGTGAAAGCCAGGTATCCTAGCCACTAGACCATACGGGAGATAGAGTGTAGTGCTAAAATCTTTATTGTAATCAAATAACAAGTTATAACGACGATAAAGTAACAACCTGTGTAAACAAAGTTCTTAAGTATACAAAACAGTCGTAAAATAAGACAATATTTTGGCATTAGTAATTGATTAATGTAAGAAAGAATAGTATATTATGCAACAAGTGAATTACGGACGGATTTTAAGCGAGGGCCATAGACGAATCACAAGCAAGTGAAGGGTTCTAATGACTGAATTACGACTGCAGGGAGTGAATCATAATGATTCTACGCTCGTGAAGTATTAGAACCCTGAGCGACGCAAGTGTTTCATGGCCCTCGATATAAATCTGTTTTATTCAAGAGTTGCATACTATACTTTATACCATGACTCTGAGAAAAAGAAACATTTAAACGAAAATAGACATTTAATGAAGAAAAAAGTAATGTTAAATTAATTTAAAAAATCATTAAACTTGGAACAATTACTAAAATAAAGAGTAATTTTCTTTATGTTCGTACAACTAGTATTCAAAATAGCGCCAATTTACTAATGAAATGACGGCAAAGAACACAAAACAGTTTTTATTCTAATGCTAAACTCCTTTTCAAAAATATCGAACACTCAAATCTCGAGAAATTATTTGCACAAGGAGATTGTTTGTCAAATATTCTTTAGATTAGGAGTTTTATCGAGTGTTTTTGCGTAAGGAGGTCGTATAGCTAAGACGCGAGGTCGAATATATTGGTGTGTTCTAAATTCAAACACCAAAATAGTGATTAAAAGAGCTTTTTATTCACTGTTTTCAGTGAATAAAATGAGCTTTTTATGGGAGCAATGGTATAATAGTTATTTGTTAAACAAGAGTGCAAAGTTGCTTTTTAACCGCGTGCTCAATTTTGATGACCGAACAAGCGAAGGATTCTAATTTGAATCCTGTGCGTTAGCGAGCTAGGGAATCAAAAGAGCACGAGGTGAAAAATCTGTGCAGTCGAGTGCAACACGTAACTTTTCATTCCACTTCAGCTAGGAAATGAATAAATGCAAAAAAATAATTGCGCATTACAAATAGTTTCAGTCAATTCTGTTGGCGTCAAATAAACTTCCTCGTCGCTATAATCACTCATTTTAGGTTTTTCACTTGTTTTAAAGTTTCCTTAGGGTTTAACAATATGACGTGAAAAGAAAATGGCGCGAGCAAAGCAAATTAAAAAAAAAGTATACCAAGAAGGTTCCAAGTCTGAGTTTTTAACAAATTAAAAAAGGTTGTATGATGAATTCGGCACCATTGAGGTAGAAGTAAATAGGTTTAATAATGTTTTGAATCACAAACTTAGTGCACGCGATGTTCTAAATTCAATTTACTTTATCCTCTACAGAATAAAAACGGCTTTTGCACTCAGATATCGAAGAGCAAAAATACAATTTCCGAGATGGGGAGATGAAAATGATATTTTTACACAGTAATATATGTCATTGTATTTTTTAATTTTTAAACATCAAGGATTTCCACGACGACCGGTTCTTAATTTTTAAACATAAATACACAAAATTAACCAACAGTAACGAAATCAAGGTAGGTACGAAACAAGCTTGGAGAAAACATATTTTTTTGAGGTCGGTACCAGCACATAGCTCTCAGAATTGCTAAACTTAAGTGGAGGTGGGCGGGGCACATTGCTCGTAGAACAGATGGCCGTTGGGGCAGTAAAGTTCTCGAGTGGCGACCACGCACCGGAAAGCGTAGTGTCTCCCACCAGGCCTCCCAGGGCCTCCCACTCGGTGGACCGATGACCTGGTGAAGGTCGCGGGAAGCCGCTGGATGCGGGCAGCGCAGAACCGGTCGTCGTGGAGATCCTTGGGGGAGGCCTATGTCCAGCAGTGGACTTCCTTCGGCTGATATGATGACCAGCACTTAGATATTTCTGGGTTGGCAAAAACTAGGGTTTTTGAAAAATTGTCTACCCACCGGGTTTTTTAGGTTGTTGGAGATAATCTGGTTTTTTCAGATTAAAATTTCGATTTAATTGAATTTTATTTAATTGTTTTATATACGACTTCAAAAAAAGGAGGAGGTTTCTCAATTCGACCGTATAAATTTTTTTTATGTGTGTTCGAGGATAACTTCGTCGTTTATGAACCGATTTTGATGATTATTTTTTTGTTGGAAAGGAGATATCCCAAGGGTGGTACCATGATAAGAAAACCAGGATCTGATGATGTCATCCCAAAGAAATCGAGAGGAACCTTCAAAAATCGTAATGGCGACTAGTGCGTTTGAAGTCGTTTTTTTTTTGTTTAAAATTATTATTTACTAAATCTATTTAATACTGAATAATGTTCCAACACTAATTAATAGGAAAAAACATGAAGGGGTTTTCCCCGAAAATCGTTATTGTCAGTTGTCAGTCGGCGAAATCCACTTTATGTTTTTACAGTGATAGTAATTATTAGTGCTATTATCAATAAAGAAAGATTTAATAGCTTTATCACATTCTTTGATACCGGTTTTAAAATACCCACTTTCTACAAAAACCCTCGTGTACTCAATTTAGCTCAGTGGGTTTTTCGGTGTGGGGAAAATCTAACTTGATTTTGAACCCTAGTCTCTATTAGTAATGTGCAGATGTTTATGAACCTTGTTTTCATGTCTTGCAAAAATTTTATTAATTGTGGGATTTTCTTTTCCAGGTGCTGATCCAGATGCAGCAGATGTAGATGGTATTTCAGCGCTTGGATGGGCCTGCCTGAGATCCAAAATACCAACCATGATTGTATTGTTGGATAAGGGAGCTACTATTGGTAAGCATTAGAAAAAAAATTACAGCAGTACTACACATACTTTGTGAAACGTACAGTCAACAAGAAATGGCAGTAGATTTCTTTTATATTTTTTAACTAGATTGATTCATTAAGAAAATCGAAAACATTAGTAGCCGTCGTATGGGGGGCCTACCTTTGACGAATTTCGCCTGAAAAACCAAAACTGCTACTTGTGCATAAATAATTTCAATCTTTCAAAGTTTCATCAATATCGTTAGAGCCCTTTGTGAGATTTTTGCAAATTTATTTTTTTGTTGTATGGCAGCTACCCTTAAAGAACAACCCTGGTTGAAGCTGCTTAGTATCCAACAAATTGTCATTAAACTTTTAATTTAAAAGTTTGATGAGAATCGGACCATTGGTTTAGCCGTTAGGGAAAGCATGATGGATGGAAGAACGTTTTCGGCTTACTGCTTTTTTATACTAGTGATATACATAATTATATTTTAAGTAGAATTAGAAAAACTTTTTTCCGATGCTTCTAATACTTCTTTTGCTCTTTAACTGCGCTCGGTCGTTCCATTTGAAAGTAAAAATAATATTCTAATTATTCAAGACTTAGGTTAAGAATTTATTTCCTTAATAAATGCGTCGATTCTAATTTCACCCGAAAATTTAGTTAGGAAAATTGATCAGATTCGTTATGAACGTCTAATTCCCCGAATGCACGAATGTTTAGTCGGTTTCATATGTCCGTTTCCTACGTCTATTTCTTAAAAGTCTCAGTCCCGGAAGGCCATCATAAAAAAAAAACAAGAACAGTAGACAATCTTTAATTAAAATTTACTAGCTTTGGTCGCGTGGATTAAAAGTTTAAAAAAATATATGTTTGAGTGGTACGCGAGTGTTGAAATGATTCTTTTTCGTATCCTCGGGATAGTTCACATAGTTGTCGAGCTATGCTAATCATTAGTTTTTGTCACTTCCCCCTTAAATTACACCTGTGCAAAAAATTCTGTCAATCCGTTGCTCATTTGCTAAGTGCGCGAGCGTGGAAATGAGTTTTTCCAGATCCCTGGGGAACTGTGTCCAGTAATGCCAGTAGTCTTTGTCACTTCACTACCTCTCAAATATCTTTGAGCAAAAACCCAGGTTTATCCGTTACTCCATTGGAAGTGAAATAAATCAACCAAAAATAATGAGTTTTAAGCTATTGCATAGCTCTTATCGCGGGCTTTGAGCGCGGCGACCGAATGAAGAAATTGCGTAACGTAAATAACCTTACACCCCACTAGTTCTAAAAAACTTACAGTGCCATCTATTAGCGATTTGCGGTACTAAAAGTACTTAGTCAATTTTACTGGTGTAACTTTCTTAGTGTTAATTTATTACATAAACATCCCGCGCCCCAAGGACTATATGGTACTGGTAAATACTGCATAAATAAAAAAAATAAAAAAATATAATTGCATAAGTTGATAAAAAATGCTATTCAATAGCTTTACCGTGGCAGTCCCCGAGTGCCACACGTTTTTTTTTCAGTTCTTTCAGGAACTATGTTGGACAATGCTATTTTCACTGGATACATAGTAGCCTGTGTTACTTTCCACCTCGTTAATTATCACGTTGATCTGTTGCTCCGTTTCGACGTGAAATAAAGACAAAAAAACAAACACACTTTTACTTTTATAATATTATGTAAGGATTTACTGTTGTTACAGATCAACCAGACGGCAACGGAAGAACTCCACTAGGCTTGGCTTGTGGAGGACCAGCAGATTTGGTAGACATCCTGCTTGAAAGAGGCGCTTCCTTGGAAAGGGTGGACCACAGTGGTCTGAGACCTTTGGACAGAGCTATTGGGCAACGAAATGTTCCCGTAAGTAAATCATATACCTAATTACGACAACGCCTGTTGATCTGTCTGACGTGAGTTCGGGCGAAAAACATGTGCGGGCCAAAAAATATCGCGGTGCTAAATCTAAAATGAAAAAAAATTTTTACACCCCGCTGTGCATACTTTCTCGCGAAGCCATCATCGTTTAGCGTAGTCGGGTATACACAATTTAACAATTAACGTAACGCTTCATCATATTAGCCGGAAATCGTCCACTGCTGGACAAAGGCCTTGCCCAAGAATTTCCACGACGACCGGTCCTGCGCTGCCCGCATCCATCGGCTTCCCGCGATCTTCACCAGGTCGTCGGTCCACCGCGTGGGAGGCCTGCCTACGCTACGTAGCGAACGTAACGCGTATCAAAGAATAAAAGGTGTCATCATCATATCAGCCACAAATCGTCCACTGCTGGACAAAGGCCTCCCCCAAGGATTTCCACGACGACCGGTCCTGCGCTGCCCGCATCCATCGGCTTCCCGCAACCTTCACCAGGTCATCGGTCCACCGCGTGGGAGGCCTGCCTACGCTACGTTTTCCGGTGCGCGGTCGCCACTCGAGAACTTTACTGCCCCATCGGCCATCTGTTCTACGAGCTATGTGTGTAATAAAAGGTGTACCAGACTTGAAATATTTGATATTACACAAATAATTTGAATTTGTATGGGAGGTACCTTATTGATTCCTAAAATAATGAACTATTCAGTTTAGTAGGTGGCTGGGTCGATCACGCAGGTTATCTGACCTGAAATACGGTCATTGCCTGGATGGGGTTTGACTGTTAGGAGCATTTTTCTCGACCTTTTCTGCACTTTGCAAGTAACGCAAAGGCGTTGGTGCCGGTTGCTAACGCTAGATGGTAGCTGACGTTAAGGATGTCTTAACGGCGGCTTAAGAAATTTCTGACAGTGTGGTTCGCCACTTCTCTTACGTCTATCAACCCGGAATTGCCCCCCCTTGTGTGGAGTATGGCTGAACCTTCCACAGTTTGGGAAGAGATCCCTGCGCTAGCAGTGGAGACGTTATTGGGTTGTTACCGTACCTAAGCATAAACTACTTCTAATGCTTTTCTTCTCTCAACAGATAGTCAACTGTTTCCTGAGAAAAGGAGCCAAACTGGGTCCAACTACTTGGGTCATGGCGTCAGGCAAACCAGAATTTATGTGAGTACCTTCATTTATCGTGATATATTTGTCAGAGAATTATGGCGTCACTGCTGGGTCCTCGTAGAAAATCGAAGACAGCTGGTGACATCTAGCGTCTTTTGATTGTACGTTCTTCACTTTTAACACCATTAAGAATCATTTCAGTGTATTAAGTGTTTAGTGGCGAATAGCGCCATCTGTGATTTTCTTTGCGTATTAAACGCAAATACCCTGTTCTCAATCTCAATAGCCCTTTTATCTTGAAAAAAAGAGAGAACTCAACGGAAATCGCTCGAACAGGCCTTTACTAGGAGGCACACTGACCTCCGAGATATACTATAACCCAAAGAAAGAAAGGGAGCAATAGTAATTAATAATAAAAAGTAGCTACAGGAAAATGACCTGTTACGTGTATCCTATTTACAGTATAGATTTGCGTAGCAAAGATCTGTACCTAAGGAAACGTCAAGTTGTGGCTTGGGTGTAGTTGATTCGAGGTTGGCAACACAGAATTGAATGTTGGTGATGTTGGTACACGTGACAGGTTAGCCAATCAAACCGAGGTTACTAAAATAACGCGGAGCTCAGGCCACGCACTTGACTTTCCATCAGATAGCGATACTACACACTCGTGGAAGCTAGCCTCGTGTTGAATACACCGCGTTTCCGGGTTACATCCATTTAGATCCGTATCTGTTTACATTTAATTGAAGATATTCATTGTGAAATAATTAAATAGAAGCCTGATCATCGTAATCAAGGTTTTATTTTTTGAAATTTGACATTGGAAGAATGTTCTGGCTAGGAAGCCCTTGACGTTTTGTCTGTTTCCGCACACGTGTTCTAAGAAACAATGCCATGTAATACTGTGTTGGATGATTAAATCATGGATCAAAAGTGCAAATGCGTTTGTTATTGTCGCCTGAGGGACCCAAGTAGGTACTTCTCGAATATGATAAACCAAATAACGAAATAATTACGCCCACAGCCTATTCTTCTTCGTCATATATATTTGTTTTATAGAAGACACCCATACCTGTAGGAACACAAAATAGGCTTAGCCAGGCTAGTGAATGATGTGAGCACACCTGTGCTCAGTTGCCCTCAGTCGTTCCCCGCAAGCACTTGATGCGCATGGTATCGCGTCGTGTTAACTGTGACGTATATGTGCAAGACTATAAAAGTGTTTAGCGTCCGATGGCACAGATGAGATACTAGTTACTTCGTAACAGATATTGCACTTCCTTATAAAACGAAAATACCTACGCATTTATTCACCTACTCCTTCCCATACACGGAAACATGGGTATTAAGGCGCTGTACTTAGCGGTTATAACTGCGTAACGGACGGCGCGTGAATTGCGGCGGCGATAGTACGGCGTTCTAGCGCTGACGAGTGAAGCGCGGCCTGAAGGCCGCGCCAATGTGTAGGTACTTATCTCGCCTGCCCGACCGACTGACGCGGGCCTGCCGAGGGTGTGTGCAGCTTGATGGTAAAATTGATGTCTCTCAATCCACTTCAATAACTCCAAAACAAAGGTGGATTGAACACACTTTATTATTACAGCAGGTTAGTAGGTAATGAAGGTCTACAGCACAAAAACCAGAAACATAAGGAAATAAAGACATTCTAAATGTTCATCTTGCTATTTACAAGGCTGGAGTGATATGCGTCTTTCGTTCTCTGTAGCTGCCAAAACTGATGAGTAAAAAAGTTTTGTTGGTAGCTTAGGTGTAGGTAACGGAATATTTCAAGACTACACAATACTGAAAAGAAAGAAAGTAAGGGCAATCAACAACAACGATGTTACATAGATATCTATGTTAACAATTAACAATAAACATCATAGTATAGTAGTAATAGTAATAATTCTTTATTTGCTCTTAAAAGAGAGATGTAAGAGATGTACAAAAAATTAATGGCTCTCATGTTCAGCCAAAGAAGAGATAGCATGGAAATGTATTTTTTATAGTTTCGCATGCAAATTTTAAAATAAAACAAATAATTAAAGACGTAGTAGGTGCGAGTAGCAGTTGTAAATTGTTAAACTGTAAACACTATAAAAATGAATAGTGTAATGAAATCAATTTTAACGTAACACAATCTATCTTCCAGGCTAATCCTCCTCAACAAGTTGCTGGAAGATGGGAACATGCTGTATCGGAAGAACAGACCTTCAGAAGCAGCCCACCGCTACCAATACGCCCTGAAGAAGATCAACCCTCTAATCAGCGATGAAGGGTTGTCAACGCCAACAACGCAGCCGGTGCCACAAGAACACCTATCGGCTTTTGTTCAGTTGAAAACGAATCTGCTGTTGAATTTGTCGAGATGTAAGAGGAAGCTGAATGTGAGTATGAACAATTTAAGAGATAGAAAAGATTAGAGGGCGTTAAACATTGAGACTGGCCTTGGTATACTTACAAAAGTAGATACAGAACAGATGCCCGTTGGGGTAGTAAAGTTCTCGAGTGGTGACCGCGCACCAGAAAACGTAGCGTAGGCAGGCCTTCCCACGCGGTGGACCGACGACCTTGTAAAGATCGCGGGAAGCCGATGGATGCGGGCAGCGCAGGACCGGTCGTCGTAGAAATCCTTAGGAGAGGCCTTTGTCCAACAGTGGACGTTTTTCGGCTGATATGATGATAATGATGATACTTTCAAAAATATTTCTTTTAATGACAAATTGAAGACCTGTTTTAACGGTTTCGTAGTCAAACTAGGTACACTAATTATAGTTTTGCCATATCCGTCTCTCTATCTGTCGGTATGTCGCAGCCGTTTTTCTCAAAGACTATCACAACTGTAAAGCTGAAATTTGGTATGATTGTATAAATCTGTGACCACTATTAAGTTATGAGGAGAAATCTCAAAAACAATTTTTTGTGTATGCACTTCCCCTACATGTACAGTAGAAGTTTTTTTTTTGTTCACTTACCCTATCGTGTTGGCCATCTTTGATATATTTCTTTCTAATTACTTGTTCGTTTCCTTAATATATAATAAAGTTTTAGGTGGTTATTTTTATTACATTTGTATGTCCCCACCACCCGCTGGCTAAACCACTATTTCAGGAAATCTGATACGTATTGGGAATAGTAGGGCAAAATCAATTTGAGAGGAAAATGATCACGGCAACTATCACGAAAACTATTCTTGGTTTAGAAGTAATAGACAACCAACTTAAGATGTGCAGTTGGATTTGTTAAAAAAATCATAGGTTTTCCATACGAAATATTCAAAACAAACTGCAAAAACAACATACACATTTATTTATTGAAGACTACGGTACCCTAATTTGCGGGTGGTCGACACGCACTTGGACACTTTTTTTAATTCACTTTTTCATAAGTGATGACGTGGACGAAGATGGAAGTAGGCTGGTAAGAATAAATAATAATAATAATCTTGGTAAAGATTCCCCGACACAATGGGACTGGCATCATATGATGATAGGATCAAAAAAGTTAAAAAAATGGTTAAAAGCATTATGTTTAGCGGCGAAACTTACATAAGATGGTGGTGGCTAGCCAGGTGGGTTTAGAAAATACCCTACCACCAACCAAACGGAGTCTTACAAAATTAGACCTTCGCTGGGAATCGAACCCGTGACTTCCTGGTGTAAAGCGAATGGACTTATCATTATGCCAAGGAGGCGATTAAAACTTTTTAAAAGATCATCTTTAGTTAATTAGTGAAAAAAAAGATAAATATATGGACCGAAATTAATAATACTCGTTGATTGATGCCTCCTTTATTGTCAATTTACAACTTTTTTAATTACCGCCAAATCCATGAAATAGCACCAAAGTAATAATCAATTATGAATAATGGTAATAGTAAATAACATAATCAGACATACCTACCTTGTTTTTTTACAGGAACCATCCGAAGCACTAGATCTCGCCGCCCGCGCATCAATTTTGCGTCCAAACGCGTTTGAATGCGCTTACGCAATGGCTCGAGCCATCCTTGCTCTAAACAAGCCTTCGGAAGCGCTTCCGCATGCTAGACGGGCATTACTTTTAGCACCATCATCTGACATCTCAGCTGTCAGAACTCTCAAAGCTTTGCAGCAAGAAATATTGACGAGAATCAACGCTGGTACGCACAGCTTGAACGGAGACAATAGATCGATTAGAAATTTTGATACAATCAGCTTAAATATGCCGTAGTATTTTAGATAAGAATATTGTATAGAAAATTTCTATAATCATAGTAAAGTTCTCGAGTGAAGATCGCGTAGGCAGACCTACCACTCGGAGGACCGATGAATAAATACAGCGCAGGACCGTAGTTGTGGATATCCTTGGTTTTTGTCCAATAGTGGACGTAGTCTCGAAGTTTCGGCTGATATATTATGATGGTGATGATGAAAGAATATTTATTTTTGTGAAGAGGCTATTTTAAATTAAATTTTTTGAACTTGACTGGAGAACTTACTTTGTCAATCATTAAACGTATCAATCATGATCACAATACAAAGCTGATTATCATAAAAATATGTTTTCTTTTATGTAATAACTTCATGACATACCTGCAATTATATTATGTGATGAAAATGACAAAATTATTGTAAATAGAGTTTACATGTGATTTACTCACGTTTTATTTTTTAGTTCAGTTCTTTCTTAGCTTTTGGAGCACCATCTGGACTCGAATAATCCATTTCATTTTTATGTTGTTGCTTGCCATTGTATAAAGCTTTATTTTTCAGTTTTTCAAATTGTAAAAAATCAAATTAATGCAAATAGTGCCTCAAGTTTTACAAAACCGTAGAATAACGTCTTCTATGTTTACTTTGAGTATTTTGTTGTTATTTTGGTTTAAGTAAATTTTGAGTGAAACTCATGAGCCCATTTTCTTGCTTTATTATAATTTATTTAAATTTAATCCTAATTTTATTTTAGTCTACATAGTGTAAACGAAAAAGGCATGATTTTGGTGTTTTTGTGTTGAACTATCTATCTATATAAAATGTACTGAATGATGTATATGAATTACTATTGCTACCTAATTATTTATTTAAAACATGTAACTTTAAAATGATTAAGTGTATTTGATTTAAATTCAAAACTTTTCAAATGTATTTGACATTATTTAATTAAGACTGACAAAATGTAAATTGGTAATTATGATTACAGTAAGTGATTATGAAACAATTATAATGTAATGAGTAAATAAAGCTATAAGGAATTACTATATACTTATAAGTACAATAGTTACTGTGACAGTACATAATTTTATTATGCGTATATCTTAATAACCTATAACGTCCCCACTGCTGGGACCCGGGTCTCTTCCCGAACCTGGGAAGGTTAGGCCATACTCCACACTTGGGGGCCAGTCCGGATTGGTTATAAAAGTTATATTATAATAAATATAAAATAAATTTTCGTATGCTTCAATATTGTTTTTTATTTAATTTGAACATGTCTTATTTAGGGTAAGAACTCCTGTTCCTGTCACTCGCCTCTTTTTATTAACCGACTTCAAAAAAGGAGGAGGTTTCTCAATTCGACCGTATATATGTGTGTTCGCGGATAACTTCGTCGTTTATGAACCGATTTTGACGATTCTTTTTTTGTTGGAAAAAAGATATCCCATGATAAGTAAACCAGGATCTAATGATGACATCCCAGAGAAATCGAGGGGAACCTTAGTTTCCTGTTTGAAGTCGGTTATTTTTTGTTCAAAATTATATGTCGCCCTCTTCTAAAATCATCAATAAAATAACTATTTTGAACGATACAAAGTTTAGTAATAAAAAAATATACAATAATGTTTTGTCTTATGGTATAGATAAAGGGGCTAATGACAGGAATAGGGAGTCTTTTTTTTTATTCACAATTGGTAAACCCTTGACAACATCTCACCACTAAATTAATTATTCTTACCACTAAAAACAGTGGTTGTTTTAAGGTTATTTTTACAAATGAAAAACGAGACAATATTAAGTAAAGCTTAGAACCGGTCGTCGTGGAAATCCTTGGGGGCGTTCAGCAGTGGACGTCCGTCGGCTGATATAATGAATAAGTAATTACAGCTGATACAGTTTTAATTAGGTAGAATTGATTTGGTTTATTTTGGATCAATAGCCTCAGAATTTACTTCTATAGGTGTAGCATGAGAAGTGACCATTTTATTATGAAGCTCAAAAGGGGCTCTTCTCAACACACCGTCATTATAAGGCCTTATTGAAAGACTACCCACATCTTTACCATTCGACCTCAAATACACTGGAAGCAATACTAACGGCTTTCGGGAGATAACTTGAGGTTTTATAGCCATTGTCTGAACTGCAGGAGCGGAATTAGAGTCGAAAAATTTGTTATATACGTCGATGATTGTATTATTCTTTGTTGTTTTTTTGGTAGAAGTTGGTTGGAAACTGTGTGTAGGCATATTGTGCTGGAAACGTGGAGCATAACTTGGTCCATTCGGTAAAAAGAAGAGGTGTTGGTAATGCATCCTTTGGGGGGGTTTGTTCTTATCGATTGGTGATGTTGTAGCCATTTCTGTGAAGATCTTGTTGCACTGATGGGTATGCTTGCGTTTGGACATTGGGCATGTCTGTAAAAAAAGACAAATGGAATAAGTATGAAATTAAATTTTTTGACAAATATAAGGTTCTACATAATTATACTGTTTGTATGAAATGTTGAATGTACCTGTTATTTAATAAAGGGCTAATAGATGTGATTCTGAACACCTTTCCCCGAGGAACATATATTATGACCAAATCGCAAAAAAATTTAACTCAAAATAATCGATTAGCTGATCAGCCAACTTGGTAACCTACTAGCTGGTACCCGGCGTGTCGATGTCATAGAAGAAATAATATGAAATTTGAAGTTATCTTGTTCAATTATTATCAAACTATATACCTCCTACACTACACTGGAGTACTAGGAGGAATAATTCCGTAATAGGTACAATGTTTTCATATGAAATAAATAAATAAAAAATGAAATGTTATATTACTGGCGCAAGATGGCATGATTTTTCCGCCATCTTCGTTATATTTCAGCCAATTTACATAAAACTTTATGGCGTACACCGCCGCCAACGATCTACTTTGTAACCACTTTTTACTTCAATAAGGAAAATTTTTCAATAAGGATTATTTTCATCGAAAAAAATTGTTTTGTGGTTTACAGGATATGAGGAGTGATTTTTATTTCCTCGAATTCCATTTGAATACACAGAACTAAAACCGTTGGTGGCTCAGCCGGTTACGACTCGGTTCTTCTAACCAGAGGTACCGGGTTCAAATCGGGACGGCCAATGTACCAATGATTTTTTCAAAACTTACGTACATACTTACCGATTGCTTTAACGGTGAAGGAAAACATCGTGAGGAAACCTGCACACGCCTGCGATGAAACTCGAAGGTTGTGTGTGAAGTTGACCAACTCGCACTGGGCCCGCGTGGTCGACTAAGGCCTGATCGCCCTAATTCAGGGTAGGCTCGAGCCCCTCGGTGGGGACGTATATGAGCTGATATGATGACACAGAAAAACATATCCTAATGCTCATTTTTTTCTAGTTGTAACTGCTGCAATTTTAATCGAAACATTATGAAAATTTATGAACTTCTTAACACTTCTTAACTTTTTTTTTACTTTTTGGAAATTCTTGTTATTATATTAAAGTACTAGCTGTCCCGGCGAACTTCGTTCCACCCTACACTACACTACACTACACTGCCCTAACCTACACTACATTACCCTACCCTACCCTATCCTACACTACCCTACCCTACACTACCCTACCCTACACTACCCTACCCTACACTACCCTACCCTACACTACCCTACACTACACTACCCTACCCTACACTACCCTACCCTACACTACCCTACCCTAAACTACACTACCCATCTCTACACTACCCTACCCTACACTACACTACCCTAACCTACACTACATACACTACTCTACACTACCCTACCGTACACTACCCTACACTACCCTAACCTACACTACCCTAACCTACACTACCCTACACTACACTACACTACCCTACCCTACACTACCCTACCCTACACTACCCTACCCTACACTACCCTACCCAATACTACAATACCCTACACTACACTACCCTACCGTACACTACCCTACATTACACTACACTACCCTACCCACCCCTACACTACACTACCCAACCCTACCCTACCCTACATTACCCTACACCTACACTACACTACCCTACCCTAAAACCAATTATTTTTTGACAGATTTTTATTTTTGGATTTTTTTTTATTTAATTCCGAGCGTTTTCATATTTATTCACCTTTTAAACCTTCTCTGGACTTCCACCAATAATTCAATACCAAAATTAGCCAAATCGGTCCAGCCGTTCTCGAGTTTTAGAGAGACAAACGAACAGCAAAAAAATATACTTGTGTATGTATAAAAACTCGAAGGTTGTGTGTGAAGTCAACCAAAATTATTATTTTTTATTTAATTCCGAGCGTTTTCATATTTATTCACCTTTTAAACCTTCTCTGGACTTCCACAAATAAATGAATACCAAAATTAGCCAAATCGGTCCAGCCGTTCTCGAGTTTTAGTGAGACTAACGAACAGCAATTCATTGATAGATAATAAATTCAAGACCACAATTTTCGCACGATTGACGTAACAGCCACGTTGCAGTACGAGCTGACAAGAACTTTATTTCCAAGCTATTTCGTTCGATGTTTGAAAAATCATGAATCGAGTTGCTAATTTTAGAAACGGAGGAGCCTTCATAAATTGTACACCTAACCTGAACCTTCCTCATAAATTACTTCGTCCATTGGTGAAAACCGTATGAAAATTCGTTCCGAGTTTTTCAGTTTATCGCGTCAGACGCGGCGGGAGGATTTTTTTAATATGCAGGATGTAAAAAAATGGTGTAGGACCCGTAACTGGGGCTTCTACTCATCAAACTAAACAACTTATGTTCTACAACTTCGCTAAAATCTCAAAAAATTTGAACCCTTCATACTAAAATGCACAAAATTGGTCAATCAGCTGATCGATTTGTATGAAGAGCAATTTTTTTTCGTGATTTCAAGCAAAGTCGTAGAACAAAAGTTGTTCAGTTTGATGAGTAGAAGCCCCAGTTAACGGGACCTACACCAGTTTTGTTACACCCTGTATAGTGATGGAAAGTCCAAAATTTTATTTGCGATTTTTCTATAGGTTCCTTGGACAACGTTATGTAGGATCACGAGCAGAAACCCTGTATAAAATATCAGGTACAGTAAAATAAAAAAAAACGGTATAAAATGGCAAAATATAACATGTATCATATAAATGTAGGTACTACGTAGGTGTCGTAAGTTCTATTCTATGAATGTCTATGATGACCGCTATGCAATGATACTATTTCACTCTTAGTATAGGTACTCAAGATTGTTTTTTCTTTGTTAACATAATGTACAGAGGTGAGCACATCAAGCTAGACACTTTAGACTTTGTACCGTTCTTATTCCGTATGCGCATGGATCAGAATCGCACTACGAGTGTCTAGGTTGATGTGCTAGCCTCTGTACCTAAGCAAAAGGCAATATATTTTATAGCAGCAGCGACTCACACTTCAAAGAAAAACAAAGTGTACTAAAATAATGAACTAGAATCATGAATGACATACAGAGGTTACCATAGAACAGCCCTATAGCTACGTTCCTGATGGGAATATTAAGAATTGATCTAGGTCATAGATCCTAATAAACATGTGTTGTTTACAACAGCTTTTATCTCATTGATTTCCGATTTGTATTTTTAAATGTACATTTATTTTTGATACAACACGCACTTGGCCACAGCCGTCATACTTAACTTGCCTTTTAAATAAATTATATATGCCCTTCTATTTTCAGTTCCTTTAGATGTCCTAAAATAATTTCGTAAAATAAAACAATTAATAAAATTCCTAGAAACAGACGTAGATCAAAAAAATCGCCAGTTAAAAACTTAGAATTTCCTAGAGAAAATCCTCGAGTGCCGTTCTTCGTCGTGGATCACCAAAGTAGGAAAGGTGTGTGTTCCCACTTGTCGGGAGAAAAGTGAGATTATCTGTCAGGCGAATTGATGTGCTTGGGTCAAACATTTATCAAAAAAATAAAAATGTCCCTAACTGTAGGATTATATGTCTCAGGTAGACGACTTATTTGTTTAAATTAAACTAGATTTAATTCCTTTTTTTTCTTTTTTTTAATTAAAAATTTGAGTGCGTTTGGCTGCACCTCACCTGATGGTAAGTGCCGATGCAGCCGAGGATGTGACACGCAAGCTCAAATAGTGCCTATTCACTCTCGTCTTGAAGATTCCTAAATTATACGAATCGGGGAATACAGACGCCGCAAGGGAATTCCACTCCTTGGCCGTTCGCATGATGAACGAAGACACAAAAAGCTTCGTGCGTAAACGTGGAACATTGACGACAAAGGGGTGGAACCGCCCTCCGCACCTGGTCGTCCGATAATGAAATGGAGAGGGGGGAATGAGGTTGTGAAGCTCCAGGGCACACTCTCCGAAATGAATCCTGTAGAACACCGATAGACAGGCGACTTTGCGGCGATGCTCGAGGCTTTGGAGCCTGTTTGATACTATTATAATAATTTAACTCACCGTTAACATAAAATCAACGACATTCAACAGTTTCTTCGATGTGTGACAGTATCCATAATACAAAGGCTGGGTTGAGAAGGCATTCAGATATACGTCAGACAGCGCCGCCCAGGCCTCTTGGCTGGTGAAGTTGCGAATCGTATCCTTCATTTTGAAGTAGTCCATGAACCCGTATTTGTTCAGGGCTCCCATCTTTTTAATCACGCATGTTGTTGGTTCCGATTGTTGGCACTGAAATAAACATTACGATTTTTCTTTAACTCATGTAAGTATCATGATAAAAGCCTCATAGTTTGTAATAAATACTACGTAAGCCAGAATGGCGCAGGATTGTGAATAGGCAAGTGCGTGAATTCGAAGACCAACGTAAAGCTGACCTTGATACCAAACGCGACCAGTTAAAGACCCAACCACCTTCAACCATTGCATACAATTACGAGGGTGGCATACTTAAATGCCCTCAGTGCGCGAGGAGTTTCACTGCGAAGATTGGCTACATAAACCATCTTCGAGCGCACGCGCGGCAAACCGGCTAGGAGTCGAAGTAGTCGCCATGACCGAAATCGGTCGGATAGATCATTATCATCACGTAGGTAGGACGACCAGGTGAAGGTTGCGGAAAGCCGCTAGATGTAGGCAGTGCAGGAGCGCTAGCTGTGGAAATCCTTGGGGTAGGCCTTTGTCCCGCAGCAGTGGATATAGTAGGTATATGTACTTACTGTTTCTCTAAAATTCCACCAACTCTTTTTCTTTGGTGGTTCAGTAACTGGTACGTACTCCATGCGACTGATGGAGTTGATCCCGCACTCAGATAACACCTCATGGTTCACTAGATTTGGTATTCCGCAGAATAAGCGACGGTTTTTCTGTGGGAAAAAAAACAAGTAATTACTTGTACGAGTACAATTTAACCAATTTGTTTTAATATTTTGTTATGTTGCGGTGCTCTTAAAAATTTGCCGCCGCCTAACCAAATAATTTTAGTACCTTTTTATTTTTATTTTTTAATTCATAATTGGTAAACCCTTGACAACATCTCACCTGGTGGTAAGTGACGATGTTGCCAAAGAGGAAGCGGGCTTACCAAGATTCCCTAACGCAATGGGGAACTGGCTATCTTATCTTCATGCCGGAACACACCAATGATATCAACATTGATATTTGGCGGCAAGACTTAGATAACCAAACAAACCGAGTCTTACAATTGACCCCGCCAGGAATCGAACCCGCGACCTCCCGTGTTAAGCCAGTGAACTTTCCCTCTGAGCTACGGAGGCGGTTTACCTATTGTGTTATGTTACGAAACGTTTTTCATAGTCAGTACCTACGCAAAATTTGGACTTCATACAATTCGATTGGCTTTATTAAAAAAAATTGTATGGAATCCAATTTTTTCCAGAATTGACTAAGGGTTCCATGGGAAAAGTGGTACAGTTTTACAAGTAGAGGTACTTCTTATAGCGGCGGCAGATACTCGTATTTTGAGAGAACTTTTTTTATTTTATTATATCAGCTCATATACGTCCCCACCGAGGGGCTCGAGCCTACCCTGAATCAGGGCGATTAGGCCTTAGTCGACCACGCGGGCCCAGTGCGGGTTGGTCGACTTCACACACAACCTTCGAGTTTCTTCGCAGGCGTGTGCAGGTTTCCTCACGATGTTTTCCTTCACCGTTAAAGCAATCGGTAAGTATGTACGTAAGTTTTTGAAAAACTCATTGGTACATTGGCCGTCCAGATTTGAACCCGGTACCTCTGGTTAGATGGACCGAGTCGTTACCGGTTGAGCCACCGACGCTTTTACTTTACATTCATCAATATTTTTCCAAGATCTTAATAATTATGTTTGTAAACTTACTGTATGGAGAAATCAAAAGTTTAAAAAATCAGAGTGCCTTATTACTAAAACTAGCTGATTCCCGCGGCTTCACCCGCGTGGACCACATTTCTATGACTTTTCGAGGGTGCGCAGTGCGCGAGCCGCAAGCGGCTCGCGAGCGTGGTAAAAAGTAGCCTATGTCTTAACCCAGGTCCTAATCTGTCTACCTACCAAATTTCAGCCAAATCCGTTCAGTAGTTTTTGCGGGAAAGCGTAACAGACAGACAGAGTTACTTTCACATTTATAATATTAGTAGGGATTATATCTTTGATTCGTTGAAGTCTTTTTCACACTGACATTTCTAAATAAATAAAGTTACTTTATATAAAAAAAAATAGAAAATACTTACAGGTCTGAACTTTGAGGCACTGATTTGACAAGTGACGCCATCTTGCGATACTTTGGAGCGTCTGCAAAAAATACTTGTGATGTGATGTGAGCAACGAACTCAGAGATGCGAGCAATTCTTGTAAACATTATAATTGATTTCTCGGAAACGGCTCAAACGATTATAATGAAATTTTGTATTTAGATAATAATTTACATTCTAAGTCTATTTAGACAGATGTCATCGCCAAGAAAATACGTTTTCACACAAAAAAAATGTTTAACTACTCAAGAGTAGATGGCGCTACATTCCTAGGAAACTCTGAGGATATCCCACCTTTTTTTTCTATCCAACTTTTTTTTGATTCCTCGTTTTAAACCCCCGACGCAAATAGAGAGGTGTTATAAGTTCAACGTATGTAGGTATATGTGTGTCTGTCTGTGGCATCGTAGAGACCAAACGGACGAATTGATTTTGATTAAGGTTTTTTTTGTTTATAAGTTTCCCAGATTGAGTGACATAAGCTATGATTCAATAAAATCTGTTCAGCCGTTTGAAAATAATCAGCTCTTTTCTAGTTGTTAGAGGAATGTGCTGAGCAACTTCCACAGGCCACCTTGACCTGATGCTCCTCACCAACGCTTGACGTATCTAAGGCTGTTTCCATTACTTCGTAGTGCATCGATATGACAGCAGCGCCGAAAACGTCGCGATTGGCGGCTCAGTATGTTTTTTATACATCGTACTTAGTGCATCGATACGACCGCAGCACCGACAGCCTTTTTTTTCGAAAGGACAAGCTCGTTGTTGGCCGTGGGAGCCTTTACAACTTCACCGAGCAGGGGAGGCGAGTACGGAAGACACTCAACCTAGTGCAAAACAAAAAAATGCAACTGCCTAAGGGCACCCAGGTGGGCACGGACCTCAGCTTAGGTCGTTGCTTAGACGGGGGAGGATCGGAGAGAAGCGGCCTGGTACATACCGGTAGCCCTGGTAAGCGCCAGAAGCGGGGGGACGCCGCCCTCGCCGGCGAGGGCAGAATGTCGGTGTAGTGTTTCTCTGTGGGTTAGGGGGCCGGGTCATGGCAGCTACGGCTAGCGTGGTCGGGTCGTCGGGGTCAGTGAGTACATGTCTGGGGTGTCAGATTACGTGAATGGGGTTCGCGGGTAGCTCGTAAACGGCGCCGTTTACGAGTAGGGGGTTGGAGTGGTGTTCGGCAGACTTGAAGTATCGGATGGACGCCTGCTTCAGGTATTGAGCTACAGTGGGGAGCTCTAATTTGGATGACCTGAAGTTCGTATATGAGACGGGGACTGGTGTGAGCGAAAGCTACACCGGCGTAGGTAAGAATGGAGCGGACGCAAGTTTTGTAAAGTGTCACCTTATTTCTAAGGGACAGTTTACTCCGCTTGTTTGTCATGGGGTAGAGACGGCCTAGTACGAACGCGGCCTTGTTGCGTACTCGTTCTATGTGGTCCCGCCGACAGCCGCAACCGCTTTCCGTATGTAAGACTGTTTCCATACTTCGTAGTCATCGACTTATTAAGTCGATGTTCGTAGTGCATTAATATGACCGCAGCGCCTTATGTTTTCCGCCCATGTCATGCAGCCTGCAGTCGCAACTTGGAATCATTCTTTCCCTACTTAGGGAGTACCTATAAATAGATACTACAGTAAATAAAATAAACTTACTTGCAAGGATCAGTCTTTTTAGCATGTGGACAGTTCTGAAACACAACAAAATAAATCAAAATTTGAAGAAAAAAAACCATGATCCGACGCGTCGTCTTTTCAAATATTTACATTTAATAAAAACCAAAACCTACCTCAGAGAGCACATCCATGGTGCAAGCAAGGACTTTGTTAATCTCGCACTCCTCAGTATAATCCTTTAAAGGCCTGGCCAGGCAGGTCGTGACAACCCTAGCTTTGGCCTTAGACCAATCTGAGTGGAAGTCTGTCACGTTATCTAGCAGTTTGGAAAACGCATCGATGTCTACTGAACCAGAGTCTGATATGATGCCAAGTTTAGAGAAAACGCAGGTTTCTTTTTCACACTGAAAGGAAGATATTTGGTTGGTGAGATCTTAAATTAATAATTACCTATCTACATGAAACACTCTGGCAGTTTGAGTTTATTTAGATGTAGCTCGTAAAACAAATGGCCGTTGGGGCGGTAAAGTTCTTAAATGGCAACCGCGCGCCGAAAAATGTAGCTAGGTAGGCCTCCCACTCGATTGACCGATGACCTGGTGAAAGTCGCGGGAAGATGCTGGATGCGGATAGCGTAGGACCGATCGTCGTGGGAATCCTTAAGGGAGGCCTCTATCCACCAATGGACATCCTTCGGCTGATATGATGATGATGATGAGACGTAGAGAGAAAGAACTAAAAACTAAAAAATTGTTTACAAGTTGTGTAAATTTAAAAAGTCTTTTAATGTATATGTCGCCGTCATCTGGTTGAATCTGCTATTTGATTGAATGACTAGCGCGTTTATTGAATGACGACATTCAATTGAATGACTAAAGGACAACTCGTCAGGTTGTTTAATGTAACGTTCAACGTCTTGACTGAACGTCATTTAGCCAAGTTGTTAAATGGGATATTCCGAATAAAAACCGACGATTTCTTCTTCTGCGAAGCATTCTGCAACCGACCGAACCTAATATCGCTCGCTTCGCTCGCTCATGTACAGTTTTTTTAGAAAAATCTTATTTTTGCCAACTCCCTTTTCGTTGCATGGAAATTTACGTTCACAATGTGAACAAGAAACTAAGTTACAAAGCCCTTATTCTCACAAATAAACTAAACAATAACTATGAACCAAATTTCAATCACCTGACTGATTTTACGTCCGCTCTGTTCAAAGGGTTATGTTACCACCCGCTAACTAGTTGGACGTTGAGTGAGCTTGTTCAATCAACGTTCGGCCTAGTCATTCAGTTGAATGTCGTCATTCAATGAACGCGCTAGTCATTCTTTCAAATAGCAGATTCAACCAGGTGACTGCGGCATCTATAACGTGTGCTCAATAAGCCAGCGTCTAAGTTTGTCTTACATCATGGGTTGTTATCGAACAAGTTGATGTAAATAAAAGCAGCTATCCATGATAAAAGGAATGAAATAAGAACTTACAGTGAGCGGCACAACTTTGACATCATTGACTTTGGGTTTCAGTGTAGTCGTCTCAGCAGCAGGTTTGGCCACATCTTTGACCACAAGTCTGGTCGGCATGGACCAGTTGAGATGAAAGTTGCAATCTGAGCGCCATGTCGGTTGTATGAACTCGTCCATATCGCAGCAGTCTAGAGGGTCTATGGATTGGTAACCCTGGTAAAAAAAAATGTTACTCCGCCTGTTGTTAACCGCCTCCGTAGCGTAATGTTTAGTCTATTCGCTTCACACTAGGAGATTGCAGATAATATTCCAGACAACGATTTTTTTTGACGCTTAATCAGAAAAAAAACGGGAAGTGGTTTGCCTTAAGGGTCCAGAAACACAGACTGCATTCCAGCTGCAAATACCTAGTTCGGATGCAGTTAAAACGCAACTAAGAGAACTGCATTTAAACTGCGAATTTGCTACCAGCTTGCAGTCGAAATAAAGTCCGTGTGTCCGGACCCTAAAATGCAAATTTTGAAACGGACTACATACATTGCAAATTAAATAAAAGCTTGTAAATAAGTGAGGGGCACATGGCTCATAGAATAGATGGCCGTTGGGGCAGTAAAGTTCTCGAGTGGCGACCTCGCACCGGAAAACGTAGTGTAGGCAGTGAAGTGAACCTAGTGAAGATCGCAGGAAGCCGCTGGATGCGGGCAGCGCAGGACCGGTCGTCGTGGAAATCCTTGGGGGAGGCCTATGTCCAGCAGTGGACGTCCTACGGCTGTTAAGATGATATGATAATGAAATAAGTATCTGCTAATTAGCGCCACTTTGTAACTACAATATTTCATAGAGTTGATAGTATCCCTCCGGAACCATGGGTCTTCTTTCCCGATCGGTCCACTAGTCAAACCGTCTACTTTCCCGATCGGTCCACTTGCTTTTCCTCATAAATTATATTTTTTCGTTTAGTTTTTTATATTTACTCAGCGAATAATAATTATTTTTACTGATGGAGGCGCTAGTTAGGTAAGTACCTAGTTAAAGTAAATGTAATTTATGATATGAGTAATCTCCAAATGTTCGAAAGGTATTTTTAAGACACTTACTGCATATTCGCTTTCTCTATCATTTGTCATCGCCGTAGTGGCGGTTGTCGTCGTCCTGTTGAACTGAAAATTAAATAAAAATCTGGTTGTCATGAATATTCAAACGTAAGGGCCAGTACAATACAAACCAGCGGCGCACGAGACGCGACGACGACGCGGCGACGCACAGTTTTTAAGGCTTTAAGAAGCCTCAATCCGAGTAGGTAGATACGTGTTAAAATAATATCGAACGTAAGTCTATTTATTTTAAGTTCAAATCAATGTGGGATTTAACGCGGCTGTTACGTGGAAACCGAACTAGCAATTCTTGATTTTTACATGTTTTTATTACTTATTTTATTACTTAATACGCTATGCACATTTGCGTAAAGTACCTACTCGATTATAAATTGAAACGAATGCGACGTCGCTATGATCATTATTTTCGAGTCTTGAATTTTGTTGATGGTGAATAAATCATGATGTACAGTCCGGGGTTTTAGGGAGAGAGAGTCGGCGTGGGGTTGGTAAAGGAGTGGTGTGTAAAGGGTTAAGGGGGTCAGAGGCAGATGAGATGATAGAGTTAAATACTCTTACCTCACTTAGTTCAACTATTTTTAGTTGATTTTCGTTGCTGTTGGTTTTTGATTGTGGAGTTGACTGAAATAACAAAATATATAATGAATAAAAAAATTGATTAATAGAAACAAGGCTGTAGCACGGAGATGAATATATATGACATTTTCATGATTTTCTCCTTGCACTATATAAAACATAATATTTGTTTATACTGGAACCGGTTTCGTAGTCCAAATTTTACGAAACCGGTAACGAATTTTAAGCAGCCACAGACACAAATAGCTTTAAAAATAAGTTTTTTTCTATTTTCTTACCGTGAAAACAATTGGATAAGCCGGTCGAGCCGGATGGTCGTAGTAATTGGTTAAAGCATTGAAGCCGCACTCATTCAGAATAGACAACATGAATAAGTCAGGTAGACTGCAACATTTTGAGCTGAAGTACTGAAAGGAAAAAATTGGGATAAAGACTGCATCAAAAATAAATTATGAACTCTGGATCTTTAAAATTACTCTCCTACTGATTTTAAAAAAAACCATACTCGTTTTGTTTTCCATCATGTCTTCAATTCTTAATTCATCAAAGTCACAAAATCATAGATATAACTTAATTTGGCTGAACAAGACACAATACATTATAACAATACACAAACAAATACCTAAAGGCGAAAACTTCTCAATGTTCCTTAACTAATTGATGTTTGATCATATAATGTAACATAGTTATCCTTAAACAATAAATAATAAAATAAGTAAATAATAAAAAAACAAAGAAATTAAACTAAGTGACAAAGATTACCTACTAAATGAATGAAAAAGAAAATAAAACAGTGTCAGTGGTGCCAAGTGAGCAAAAGTGGTCCAGGCTAAGCATTAATGTTGTGAGTTGTGGGTCGCAAAGTACTTACTCACGACGTTATTTTTCAGTCTAAACCAATAAAAATGTACACGCACTTCAGTGGTTAGCCTTACCTATAGAAAAACTATGATGTCACGCCTAGGTATTTTATCAGAACATAATGTCAATTTGAGTGATGACAAAAATTAACTCAAAAGACTAGCAGTCATCATCCCTAGTGTATTGAAAGAGACATACTTCTACCTTTGTCTCAATTGCAGCATTCTCTCTTTAGACATAAACTCATCTCCCTTCCTCAACAATACACGCACACACACACACACACACACACACACACTCACACACACACACACACACAAACACTCAGACACAAACACACCCACACGCACAATCATTAGAAATCATTGAACAATCTCTACTAAGTAGTCATGGTATTTTTTCTTGCCTTACCGGAAAAACTGTGAAGGAAAACATCGTGAGGAAACCTGCACACGCCTGCGAAGAAACTCGAAGGTTGTGTGTGAAGTCGACCAACCCGCACTGGGCCCGCGTGGTCGACTAAGGCCTGATCGCCCTAATTCAAGGTAGGCTCGAGCCCCTCGGTGGGGACGTATATGAGCTGACATGATGACCGGAAAAACTAAAATTCTATAAAAATCGCAGTAAACAAAGTTTAAGCTAGGTACTTACATTTTTCAAAAACCATTCTGGTCTTCTCTCCGTAGGCAAGTTCCTTTCTAGGTTCTTGTAACGACTGCAAATAGAAAGTTAAGTTATTTACATCAACTTTTTTTGTATATTGCTGTCTTTATCTGCCAATTTACTAATTTTTAGATCTACCGTTTTTGACGTTTTAAACTCCGTGGCGTTATGATTAAGGCCCTTAGCTTCACAACAGGAGGTCGCGGGTTCGATTCCCGGCGGAGTCTAACTTTGTAAGATCCGGTTTGGTTGTTGGAAGGGCATTTTCTAAGCCGGCCTGGCTAGCTACCATAATCTTATCTAAGTCTTGCCGCCAAACATCAATGCTAAAAATATTTATGTATTCCGGCTTGACAATAAAATAGCCAGTTCCCCATGTTGTTTAAGAATCTTGGTACGCCCGCTTCCATCTCCGGCATCATCGTCACTTACCATTAGGTGAGTTTATGCCAAGGGCTTACCAAATGTGAATAAAAAAATCACACATAAAAGAACAAGTTTTACGGTCGTGACCTAAAAAAGGGTGACCTTACGTTCGGACACTTTTGACCTTGTGAGGTCAAAAGTGTCCAAACGTAAGGTCACCCTTTTTGGTCATAGAGGTATACTTGAGCGGTTTTTCCTCTCTAACACAACTATTAGAATTTTTATATCCTTGTCTCATGCCAAACAATTATCCGAACCTTTTTTCAAGTTTGCTTTGTATCTATTTCTTTTATATGTGATCTAAACTTAACTTACTTCCTGGAGTTCCAGGCATAATACAAACTAAAAATTAAAACAACTGCCCCAAGCATAAATAAATTATTATGAATTATCATGTATAGAAACTTCTCACTAACACATATGTATATAGTATTCAAATATTCATTGATTAATTACTATGTACTTATTAATCTCATAGAACTTAATTAATTAACTTAATTAATTATTTTTTAATTTGTGCTCGTATTTTAGTAGGAGTTCTTCTATTTATTTTTCTAAATTATGAAATAACGAAAAGTTAGTGAAAGTTTTTTCACCCGGACTACGGATATTTAGCTATTCAGCGTCACATCTTAGTAGGTAGTGTTTATACATTGCTGGGGCAGTCGCCTATACTTCATCAAGCCATGTCCTTTCTTAAAGATTGGCTGAAAGAGATCCCTGTATAAGAAAAGTCCGCCTTTGTCCTTATTTGTTGTTATAATTGGTCGCACATTTAAGAATTCACAAACAAACCTTTGTGAAAATAAGTATTTGAATCCAGCAAGACTTGTTAGCGGCGCGCAGGCGTCATCTTTCCTCAAACTATCATCAGGACAGTTCTGAAAACAAAAAAAATAACTATAAACATTCTACTCACAGATTATTTAACTTGCACTCGCTTCACGTCAGGAGGTCGCAAGTTCAATGCCTGGCAGGGTGCAACGGTGCTTCGGTTTTGTTGGTGGTAGGGCGTTTCCTGAGCCTGCCTGGCTAGCTATCTACCACTGCCTTATCTAAGTATTGCCGTCTTTTAGCTTTATGTTTCATTTCATTTCCCATGTTGTGTTTCATCATTTTAACAGCCTCTGTGGCGTAAGCACACCAGGAGGTCGAGGGTTCGATTCCCGGCGGGGTCAATTTTGTAAGACTCGGTTTGGTTGGTGGTAGGGCATTTTCATTGCCCACCTGGCTAGCTGCTACCATCTTATCTAAGTCTTGCCGCCAAACATCAGTGTTAACAGCATTGATGTGTTCCGGCTTAAAGATAAGATATCCAGATCCCAAATGCGTTCCCAGATTCCCCATCTTGGTAAGCCCGCTTCCATCTTCGGCATCATCGTCACTTATCATCAGGTAAGATGCTGCCAAGGGCTTACCAATTGTGAATAAAAAAAAGTATTAAGTTAGTGCAAGGGCGTTGCTAAAGTGGGCGCAGAGTAAGTCGGGTTTGATGTCATTTTTCAACTCTGAGAACAGCATCTGAGCTACTATTTCATAAAGCGCCATAGTTCAAGTTTACAGAGATCGAACTTACAGTAAGTAGGTAGTAAAAAACCGGCCAAGTGCGAGTCAGAACCGCACACAGAGGGTTCCGTACCATCATACTAGATGACGCTAGTACAAAGGGTTCCTTACCATCATACTAGATGACGCTAGTACAAAGGGTTCCTTACCATCATACTAGATGGCGCTAGTTTTTTGACGTTTAAAAAAAAACAAGTTTTTTTTTGTATGGAGGGAGACCCTCTTATTTTTTCAGTTTTTTCTAATTTTTAGTATTTGTTGCTATAGCGGCAATAGAAATACATAATCTGTGAAAATTTCAACTGTCTAGCTGTCACGGTTTATGAAATACACTGGTGATAGACGGTCAGACAGACAGACGGACGGACGGACAGCGAAGTCTTAGTCTTAAACCAAAAAAAGATCGGTTAAAGTCTACCTATATAGGTGTAAACAATATTCATTTGATTTATAAACAATATTTATAAATCAAATGAAGCTAACAAAAAGTGATGCGCAGCGTAAAAACTTTCGATGAACCCTACAATTTTTAAGGTACAAGCTTTCATTTGAAAATAGTTTTAATTATTTCATATTTTTCTCAGGAAACCCTTCCATTTATATCAGGGGGTTCATAAAAAATAGATAACTGGTCTGCAATCTTTGGGCGTCCACCATATTTGATTTAGAATGATGTCACTTCGTGCTCCAAATTTAACGTGTATGCAATATTTCAGCTCAATCGAAAACCGGGAAGTGGCTCTAATTTAGCTTCCAAGATTATTTAACCCAAACTAACTAACACAAGTTAATATAAAGCTTTTATAATTATTTTTTTTAAATTTAAATCATCAATCGAATAAGTAAAGTAATATTGCTATGAAATCGAGGATTTTAAATTCTAATTTTTATATTATTATTTTTTACTTATTTTATTGGTTATTTGTACATATTTACATATACGTATATTCTGAGTGTCAATTTTACTGTAATGTTGACATTTTAATTTTTAATGTCATTTTTATTTTTAACGATTTAGTTTTTTATTTTTAATGACGTTTTAATTTGCAATGTTTGCTTTGCTTTATATTCTGGATTTTTCTTCTTTGTATACTACTACATTCAAGTACAATAATATTGTTATGAATTGAAAAATGAAACACACAATAGTAACATTTATTTAAAAGCCACTCTGTAATTTCCAGCTTAAGACACATTTTTAAATCTATTAAAAAGTTTATTATTTATATATATACATACATTATATATATAAACAAAATATATATAAATCTCGTGTCACAATGTTTGTCCTCAATGGACTCCTAAACCACTTAACCGATTATAATAAAATTCGCACACCATGTGCAGTTCGATCCAACTTGAGAGATAGGATAGGGTAGGGTAGGGTAGGGTAGTGTAGGGTAGGGTAGGGTAGTGTAGAGTAGTGTAGGGTAGGGTAGTGTAGTGTAGTGTATGTAGGGTAGGGTAGGGTAGTGTAGGGTAGGGTAGTGTAGTGTAGGGTAGTGTAGGGTAGGGCAGGGCAGTGTAATGTAATGTAAGGCGGTACGAAGTTCGCCGGGACAGCTAGTATATATATATATATATATATATATATATATCTGGATATTTACGTGGGGTGGGTGAGGTCGGAATCTAGAGAACGGCAAGGGAGTCTTTCTGTACATTAGTACCACTTATACAGGGTGTAACCAAATTGGTGTAGGTCCCGTTAACTGAGGCTTCTACTCATCATACTGAGCAACTTTTGTTCTACGAATTTGACCTTTGACCAATTTTGTGCTTTTTAGTATGGAGGGTCCAAATTTTTTTTTGAGAATTGACTATGGCTTCCTTGGGGAAAGTTGTTCAGTATGATGAGTAGAACCCCCAGTTAACGGGACCTACAAAAATTTTGTTACATCCTGTATAATATACTTTACATAAATAGTTCAACTGTTATCACTTGGCAGAGGAATGTAGGTAACGACCACTAGAATTAGAACTACACTAATAGATCGTAATACCGATAATATCGTAATTTAAGCGAAACAAACTTTTTCTTAGTAGGTACAGTCAGTCACCACAGCCACCATAAATCAATTTATCGTTGTATGTAAGCTGATTTTGTTTCCTAAGTTTTTTTTACAGCCTTTTTTTTAATTCACAATTTTGTAAGGCCTTGACCTCATCTCACCTGATGGTAAAAGACGATGATGCCGAAGATGAATGTTGTTGGCATTGATGTTTGGCGGCAAGATTCAGATGACGGTGGAAGCTAGCCAAGCGGGTTTAGAAAATGCCCTTCCACCAACCAAACCGAGTCATACAAAGTTAGACTCCGCCGTGAATCGAACCCGCGACCTACTGATGTGAAGCTAATGGACAACCATTACGCCACGCATAGATCAGCTTATACTGGTAACGTCCATTTGACAATATGTAGGTACATGTCAAATGAGTCCTTTGTTTACTCCGTAAACGTTCGTTAACATCGCTCCAGACTTAATTGCAACATTTGAGAAACAATTAGCTATAGGTAATTAATTAAAGAGTATCTACTCATAAGTCATTCATTAGAGAAGAATTTAAGTAGCTCTTACCCCATCGCTACTATACTGAGTAGAAACGGACTCCCCATATATATAGCCTCATAGCGTCGGTGGCTCAACCGGTAACGACTCGGTCCATCTAACCAGAAGTACCGGGTTCAAATCTGGATGGCCAATGTACCAATGAGTTTTTCAAAAAACTTACGTACATACTTACCGATTGCTTTAACGGTGAAGGAAAACATCGTGAGGAAACCTGCACACGCCTGCGAAGAAACTCGAAGGTTGTGTGTGAAGTCGACCAACCCGCACTGGGCCCGCGTGGTCGACTAAGGCCTAATCGCCCTGATTCAGGGTAGGCTCGAGCCCCTCGGTGGGGACGTATATGAGCTGTAATGATCTACTCATGAACAATATGAATAACTCAACTTATTTAATAGAAATAAAAAACTGACTGCTAAAACATTAGCTCTCTTTATTTGGCAGCCGGGTAAAAGTATATCCTATGTAACTCACTTACGACATCAAGATAAGACACCTTGCTGTCCAAAATCCATTAATCCGTTAAGGCTACAGGCTCAGTCAAATAAACATACATACATACACTCAAAAAAACATAACCCTTCTTCTGGCGCAGTCGGGTAAAAAGTACCATAGCTCACCTGAATCAACTGATCGACAGCACAAAACAACAATCCTTGTCCAGTGCACGTGCTAGTGTAAACCCTAGGTCTCTGACCATAGCAGGTGTCTACGGCCTTCTTGGTCACATTCTGCCAGGATCCCTCGGGCAGTAGGGAGTTGAGGACTGCATGGAATAGATTCTTATCTGGTAGGGTGTCCGGCAGACCTAGCTTCGTGTTGAGGCAGGTCCATTGTTGGCACTGGAAAAATAAGAAGACATTGTCGTTAAGTCGTTAAAAACCCTGTACTTGCATGCAGTAACACATGGCCGTTGGGGTAGTAGTTCTCGAGTGGCAACCACGCACTGGAAAACGTAGCGTAGGCTGGCCTTCCACGCGGTTGACCAACGACCTGGTAAAGATCGCGGAAAGCTACTGGATGCGGGTAGCCCAGAAACTGTCGTCGTAGAAATCCTTGGGGAAAGCCTTTGTCCGCAGTGGACGTCTTTCGGCTGATATGATATAACGTAGTGTAGGCAGGCCTCCCACTGGGTGGACCGATGACCTGTTGAAGGTCGCGGGAAGCCGCTGGATGCTGACAGCGCAGAACCGGTCGTCGTGGAAATCCTTGGGGGAGGCCTATGTCCAGCAGTGGACGTCCTTCGGCTGATATGATGATGATGATGATATGATGACCTGCATGCCATCTCCTATGCATGTGAGCTAAAAATATTTTTGCGTGAAAACGGATTTTCAGAATATACAAGTGGAAATAAACCCATAACATGAAAAATAAGTTGAAAAACCAAACAAAAAAATCACGCCTCTGCCGAGGTTCGATTCGAGGTCTAAATGGATTACTGGCCTAGACTCGTCACCGGTGAGCTGCATTCGCTTCTGGAATGGTACGTTAAAATACTAGCAAAGTATATAATATATTAGTACTAGCATACAGTATGGACACTCCCTGCCGCTCTCTAGATTGCGACCTCACCCTCTCGTCAACCGGATTGATTCAGATTGATTTTGTTTGCTCCGTCATTTGTTTTTAGAAATATCATTTCACGACCGTTGTATGCAGTGTTCGGGGTGTGATACTAGTATATATGATACCCACATAGTTAAAAAAAATCGCTCCCCTATGATATCTTTTGCGCGGGAAAGATGCAGTGCTTGAAAACTCGAAAAAACGCGTTTCCCCAGTGATGAGACCTATTTAGATCCATTTTTCGCCCCCGAAAAATAATAAAGCAATTTTTAGCCAAGTCGTTAGAGTCGTTAGAGACAGAGTGGAAAGTTAAGATAGGTCAGTAAGGGCAGCTGCTAGATCCCTTGCTGCCACGCAAAAATGCTCTTAGGTGACCTTTACTAACTTTTTAAGTGATGATAATTGAAATGTACAATTTTTTAAAAAAAGGACAGACAGAAAAAAAATTACAATTTACACAAAAACTTGTTTATGACGCCAATAGATCCTGTTTCTTATGTGATCAAAAGTCTCCATTAGACTAACTTAGTTTAGAATACTAGAAATGTCAGTAATCGTAAAAAAATATTTCCACACATATTTTTTTTAATATAGGTTCTTCTCTAATGCCAATCCATCCTGTCGCTGATAAGGATCAATAGACTCTATGAAACCAAGTTAGGTTAAAGCACACCCTGGAGACTTCATACAACGGGCCAGAAATGACATTTCAAAAAAGGAATGACAAAACAAACAAAATGGCGGCGAAATCCTATACGTTCGACAACCAAACTGTAACCAATCTGTATCAATCTGGGTGACGAGAGGGTGAGGTCGCAATCTAGAGAGTAGCAGGGAGTGTCCATACTGTATGTCAGTACTAATTTATATACTTTGGTTAAAGTACAAAAAAGTAAGAAATCTCAAAAAAAAAAAATCCCACACATTTTGTGTACGGCAGAAGTTTTTGCAACTTCTGGGTTTTTCGGTACTCTTAGCTCAGTATTATAATATTGTCTTGATCTTCATCATGAGTAGAACCGTTTGGCATGATTAGAGAAGAACATTAGATTATTTTAGGG
This sequence comes from Coleophora flavipennella, assembly GCA_947284805.1. Classification (NCBI taxonomy): domain Eukaryota; kingdom Metazoa; phylum Arthropoda; class Insecta; order Lepidoptera; family Coleophoridae; genus Coleophora; species Coleophora flavipennella. Next base: position 12,853,381 of record OX369273.1, read on the forward strand.
TTCCCGTTCCTCAAAAGGAAAAAATGGAACCATTGATTACTCGCGTGTCTATCTCTCCGTCTGTCACAACCAATTTGATCAGAAACAACTGAACTGATTGAGCTTAAATTTGGTACACACATGTAAGTCGGTGACCCAGTGACGGTTGTACTCGTATAATGTAAATAAATTAATTTAATTAATGGGGCCACTTTTGGGAGTAAATTATACAATTTAAAAAAGTTTTGCAAACTATACCGTGTACATGAAAGGGCTTGTTGTAAGAATCTCAAAAAAATCCTTACTAATGTTATAAATGTGAAAATGTGTTTGTTTATTACTTTTTGACGCTTCAAAATGTCGACCAATCTTGATGAAATTTGGCATGCAGGTAGCCTGTGTCACTGGGGAGGACATATGCTACTTTTTATCACGTGAAAATAGCATAGTCCGATGCAGTTCCGGGGGGAACGGAAAAAAATACTCTGCTTTTATTTAATTTCTTTAACATCGCAACGGAACAATGGGATGTAGTGATTTTCAGAGAGATAGTTGAGGGGGTGGGAAATGACAAAATTTACTTATAAGCATATCCTGACATATTTCCAGAGGGATCTGGGGAAACTCATTTCAACGCTCGCACATCACGTCGGCGTTGCAATGGAGCAACGGATAGCAGTGATTTTTGTATAGAAATGGTTGAAGGGGTGGGAAGTGAAATAGAGTGATAATCAGAATAGCCCGATATAGTTCCTGAGGGATCTGGAGAAAACTCATGTCCACTCACCCTCAAAGACAGTCATAATAATAACAATGTCCACGCGGGCGAAGCCGCGGGCAAATGCTAGTTTGTATATATAAAAATAAAAAGTAACTGACTGCTATATCAACGAACAGTCAAAATCACTGAACGGATTTCGCTGAAATTTGGAATACAGATAGCAATTAGGACGTGGATAATTCACTAAGAAATTTGGGAAATTCCCACGGGAACGGCACAAAACGGGATCTGCGCGGGCGGAGCTTCGGGCATCCACTAGTCCTTACTTATTAATATTATAAATGTGAAAATGTTTTTTTGTTTGTTGGTTTGTTTGTTTGTTACCTTTTCACGCTTCAACACCTTGACTAATCTTGATGAAATTTGCCATGCAGGTAGCCCGTGTCACGTGTAAAGGACATAGGATACTTTTCATGCCGTGAAAATAGCATTCCTGAGGGAACTGAAAAAATACTCTTTTTGGTAAATCTCTTAACATCGCAACGAAATAATGTATCGTTGTGATTTTTTGCACAGAGATGGTTGAGGGGGTTGGAAATCACATAATTTACTAATTAGCATAAACTGACATAGTTCCCGCGGGATCTTGGGAAAACTCATTTCCACGTACGCGCCCGCGCACGTCGGCGTCGCAACGGAGCAACGGATTGACGTGATTTTTTTTGTATAGAAATGGTTGGGGAGGGGGTGGGAAGCGATATAGACTGCTACATTACATTCCCTTCCGGCGTTTGTATTCCCCGATTCGTATAATTTAGGAATCTTCAAGACGAGAGTGAATAGGCACTATTTGAGCTTGCGTGTTACATCCTCGGCTGCATCGGCACTTACCATCAGGTGAGGTGCAGCCAAACGCACTCAAATTTTTAATAAAAAAAATGAAAACTGAAGTATAAAATAGCATTTAAAGTAATATGTGAAATTTCGCAATCAACGTACGGAGCCCTGTCTACGCGATTTTAACTCGTACTTGTCCGCTCTTTTTTCATATTAAATGTATGGATTAGTTTTATGCGATTTCTGACATATTTTCGTGTACTTACTCTAACTTAAGATGGTCTAACAGAGACTTTTGATCCTATTATGAAACAGGATTAATTGGCGTCATAAAAAGTCTGTACATAAATTGTCCATTTTCTTGCTGACTGTACATTTTTTTTAATCTGTGAATGTCGATTGTCATCACTTAAAAAGTTAGTAAGGGCTCAGAGTACCTAATTAGTATACTACCACATACTACGGTAAAAGTCTCCTAAGAGTTTTTTTGCGTGGCAGAAAAGGATCTATTATCTGCCCCTACTGACCTGTCTCAGCTTAATATACACCTTGTATAGTGTTATGTAGGTAATTTGATATCTACTTTTTGATGTGTAACATCTTTGCTCTCGCTTTCCTGCAATTTGTGGGAGTGATTTCGTGAAATGGGACGGAAATGTGTAACAGGAAATGCGAACGTTTTTTAATTCTCGAAAACTAAGGTTGTCATAGCCATGCCGGTGATGGCAAAGGCAAAGATGACATACTACTTTTTTATTTATTTTTTTTCTTCGCCCTTTTAGGGCAGGCTAAGGCTCATTGGCCATACCGCCTAGTCTTCAGTATATGTTTTTCAGTAGTATTCATTTGTAGAATTCACGTCTTCAGTAATTTTCAGTAGTTTCTTCACGTTCACATCATATTATTGTCTATAAACTAACCTAACCTACATACTCTAGCAAAATGATAGCACTTTTGCTAAAGCTTGCTCGGACTTCTTGTGGGAACTCGAAACACAGTATACACACTTTTATTTCATTATCCTACACAAGAAACACTTATATGATCCTTCGCTGATAAATACACTATCAATATTATACATCAAAAACCACTAAATGTAATTTTTCGGATAATAAAAGAAAAATGACAAACTGAACGCTACAAATTCCCGCCAAAAAGTCCGACATACTACTATTCGAAGGGTCGGCCCGTGAATGTACGACCCGATTAATAATTAATTTCATAAGTATTTTGTCACATGTTACACATCATATGCGAGTACTGTAGGTCTCGTTTTTTTTTAAAGTAGGTAGGTAGTGAACTTTTAAACGACTCCAAAAAAGGAGGCGGTTTCTCAATTCGACCGTATATTTTTTATGTGTGTTCGCGAATAACTTAGTCTTTTGTGTACTGATTTTGATGATTCTTTTTTTTATTGGAAAGGAGATATCCCAAGGGTAGAACCATGGTAAGGAAATCAGGATCTCATCAGATGGCATCGCAGAGAAATCGAGGGGAGCCTTAGTTTCCTGTTTGAAGTCGGTTTTTAAGCTATTGCATAGCTTTTATCGCGGGCTTTGAGCGCGGCGACAGAATCAAGAAATTCCGTAACGAAAATAACCTAACACCCAACGAGTTCTCAAAAACTTACAGTGCCATCTATTAGCGATTTGCGGTACTAAAAGGACTTAGTCAATTTTACTGGTGTAACGTTCTTAGTGTTAATTTATTACATAAACATCCCACGCCCCAAGGACTATAATATGGTACTGGTAAATACTGCATAAATAAAAAATAAATAAATAATTATAATTGCATAAGTTGATAAAAATGCTATGCAATAGCTTTACCGCAGCAGTCCCCGAGTGGCATACGTTTTTTTTTTGTTCAAAATTTTGGGTGACTTTGAGCCTTCTTATGAGGCCCATAGTAAGCGATCATGTCTCAGTTCCGTATGTCATCACTGGCAACACACACTGGTCGAAGACCTTGGTCTTAAGACACTGCGGTATTTGAGACGTGAAGATATTGCGAAGCTTCGCGAACGCTGCCCAGCCGAGTCGGACTCGACGAGTTTTTTTTAATCTTGTTTGATAATATGAGTGAACTGCAATTTAAAACTCACCAATCTTGAATTTCCCAAATGAGATCTGCCAAAATTTGCCTGGGTTAGGGCCTGTGAAACATAATTAAAGTAATAATTAATAGTAAATATTAATTAACCGCCTCCGTAGCTCAGAGGCAAAGTTCACTGGCTTTACACAGGAGGTCGCGGGTTCGATTCCCGGCGGGGTCAATTGTAAGACTCGGTTTGGTTGGTGGTAGGGCATTTTCTAAGCCCGCCTGGCTAGCTACCACCATCTTATCTAAGTCTTGCCGTCAAATATCAATGTTGATATCATTGGTGTGTTCCGGCATGAAGATAAGATAGCCAGTTCCCCATTGCGTTGGGGAATCTTGGTAAGCCCGCTTCCATCTTCGGCAACATTGTCACTTACCACCAGGTGAGATGTTGTCAAGGGTTTACCAATGGTGCATAAAAAAAAAAAAAAAAAAAAATCAAAACAAAAGAAGTAGGTAACAACGCAAAACTTTTTTTTTTTTTTAATTTAGCTTCCATCACAGTATAAAAACGCGTAAACTAAAACTTCTTCGCTCCTCTGTGCTTCTGTTGTAAGGTAGGTACTGTTTAAAAAAGTGCCTGTTATATTTTTTAACATACTATCTACTCATTTTTTTATATACAGGCTGTAAAAAAATCACTATGATGAGTAGGAGCCCCAGTTAACGGGACCTACACCAATTTTGTTACAACCTGTATACAGTATGTCCTCTGAAACACAAAACTGTACTTAATTTAATTATTTTGTTAGGGTTCCGTACTCAAAGGGTAAAAACGGGACCCTACTACTAAGACTCGCTGTCCGTCCATCTGTCACCAGGCTGTATTTCATGAACCGTGATAGCTAGACAGTTGAAATTTTCAGATTATATGTATTTCTGTTGCCGCTATAGCAACAAATACTAAAAATTTGAAAATGTGAATCTCTATACAAAAAATGCCGCTATAGCAACAAATACTAAAAATTTGAAAATGTGAATCTCTATACAAAAAACGTGTTTTTTTTAAGTGAATAAATTAGCGCCATCTAGTATGATGGTACGGAACTCTATGTGCGGTTCCGACTCGCACTTGGCCGGTTTTTTTATTTCATAATCGAGTATTTAATTTTTATAAATCTAAAAAAACAAAGGTAGGCTGTATAAGCATTGTGCTTTGGCTGCGTCAAAAAAAAACACTTCAAAACGTTGCAAAGGCACAGTGCTATTTCTTACGGTAAATATTTGTAAATTCTATAGTACAATAGTGTAAGAAAATAAAATTATGTATAGGGTAAAATTGAAAAAATATTGGCCAAGTTTTAAACTTTGGATCTACTAACAAAACTGAACAATTTTCATCGTTTATACGTGTCGATACAATGGGAGGATGTGAGAGATTTAGCATAGATCGAAACAACAATAAACATATTGAAATAAAAATTGTATTTTCTTTCTACTCAGACAGACCATGTAAAACAGAAGAGCAATCAATAACAAACATTGACACCTTCATTCAAAAACGCCTGCCACAACGTAACGTGCCAGTACTCACACTCCTCTTCACGGCACAGTTGTGGCCATTATAATAGCCCAAGGCTGCTCCTCAGCTTCATCAGTCGTGGACCGGCTAAAGCCTTAGTGAGCAAATCTGCTTCCATTTCTTCTGTTCGCAGATACTTCACTTCTAAAACACCTTCTTGGATGCAGTCTCTAATGTAATGTAGGTACCTTGAGGTCTATATGTTTCGACTTGTTAGACACCATCGCATTACGACTTAATTTTATGGCTGCCTGATTGTCGTTTAAGACCAGTATTTGATCATAGCTGGCTCCTAAATCTTTGAAAAGTCTCTTAAGGTGGATGGCTTCTTTTGCCGCTTCCGTTAGAGCTGTATATTCTGCTTCTGCTGTTGATAATGCAACACATCTTTGTTTCTTGGATTGCCAGCTGACACATGTTCCTGCAAATTTAAAACAGTAGCCCGAGTATGATTTGCGATCAAGCTTGCATCCGCCCCAGTCTGCGTCCGCCAATCCGTACAAGTCATCGTCTGTTTTCGTAAACGTTAGACCAATATCCTTTGTACCTTTTAGATAACGCAACACCCTTTTTGCACACTCAAAATGTTCTTCCCCATAGCTGTCATTAAATTGTGATAAGTAACTTATGGCGAACATTATATCCGGTCTCGTAGCCACCGCTATGTACATAAGTGTTCCAATTAAATTTTTGTATGGAAGTTTTTGTTCATGTTGTGTCTCGCTCTTCTTTAGCGTAAGACCTGGCTCTATGGGTGTAGACGTGGGCTTGCAATCTTCCATTTTATACTTTTTCAAAATGTCCTCTATAAACCTTTCTTGTTTTAACTTTATTTTATCATTTTCATAGATCACATCTATGCCTAGTAACCTTTTGGGTGAACCCAAATCTTTCATTTCAAATTTGGTGTTGAGCAAGTCTTTGATCTCTTTTAGCATTTTTGGACACGAGTAGGCAATCAAAAGATCATCAACGTATATAGCTATGATAACTTTAGCTCCTCTTTTCTCTAATATATATACACATGGATCTGCATGTGATGTTTTAAAACCAATATTTTTTAATTCTGTATCGAGCTTCTTGTACCATTGCCTCCCTGCCTGCTTGAGACCATAAAGAGCTTTTATTAGAAGACATACTTTTTCTCCTTTTACGTCCTTTATATCTTTCAACATACTCACTGTTTTGTGGTACATATTTAGATCTTCATTTTCGCTTTCATCAACCATGATTTCTGTTAGGTAGTCTTCCAAATAGTCAGGATATTTCATTACAATATTTTCTTCTAATACACCATTAAGGTACGCAGTTGTTACGTCCATTTGGTTAAGTTGTAATTTCTGATCTATTGCTACTCCAACTAGCGAACGGATCGTACTAAGTTTTGCGACGGGAGCAAATGTTTCGTTGTAATCAACGCCTGGTCGCTGAGTAAACCCCCGTGCCTCAAGTCTTGCTTTCCTTGTAATACAACTGTCTGGTCCCACTTTATTTCTTAGAACCATCTTATAGTCGATTATTTTCATGTCTTTACCTTTTTTGATTATTTTCCAGGTTCCATTCTTTACATGCGCTCTTATTTCTGCTTTTATAGCTTCATGCCAGTATTCATCTTCCTCGTTTTCATTTGTCAGGTAAGATAAATCATAAGTTAATAAACTTTCTTCAGTTGCAGCCAACACATAATCATTTGTCCACGCCGGCGGGTGTTTTTCTCTTTGCGGCCTCCCATTTTCAGGCATTTCTACAACTTCTGGAGCGTCTTCGTAAGACTCTGATTCATTTTCCTCTTCCACAGTGTTTGGACTCGGCGTCATGATATCATTTTTATTTTCTAAAATTTCAACTTCTATTTGCTGAATTTCTGTATTTTTTCTCTTATTTTTACTTTTCTTTTCTTTTTCGGGTTTCCTAGAATCATGTGCCTCTTCATTTATAAGGTTTTCATAGTTGTCTTCTTTTTCTTCATAGTACATTTTGTCTATGACCTTGACATCTCTACTGGCTATAACATCATTTTCTTCAGGTATAAATACTCGGAAACTTTTTGAAGTCAACGAATATCCCATGAAAACGCCCTCTTTAGCGGTTTGGGTGAGTTTCCCTTTTCTGTTTTTTCTTAAAACGAATGTCTTCCGACCAAAAACGTGCATGTGGTTACCTGATGGAGTTTTGCCAACCCATTTTTTGAATGGCACTTCACCCTTTAAGGCTTTTGATGGACAGCGGTTTATAAGGTAATTACCGGTCGCCACTGCTTCCGCCCATAGCTTCTTTGGAGCATTCGCTTCAATTAGCAAGCATCTGGCTTTTTCTAGTAAGGATCTATTTTTCCTTTCGCTAATCCCATTCTGTTGTGGTGTGTACACTGTCGTTAATCTCCTTTTGATTCCGTGTAATTTGAGGAAGTCATCAAAATCGTTATTACGGTATTCTGTACCGTTATCCGACTGTAGATTTTTTATCTTTTTATTCTTGAATATCTCCACTTCGTTTTTGTATTCTTTGAAAACATTTAACACGTCACTTTTCCTTTTGATAAAATAAACGTGACAGTAACGAGTGAAATCATCTATGAAAGTAACATAGTATCTTGAGCCTGCTAATGTTTCACACTCTAATGGCCCACAAACATCGCTATGAATTATTTCAAGCGGTTCAGTTGAATAAAGATCATCATGTCTTTTGAATGGCAGTCTTGACATTTTGCCTTTGATGCATGTTTCGCAGGTTACAAATTTATTTTCAGTCAAGTTTAAACCATACATAAGATCCTCTTTAGCCATTTTTAGTAAATCTTTTTCATTGACATGACCAAGTTTTCGATGCCATTCCATGACATCGTTATCTTGTCTTTCTTTATTTGATGTGTATTGTGCAGTCTCTTTTTTATTTAACTCAAGATAGTAGAGCCCATCCTTTCGTTTTGCTGTCATCGCTAACTCACCGTCTTGTTCTATTATGTAGGCTTTGTCTTTTTTAAAAACAACCTTATTCCCTCTGTCTGTTATTTTTCCCACTGACAATAGGTTCGTCGAAATTTTGGGAACAAACAGGGTATCATTAAAGTTTATTTCATTTTTGTTAGTACTTACAGTAACTTTGCCTTTACCTTGGATTTGACTGGTGTATTTACTTGATGCCAGCTTTAATATGCCTTTTTCAGGGGTCATATTTGAAAACAGGTTTTTGTTTCCGCACATGTGAGACGAACAGCCGCTATCTAGACACCACATCTCTTTTGTTGTATCCGAATCTGCAGTACTTAAGCAAACGTTAAAGTTTTTATGTTGCTTACTGTTCTCCTTCCCATTGTGTACTTTTTTCTTAGTCCAACATGTCTCTGTAGAATGTCCTTTCTTTTTGCAGTTTTTACAAAACATGTTTCTTTTAGTGTGATATGCTTCTGAGCTTTCAGGCTGTTCACTGCCACTCCTAGCCTGGTATTCTTCCAGGATTTTAACTTTTAAATCATCAGGGCTTGGCAGTGTGTCTCTAGATTCTATGGCTATTCGAAAATTTTCGAATCTTGTCGGCAGACTATATAAAAGCATTATGCTAAGCAATTCCGATGGTATTTTAATGTCCATGTCGGCAAGTTTGTCCACGATATCCATAAAATTATTTATGTGATCACGAATATCTTCTTCTTTGGACATTCTCTTTAGAACTAATTGCTTTAACAAAGTTGCCTTTCTGGCGGGACCCGAACTTTGGTAAATTCCTTTTAGTTTATCCCATACCTGTTTTGAAGTTGTACATCCTTTGATTTGCTTCAATTCGGGTGGCGATAGCAAAAGTAAAATTTCGGCCCTTGCTTTCAGGTCATCTTTTTGAAACGACGTTTTTTCCGCCGCATCTGCAGTAGGTTTTAAAATTCTTTCTCCACTCACGATGTCCCAGTAATCACATTTTATTAGGACTGCCTGTGCTTGCAGGCACCAGGTATCGTAGTTGGCCTTCGAGAGCAGCTCAATGCTACGATAACTAGTCGATGTGGACATTTTTATTTCACTAGTTTAGTTTTTTAGTTTAGCAACCACGCTCTGCTACCAATTTGTGAGAGATTTAGCATAGATCGAAACAACAATAAACATATTGAAATAAAAAATTGTATTTTCTTTCTACTCAGACAGACCATGTAAAACAGAAGAGCAATCAATAACAAACATTGACACCTTCATTCAAAAACGCCTGCCACATAACGTAACGTGCCAGTACTCACAGAGGAAAACAATTTATGGATCTCTCATACTAATAAGCTCAAATTTCTACAAGAATTTCAAACCAATTGGTATGGAAAGTATAAATATTTATGGCTTTAAGTGAATGTGTTTTTTATGGCGGATAAGAAGTCAGCCAAGTCGAAACGTCAAAATGTCGTCAACTTAGCTGATCATTTTTGTATGGAAAGTCCAGCAAATTTTAGCGTTGAGTCACAGTAATATTTAAGTCACTGCGTTGAGTACGAGTGAGTGAGTTTTTAATGGTGTTTAAGAACACAACCACGTAAATTTTTTTTGGATTCTCCATACAAATATCGTCACCAAAGCTAATCAATTTGTATGGAAAGTCCAAACCAAGTTTTATGGAGTCAAAATTTTTTTGTGCGTTTATTTAATAATTATGTGAAAAACAAAAGTTAGTATACAGCGCGTAACAAAATTGGTGTTGGTTCCGTTAACTGAGGCTTCTACTCATCATATTGAACAACTTTTGCTCTATGATTTTGCTGAAATCGCAACAAAAAAATTAAACTCTTCATATAAATCGATCAGCTGATCGACCAATTTTGTGCACTTTTGGATTGGAGGGCAATGATGAAGGGCCCAATTTTTTTTTTGAATTGACTGGGTTCCTTGGGGAAAGTTGTTCAGTATGTTGAACAGAACCCCCAGTTAACGGGTCCTACCAATTTTGTATAAAGCGTCGAATTTTGACTTACCACGTTTAAGAACGCGAGAAACCACAATATTTTCATGTTCGCTATCTGAACGGTTAAGAGCTACTGACTCGGAATACAACGTGATAAACTGATCGACCTGGCCTAAGGTCAATATTTAGATAACTCTTCAGTTTACTTAATTTAATTATTTCTGTGACAATGACTTATTGACGATGGGCGATAATGTTCCATTTAGATCTACATTTATGTATCTGTAACCCTTTCAACTTGCAAAAACCTGCACAAGTGTGTGTGTGTGTGTCGGACTTGCGCAGCGAGAGTTCCGTACCACTACACCTTTGGCTACGGAACCTTAAAAACAAATATTTAGGGGAGCAATTCTTTTTAACATTTTTTTTTAATTTTTTTTATTCACAATTGGTAAACCCTTGACAACATCTCACCGGGTGGTAAGTGACGATGTTGCCGAAGATGGAAGCAGGCTTACCAAGATTCCCCAACGCAATGGGGATTAATTAACCTCTGTATTAATAAACATTAAAAAGTACAACAATGATAAGTACCTACCTAACTTACGTATATTTATTTCAATATAAAAGACATTGACGAGACCGACAGTAAGTCCGACGTACACTTGGCTAGTTTTTATGATTTGTTGTTTAAAACATATTACCTTGTATGAGGACCCCTTATTTTTTATTTTGTATTTCTTAATATTAGGACATTTGCACATTAAAGACACACATTCTGGGAGAATTTCATCCGGCTACCTGTTACGGTTCAATAATACAGTCCATTAAAGGCAAATAGCGTCGGTGGCGTAATGGCATGGGCCGCTGCCTCCTGTCCGGGAGGTCTTGGTTCCAATCCTGCCACGTACCAATGTGTTTTCGAATTTCGATTTCTTATGTACGTTTATCCGACGACGCTCTTACGGTGAAGGAAAACATCGTGAGGAAACCTGCACACGCCGGCGAAGAAACTCGAAGGTTGTGTGTGAAGTCGACTAACCCGCACTGGGCCCGCGTGTTCGACTAAGGTCCGATCTAATTCAAGGTAGGCTCGAGATCCTCGGTGGGGACGTATATGAGCTGATATTACGTTAAAAGGCAAATAAATAGACTTAGTAATAATCAGTCATTATCATTAAGGTACGAAATCCAAAAAAATACCTGACCTAGCTTGATTTTTAATCACTAAAAGTTAAAAAAAGATATATTGCTTCATACACAATAGCAGTCTTTAGTGGCATCTAACATTTGCTGCTTTTTCAAATTTTTACTTATAAAAATAAGCAAATGATGGATACGTAGCATCAAAGACATCAGGATTCTTATATGGTCTTTGGTGGCATCTACAAATAGAAATAAACGACATCTAACATAATGCTGCTTTCTCCAATTTTTACTACTTATAATAATGAGCAAATGATGGATAGATAGCATCAAAGACAACAGTATTCTTATATGGTATTTGGTGGCATCCACAAATAGAAATAAGGGACATCTAATATTTGCTGCTTTTTCAATTTTTTACTACTTATAAAAATGAGCAATTATTATTATTTTTTTAATGCACAATTGGTAAACCCTTGACAACATCTCACCTGGTGGTAAGTGACGATGTTGCCAAAGATGGAAGCGGGCTTACCAAGATTCCCCAACGCAATGGGGAACTGGCTATCTTATCTTCATGCCGGAACACACCAATGATATCAAGATTGATATTTGACGGCAAGACTTAGATAAGATGGTGGTAGCTAGCCAGGCGGGCTTAGAAAATGCCCTACCACCAACCAAACCGAGTTTTACAATTGACCCCGCCGGGAATCGAACCCGCGACATCCTGTGTAAAGCCAGTGAACTTTGCCTCTGAGCTACGGAGGCGGTTAAAATGCAAATGATGGATAGATAGCATCAAAGATATCAGGATTCTTATATGGTCTTTGGTGGCATCCACAAATAGAAATAAGCGACACCTAATATTTGCTGCTTTTTCCAATTGTTACTGTGAAAATCGTTATCGCCCTTTGTATGAAAAGTCGCAGCTTCACAATCCTCAATCTTACTTTATACTTATCATCAGATCAGCTCATATACGTCACCACCGAGGGGCTCGAGCCTACCCTGAATTAGGGCGGTCGGGCCTTAGTCGACCACGCAGGCCCAGTGCGGGTTGGTCGACTTCACACACAACCTTCGAATTTCCGTTAAAGAAATCGGTGAGTAATATGTACGTAAGTTTCGAAAAACTCTTTGGTACATTGGCCGTCCGGATTTGAACCCGGCACCTCTGGTTAGGGGGACCGAGTCGTTACCGGTTGAGCCACCGACTCTTACTTTATATATCACATTAAAAACCTTCTCAAGCCTATTATATGACACGAATCCTCCTAAACCTCTCCCACATACAAACACACATTCACTCATCACAAAATGACACATAAATACACTCACGCACATATATACACACACACACTCTCACACACACACAACTTATGCTATACGCTACTTATTTTTTGTTGCATTAATTAATTATTTTAGTACCTATTAAATAGTAGTACAGTGTGAACAGTTTCTTCAGTGATTAATAATTATATAGTATTTAAAAATTAAATATGTAGTCTAATCTATTGTTGGTGCCAGAGATACAGGCTGTGCCTAGTTTGGGACCGATATGTACACATATTATGTAAATTACTGTTTTAAATAAATTATTTGTATTAGTATTGTATTTGTATCCCTAGGTAATGTTGAGCAGTGTATTTCATAAGAGGGATAAGGCCTGCGAATACATGGTATGTTGATAAAACTCATTTAGGAGGTCATTGAGGCAAGAGATATAATAACAAAATTATTATAAAAATGATTTGTCATAGTTTACACAAACTGAGTTCATCGATAAGCGCTACATAGTTCTAGCATATTCTGTTTATTTTTTAATGTAAAAATAAGCTGTTTTATGTAGTACTAGCTTTTTCCCGCGGCTTCGCCCGCGTGGACATCGTTTTTATGACTGTCTTTAAGGGTGCTTAGTAAATTATGTCGTTTCCCACCTACTCAACCATCTCTGTGCAAAAAATCACAACATTCGAGTATTTCTTTAGTTCCCTCTGGAACTGCATCATATTATGCTATTTTCCCGAGATAAAAAGTAGCCTATGTCCTTTCCAGTGACACAGGCTACCTGCATGCAAATTTCATAAAGATTGGTCAAGGCGTTGAAGCATGAAAAGGTAACAAACAAACAAACACATTTTAACATTTATAATATTAACTAGCTGTCCCGGCGAACTTCGTACCGCCTTACATTACATTACACTGCCCTGCCCTACCCTACACTACCCTGCCCTACCCTACACTACACTACACTACCCTACCCTACCCTACCCTACATACACTACACTACACTACCCTACCCTACACTACTCTACACTACCCTACACTACCCTACCCTACCCTATACTACCCTACCCTACACTACCCTACCCTACCCTATCCTATCTCTCAAGTTGGATCGAACTGCACATGGTGTGCGAATTTTATTATAATCGGTTAAGTGGTTTAGGAGTCCATTGAGGACAAACATTGTGACACGAGATTTATATATATTAAGATAAGGATTTTAACCACCTCCGTGGTGTAATGGTTAAGTCCATTTACACGTGCAGCCTGTGGGTCAGTTATACAAAGAAGACCGTCAATGCTCTGCGTGTGCAATACAACAATGGTTTCAGGGTGCTGATGGGGTTGCCTCGTTACTGTAGTGCGTCGGGGATGTTCGCAGAAGCACGCACTGACGGCTTCCATGCAATTGTGCGCAGAAGAGTCGCGTCCCTGATGCAACGCGTGAGGGGCAGCACCAACGGCATCCTGAAAGCCATTGCCAGCAAGCCAGACTGTCCTATATTTGGCCACTGGACAACGCTACACAAGCGCCTGGCCAGTGTCCGGATATAAGGACTATGTTAATATTTTATTTTGTAATGTCACTAACATTAGATTTGTAAGTTATTGTATATTACTAACATTTATGGGCTGTACAGCCTGCAATAAATTTATTTGATTTGATTTGATTTGATTAGCTTCAAATTAGGAGGTCGCGGGTTCGATTTCCGGCGGAGCCTTACTTTGTAAAACTCGGTTGGTTGGTGGAAGGGCTATCTCTAACCCCGCCTAGCTAGCTACCACCATATTATCTAAGTCTTGCGCCAAACATCAATGCTAACAACATTGAAAGATCGCCAGTTCCCCATTCCGTTGGAGAATCTTGATAATGTCAAGGGCTTACAAACTGTGAATACAAAAATACAAATAATAAAACGGTATACTAGCAAAACTGGAACTTTTTCTTACTTGAAGTTTTAAGATGCCCCAATCCGAGCAGGTTGATACGTCTTAAAATAATATCGAACGTAAAGTCTATAACTTCAAATCAATGCGAGCTTCAACGCGGCTGTTACGTTGAAACCAAACGCCAAATTCTCGATTTTCACATGTTTTTATTACTTTTCTATACTTACTTTCAAATAAGTATAAAAAAATGTATTCAATTAAATTGAATCGGATCATTCAATTGAAATGATTTTACTCTTTCCGTGACGTCACCACTGACGTCCGCTTACGTGTGTTCCCTCTTATATTGACAGAATAATTTTTTGATGTGTAACATCTTTGCTCTCGCTTTCCTGCAATTTGTGGGAGTGATTTCGTGAAATGGGACGGAAATGTGTAACAGGAAGTCGCGAAAGCGCGCGCTATTCGATCTGACGAATGAGCTTTGCTCTCGCTTTCCTGCAATTTGTGGGAGTGATTTCGTGAAATGGGAAGGAAATGTGTAACAGTGATTTGTTACACATCATATGCGAGTACTGTAGGTCTCGCTCGTTTTTTTTATTTATGTTTGTAGAATGTTTCATGATTACCGGCCTCATTTGTATGGGTGGTCTGTGCTGCTGACAAATACAATATTTGGACTCGAATAGTAGCCCCCAAATGACAAAAAAAAGTAATTATATCTCGGTCGTCTATGCCCCATGAGAACGAAGTTTGGTCCATCATATCAGCTCATAAACGTCCCCATCGAGGGGCTCGAGTCTACTCCGAATTAGGACGATCGGGCCTTAGTCGACCACACAGGGCCAGTGCGAGTTGGTCGACTTTACACACAACCTTCGAGTTCTTCGCAGGCATGCAGGTTTTCTCACGATGTTTTCCTTCACCGTAAGAACGTACATATGAAATCGAAATTCGGAAACACACTGGTACGTGGCAGGTTTCGAATCACGACCTCCCGGACAGGAGTAAGTGGCTCTAGCCGTTACGCCACTGACGCACCGTTGGTCCTTATTTGAATATAGATCAAAGTTATTGATATTTTGTCAACCCGTCCTGTTTGTGGTTTGTCCGATTTCTGTCAAAATATGTAGTTTCAAAGTGTCAAAGGCTCAAAGATATGTGTATACAAATCAAAGATTCTGTTACTTTAAACAAACTACATATTTTAAAGAAATTCTGATACACCACTGACACAGATACCTATTAGTTTTTACAATAGAACATGTTTACAAAAGTGTTCATAAATTTGATAATATATAAATAACGATCAAACTTCCGATTGTATGGAGCGTGCTAGCGATACACTCCTCTTAACTTAAATTGTATTTTACAGGCCTCTTAACTTAAATTGTATTTTTATACAGGCCTCTTAACGTAAATTGTATATTTTGTTTGACCTCTTCACTTAAATTGTATTTTTATAGAGTCCTCTTAACTTAAATTGTATTTTTATACACTGTTTTATACACTTATCTTAGCTTAAATTGTATTTTTTTAAATAAAACCCCAAAATTAATTCTAACATAATTTATTAGGCTGTGCCATAAATTAAAAAAAAATATGTTTACACATACAATAATAATTATGCTAGTGTATATTCGTATAAGAGCTACTTACAAAACCAAGCCAATGTGACATAATAACGCGTACTATGTTTATTTAAGAACTTCATCGTCATCGTACATAAATATTACAATAGAATACAATACATACAGGTAATGCCTAATAAGTATAATTTTTAGCTAGCTGTGAATAATTTTTATGTATGATAGGTAAACAAATAAGTGGACAAATTTAAACTCGACATTGATTTTGAGTGTAAATCGCGATTGTGTAATTCGCGAAAATTGGTGTAGAACACGTTAACTGAAGCTCCTTACTGAACAACTTTCCCCGAGGGACCAGGCCCAAAGTCAATTGTCAAAAAAATATTTCAAATTCTTTTAACAGCAAAAACCCTACCGGTAATGCCTCTTTCAAGGCCAGTAAACCATAGTAATCGGCGCGACCACGTAAGTCTTAATGAGCTGCGACTACAAGCCACGTTCAGCCGTTGATGCCGGCTGCTGTCATTAGATGGCAGTGGCTAAGCCGTGTCAGAGGCCATATAAGCAACTTTAAAGCTTCACATACAGTATGGACAGGACACTGCCTGCCGCTCTCTAGATTCCGACCTCACCCTCTCGTCACCCAGATTGATTCAGATTGGTTACAGTTTGTCGAATGTATAGAATTTCGCTGCCATTTTGTTTGTTCCGTCATTCGTTTTTTGAAATGTCATTTCTGGCCCGTTGTATGAAGTGTCCAGGGTGTGACACGACAATACTTTCCTATTAAAGGCATCAACAAGGACCTACTGTAAGTTGGTACTTTACTACGTAGAAAAAATATCAATGAAAATTCACTTCTCCAGATCGAGTGTTTAAATTTAATATCTATGAATGAATGAGGATTTTAATTTGTTGCTTCATAGAAAGATATCAATGAGCAACAGAGAGCTCATTGAGACACATCAATAAAGCCCATTACTACATTTTAAGTCGTTAAGTTTTCGTTAAGGAGTTCCATATACAGCTCCATCCAGTCTTCATATTACTATCTTCTATTTTTAACCGACTTCACAAAAAGGAGGAGGTTTCACAATTCGACCGTATATATTTTTTTATGTGTGTTCGCGGCAAACTTCGTCTTTTATGAGCCGATTTTGATGATTCTTTTTTTTGTTGGAAAGGAGATATCCCAGGGGTGGTACCATGATAAGGAAACCAGAATATGATGATGGCATCCCAGAGAAATCGAGGGGAACCTTAGTTTTCTGTTTGAAGTAGTTTTTTTTTTGTTCAAAATTATTATGAAAAGCTTTTATTTTAACTTCACTTCTATGTATGTCCTGAAATATTGCAATCAATATATCACTCACTTACACTAAAGCTATCGGGCTAAAATTTGATACACACGTTTGTTTCTCGTGGCAATGCACGTTTTTAAAAATAAATTATATTTTTTTTAAAAAAAAGGTTTTATTTAACATATCAATATTTCACCCACTTCCATTGAAGCTGAAACTTGACACACACGTTTTTTCTCGTGACAATACAAGATTATTAACCTAAAAAGCTTTTACCTAAAAGTTTTAAGGTTTTCGAAAATTATTTTTTTGCTTAAGAAGTTCCACGGAAACATACTTTTTAGGGTCAATTTCTTAATTTAGGACTAACAATCGATGAACTTAAGATGTGTAGTTGGATTTTTAAAAAGTACATAGGTTTTCCATACAAAATGTTCAATACCAGCTAAAAAAACTTTTTTAACATACATTTATTTTTTTAAAACTTTTTACGTGGTCCGTCACGCACTTTGCTAAATTTTTAAATTAATTATTGGTTATTCAGTATGAGGAGTGAAAGACTCAGCTAACCGTATCTACACGAATTATTTTGTTACACCATGTATAGTTATACAAAAAAAGAAAAAGTACAGAAATCAGAACCATTCTTCTATTTGGTTAAATTATTTCGCCTAAAAAATACGATCTCGTTCCATGACAGACGACTGCAAAATATATAGGTATGTATTATTATATTTATTATTCATACAAAAGTCATTGATACATTTTTGTAGATATAAGAAATGAACATGATACACATATTGTAAAATACGCACAATGAATACACATCTCTCAGTTTTAAACTAAGACCTGCTTGAAAGAACTGGTGTATTCAATAAGCCAGTACATATCTACCAAGTTATCTGTGAAATGATAGATGGCGCCACTGGCGTGCCGATATCTGTTTATTTCATATTTTATAAAAGAAGTTTTCAATATGGCGACCGTAGTTCCGAATTCTGCCACTTCACAGATAAGTTGGCAGGACTGTGCAAGAAACGGATTGAACATGAAACTTTTGACAACAGCAGTGATTTTGTTTTATTTAACACATTTTAGGTCTCCTTACACGATAGGTTTTTCTGTAACTGTTTCATTGTAACCTTCCAAAATACGTTCCAAAAACAACCCTTTCTCTTATTGACTGAGTTATACATAAAGTGAATTAAAAAGAACCTGAGAGTATCTGTGACCAATAGGGATGAGTATAGTTTGATTAAGGGTCCCCTGGAGCCTTGAGTTTTCATACAAACGTAGTTCCATTTTAAAAATAAAACGACATGCCGAATCAAATTCAAACTTTTCGAGCCGCTATGGGGACCCTATATCGCTCATTTACAATGGGGTCGGCCGGTTAAGTAAAGGTAAACGCAGATGGCGCTAGTATAGCTCTAACCGTTGACAGTAGTAAATTTATGGCTTTCCTTGAGGTAATTAAGTATTCTCATCGGCGTAACATAGAATACAAAACGAGAAAACCAACAGTACCAAAGATTATAAAATAACACCCAAAGAGGATATAACATGTCACTACGTTTTAGTATCTTGGTTTTGGGATCAAGTTACGCTAGCGCCATTTTGACAGTCGCTAACCCCAGTGGTAAAAATAGAAAAAAAATACTGACATATTATATTATAGTAGGTAATAGAATCACTACTATAATGTATGTCAGTTGTTTTTGATTTGCTACTGAAGAAATTATGCACATAGGAATTCTTTATCATTACTCATTAAAATCACAGTTGGTAAAATTTTTTTAATAACAAAAATGTTGCTAAAAAAGCACATTCATGGACCATAGCTCTGTTTAACTGTTCAACGGAATCACTTACGTTAATCTTCTGTTAGTTGAATTGAACCTGAAACAAGAAAAAATTAATTGAATGTTAGGAAGAAAGTACTTACTTATATTTACTTACTTACTTACTAAAAGTAAAAATAAAGTAAGACTGCCACATTTAACGCGCGAAACGGAATCAATCTGGACGGAAAAAGCCTGTCAATGCTATAAGCGCATACGAATAGGCCCGTAGACACAGATGAGATACTAGTTACTACGTAACAGATACTGCACTTCCTTATAAAACGGAAATTCTTTATAAAAGCTACTAAAGGGACACACCAAGATGAAAATTATGAATATGTATGTAAATCATTGACTCTGTCGAACAATGTTGGGGTCCCACAGGGCAGCATACTTGGCCCATTGTTGTTTCTTTTATATATTAACGATCTCCCCACTGCGATAAATCATAGGTGTCTATTATTTGCAGATGACATATCGGTCATTATTCATGGAAATAAAGATGAAGTCAATAGCTATAATAATGACATTAATGATACTGTACACAATATTATCAATTGGATGAATAATAATAATTTAACTGTTAATTTAAATAAGACGACATTTATGCAATTTAATAATAGACGCCCTAAATGTAATATTTCAGTAAGCTATGGAAATCAAATATTATCAGAAAGCTGCAAAGTGACATTTCTAGGTATCATGATTGATGATGCCTGCTCCTGGGAATCTCATATTGGAAAAGTGTGTACAAAAATTAATAGATTTTCATATGCACTATGGCGTTTAGGAAGAATAGTTAACCACAATGCAGCCATGCAGGCATACCATGGTTATGTCGTGTCTGTACTTCGCTATGGTGTCATTATTTGGGGCAACTCTGTACATACAAAACGAGCCTTTATAGCTCAAAAACAGTGCATACGTGCAATCTGTAATGTGCCGCCAATAACGCCATGTAAGCCCCTGTTCCAAAAACTTAACTTACTGACACTGCCTTCGCTGTATGTGTATGAGATTTGTAATTTTGTTAAAGGACATACCTACCTCTTTAAGAGGTGGGATGTAAATCCGCAATATAATGGAAGGTTCCCTGGAAACTTGTTACTGCCCACGGCTAAGACAGAGCTGTATACGATAAATTGTTACCCCATGGCTATAAAAATCTATAAAAAATTACCTTCAACAATAAAAGATTTACCCATGAACAAATTTAAGACACAATTAATTAAATGGCTTGTCGAGAAAGCATTTTATTCTGTAAAGGAATATTTAAATTTTAAAATATCACAAATTTAATACTTTACCTTTTTTGTATAATGTACAAACTTAACTATGAATAAAATATTAGGCTATAATTTAATTAATGACATGAATCTATTATCACATTCATTAACCGATCTTTCATATAATTTAATTATTATTTTAAGTTTGACAAAAATACGATTAATAATGTAGAATATGACTTGACATTTTGAAATCTATAAATATTTTGGTGTGATAATAATGCTATTAAAAATATATGTATATAATTTTGCATGCTTTTCATAAGCTAAACATGAGAAACTTTATATTGTAGAATGTAACATCTTATATTACCATGTTTAAAGCGAAATAAACATTTCATTTCATTTCATTTCAATACCTACGCATTTACACTCCTTCCCACTGTCAGACAATACACGGAAACATGGGTATTAAGGCGCTCGACTTAGCGGTTATAACTGCGGTCACGGGCGGCGCAAGAATTGCGGCGGCGATTGTACGGCGTTCTAGCGCTCACAACCGAGTGAAGAGCGGAGCGCGGCCTAATGTGTAGGTACTTATCTCGCCTAGTGCCAAAGATTCGACCCATCCAATTGATTTACTATTTGGCCGAAGTGGTTAAGATATAAGCCTTTATTGCGTTGACATAAAGGTTTTATATACCAGCTCAAGCCGACTACACCCCGTCTACTGTGAGAGAAGCCTAATAATACGGTCGTGGCTGAGAGCAGAGTTAGTACTTAGATCGTCACTTACCATCAGGTGAGATAAAATCAAACGCACTCAATTTTTTTATTTTTAAAAAAAAGATGGATTTGTCCCATGGTCATCGTCTTCATAAGTTCTCTCTTGACCATAGGTCTCCTTCATAGCATAACTTCCATTTAGGACGATTTAGGCCACATGTTTGAGTCCATTAGTCTATGCCAATTGTAAACTCGACCATGGGTATATTTTACTATTATATTGGCAACAGTTTATCCTACTTTTATTTTATTTAATTTCAATATTCAATTTAATGTTCTAAAACACAAAAAACAGAATAAAACAACAAAGAAGACATATTATATTAAATTTACTCATTCATTAAATTTTGATATCTTTTAACCCACTTTTCAGCAAAAAAAATCAAAAAAAAATGTATTTCAAACGTTTGTGCTACCTAAAATATTTAATGGTGATAAGAAAAAATCTAAAAAAATTAAGTTTTTTTGTTGAAAAAAAAAGATCTATTATCATCATCATCATCATATCAGCAGAAAAACGTCCACGGCTGGACAAAGGCCTCCCCTAAGGATTTCTACGACGATGCCCGCATCCATCGGCTTCCCGCGATTTTCACCAGGTCGTCAGTCCACCGCGTGGGAGGTCTGCCTACGCTACGTTTTCCGGTGCGCGGTCGCCACTCGAGAACTTTATAGCCCCAACGGCCATCTGTTCTACGAGCTATCTATTATCATACGATAGTAAAAAGCGGGTTAATTTGGAACTGCCCCAAATCAATTAATATGTGAATGTAAAGTATTTTCGTCATCATGCTTATAAATAGCGCGTACCGGCAAATGTGTCGCACGCACGCAACACAACAGGGCAGATAAATTTGCTTTGGCACAAAATTTGTGTGTATTTAAAACTCAAAGCCTAACTTCACTGTCCTTCCGTCTGTGTGTCTGTCTGTCAGTCCGTCTGTCAGCAGGCTATATTTCATTAACCGTGATAGCTAGACAGTTGCTATAACGACAAATACTAAAAATTAGAAAAGGTGAAAGTCGCCGTACAAAAAAACGTGTTTTTTTAACGTAAAGAAACCAGCGCCATCTAGTATGATGGTACGGAACTCTTTGTGCGCGGTACTGACTCGCAATTTACCGGTTTTTTCATAATCATATTTTTAACCGCCTCCGTGGCGTAATGGTTAGTCCATTTGCTTCACACCAGGAGGTCGCGGGTTCGTTCCCGGTTGTAAGACTCGGTTTGGTTGGTGGTAGGGCATTTTCTAAGCCCGCCTGGCTAGCTACCACCATTTTATGTACGTCTTGCCGCCAAACATCAGTGTAACAAACATTGATGTGTTCCGGCATGAAGATAAGATAGCCAGTTCTCCATTGCGTTGGGTAATCTTGGTAAGCCCGCTTTCATCTTCGGCATCATCGTCATAATATTATTTCAAGCCTTATTCTAATCTATTTAAGGTAATATTAAAAAAAACTTACTAATGCATACGTATATATGCTATACTGAATTAAGTTGTTTTAGTTGTGAATACGAATAAAATAATGAATACTTTATATAAGCGTGATAAAAAATATACTTATGTGTATGTATTAAAAACAAAGTGAGAATCTCCCCCGGACATTTAAAAGGAACCACAAGTCGCGTAAAACGAACTTTGGTTGCCGGAACTTAGATAGGTATGTATGTACCCATGTTTTTTTTTTCTGTTACGATCCTTTTTATTTTACCTGTTTTCTCAAAACTGTATTGAAAAACGTCGTATGATACACGGGAGTAAAAGGTAAAATATGACAAACTCAAGACGATGGTAAACCCTCGCTTGCGGCTCGGGCTTGTAAATGTCACTCGTTTGTTATTTACCTTTTTACCACCCTTGTATCAGCAGCTATGTTAGGGTTCTTTACCCAAAGGGTAAAAACGGGACCCCATTACTAAGAATCGTCTGTCCGTCTGTCACCAGGCTGTATTTCATGAACCGTGATAGCTAGACAACTGAAATTTTCACAGATGATGTGCCGCTATAACAACAAACACTAAAAATTAGAAAGTGAAAAAATATGAAAAAACATAGAATAAACGTGGTTTTTTTTTCAAAAATGATGAAACTAGCGCCATCTTGTATGACGGTACGGAACCCAAAGTGTGCGGTTCTGATTCGCACTTAGCCGGTTTTTAATATATTGGTTAAAAAGAAACAAACACCACGTTTGTTTCTGCCCTCTATCCCTGGAATAGCACGGTTAATTGTGCCACACGATAAGAAAGAAAGAAAGAAGAAACAAATGGTGTCAAAATTAGTTTTGCATGAAAACACAGAACGACAAATGAAATCTAACTTGTTAATTATATTGAAAAAAAACAAAAACCTATTTTTGTTCTGATTTACAACCTACCAAAAATTTGTCAAAATCAGTTAGCATTAATGAGGTGAAAATCGGTATCGCCGTTTTTATGAAAAGTCGCAGGTTCACAGCCCTCTTCCAGGGTGGTCCCATACAAATTGTATTAAAATCGATAGGTTTTTTTTTTTAAATTAACAAAAATAATAGGTAAAAATGTAGCAAAATTGTACGCGGTTGTTGCTATTGAACTCTTTTTTTTAACAAGTTTAGCGTTGTCAATCCTTACTTAATATAATAAATGTGAAAATGTGTTTGTTTGTTTGTTTATTTGTTTGTTACCTTTTCACGCTTAAAAACTTTTAAAAGCTTTAAATCTTGATGAAATTTGGCGTGCAGGTAGCCTGTGTCACGGGGAAGGACATAGGCTACTTTTTAACCCGTAAAAATAGCATAGTCCGATGCAGTTCCCGAGATAACTGAAACAATACTCTTTTTTTGGTTAATTCCTTTAACATCGCACGCAACGAAGCAATGGGTTGTTATGATTATTTGCACAGAGATGGTTGAGGAGGTGGGAAATGGCATAATATACATATTAGCATATCCTGACATAGTTTCCGAGGAATCTGGTGAAAACTCATTTCCACGGTCGCGCACGTGGGCGTCGCAACGAAGCAAAGGATTGAGTAATTTTTTGTATAAAATTAGTTGAGGGGGTGGGAAGTGAAATAGACTGCTAATCAGAATAGGCCGATATAGATTCTGAGGGATCTGGAGAAAACTCATGTCCACGCTGGCGAGCCGCTTGCGGCTCGCGCACCCCTAACCCTCAAAAAGTCATAAAACGATGTCCACGCGGGCGGAGCTGCAGGCAAAAGCTAGTTATTTATAAAGAAAATTTGCTTTTGTCATTTCCCTACCCATCTCTGTGCAAAAAATGACAACAATCCTGTAAAATCCTAAAGATTATTTTTTCAGTTTCCTCAGGCACTACATCGGACTATGCTAGTTTCACGGGATAAAAGTAGCTTATATCCTTTCCAGTGAAACAGGCTAACTGCATGCCAAATTTCATCAAGATTGGTTGAGGTGTTGAAGCGTGAAAAGGTAACAAATAAATAAAGAAATAAATAAACACCTTTTCACATTTATAATATTAGTAAGAATTAATACAAATACCACTAACTTAGAATACATACCTAATTAATTCTCCTAGTACGAAGTGTCAACATCACAGAAACGCGCCGAAGCCGAAAGCACGTTTAATGCTGTTGAAGTAGTACCGCTTCCAGTTCTCCCTGGTGTGGTCTACCTCGGACGCTGGCACCAGCTCCTGTTTCAGTGATACCAGAGTGTGGTCTTCCTGGAATGGAATAATAAAGCTATAAGGATAAGAATTTTTTTTCCAGAAATATGATACAGGTACATTAAAGATCTTTCTGTGGTCCTCACACTAGGCTTATCCTAAAATTCTAAAGTAACATAACAGATATCAGAGACAATTAAACATTAAAATATAGCTACGCCAGCTTGAAGCTACTTCCCTATTTTATTTTAAGGAACAAAGGACTATCTTTGGTCAATAAATATGGCTAAAGATGGACCTTCAAGACGAGAGTGAACAGGTATTATTTGTGTTTGCGTGCACCATCCTCGACTGCATCATTCATTATTTTCCTTCCTCTGTAGCCCAGCGGCAAAGTTCACTGGCTTTACACAGGAGGTCGCGGGTTAGATTCCCGGCGGGGTCAATTGTAAGACTCGGTTTGGTTGCTGGAAGGACATTTTCTAAGCCCACCTGGCTAACTACCACAATCTTATCTAAGTCTTGCTGCCAAATATCAATGTTGATATCATTGGTGTGTTCCGGCATGAAGATAAGATAGCCAGTTCCCCATTGCGTTGGAGAATCATGGTAAGCCCGCTTCCATCTTCGGCAACATCGTCACTTACCACCAGGTGAGATATTGCCAAGGGTTTACCAATTGTGAATCTATATTATAATATAATAAAACTGTAACGGGGCCGCATCTGTACATGAAATATTTTTGGAAAATAATAATTGTGGTGGACATTACTAACGATATAGAGGCCAAAACGACAATTTTTGGAATTTTTGTCTGTCTGTCTGTCTGTATGTTCGCGCATCACGCAAAAACTGCCGGACCGATTTTAATGAAATTTTGTATGGTGGTTCCTTATAGCCCGGGTTAACATATAGGACACTGTTTATCGAAGAAAAATCAAGAGTTCCCGTGGGAAATTCAAAAGTAAGCATTTCTAGAATGGCTCACCAGACAAATGTTGCTTGACCTATTGCAATTAAGTTTAACACTAACACGTTGATACCTTATATCGGGAACTAAAACTGGAACATTGTAAATCCCAAAAAAATTAAGGGTTCCTGCAGGAATGGAATTTTTTTTATCTTTAGAATGGAATTTGAAACCTTTATATTGATATGTGGTGTTTTGACCATTATTACATAGTTGGGTCACAGATTACTAAATAGTTAGTTGGGTGTTCTTTATCCCGGAAAACTAAATAAGTCCTGTGGGAAATTAGATCTATCTATACATATAATAGTATCGATTTAAAATTTCATACTTTTGAGTGAATTTCTTTTAAGTATCTTTTAACATATGCTACTTTACATGACTCTAACTCTGGAACTAAGACACGTAGCGATATGTTTCATAGACTAACAGATAGGTATATTTTTAAAGATTCCAACCATGTAAAAAAAACGCATAAGGCAAGTAGTGCATCTTTTAACAAGAGGCTCAGATATAGGAACTCTTCTGACGGCTACGTAAATAGTGCATGATTTGCGAGTGGCAGTTACTCTCCGCCTGGGCTGCAACGTCTGTGAACCTCATCAATGTATTTGCGAATCCAGGGTGGAGGCAATTGGTCATCACGCACCGAGTTGCGGTCGTTGTTTGTGAAGATTCCCACGTCACCATGCCCTTAATGACCTCACTCGGAGGGCACTGGTCTCGGCCACCTGGAATATTTCATCTTTGATGCAGTCGCCAGGCTTTAGTCGATCTGATAGCAAAAGGCCGGAAGGCTTAAACAGGTGCCATGGCAGAGAGGAGAGTGCCTTCTTTGGGATGCCAAGTGCGTCAGCACTTTTTGTGCCTCACACCTCACGCGTCCGTCTTGGAGGAAAATAACTCCTTTGTGCCGCTGGTCCGTGAGACAACCGGCTGCTAAACCCTCAGAGGCCTTTGCCTTTATTATGGAGATTGGCCGTCGCCTTCGAGAGAGGGGATGTGATGCCCGCTCCGGGTCCTAACTGCTGCTATGGTTGTCTATTGCCATCCAGCGCGGCAACGAGAAGTGCGTTATGAGCTCCTTCGCCTGCGTGGACATAGCTTTTATGGACTCTTTTTGAGAGTGAGCGGTGCGCGAGTCGCAACCGGCTGTAAGCCTGGACATAAGTTTTCTCCAGGTACCTCAAGAATACCTAATCAGGCTATTCTGATTAGCAGTCTTTGTCACTTCCTACCCCCTCAACAAATTATATACAAAATATGACTTTAATCCGTTGCTCCGTTGCGACGCCGCCGCCGACGTAGAAAACAGTTTTCCACAAATCCCTTTGGGAACTATGTCAGGATATACTTAATAGTAAATTATATCATTTTCTACCTCATCTACCATCTCTGTGCTAAAAACCATGCCAATCCATTTTTCCGTTGCGATTTTAAAGAAATTAACTAAAAAAGAGTACTGTTTTAGGAGCTGCATTGGGCTTTGCTAATTTCAAGAGATAAAAAGTAGACTATTTCATTTCCAGTGACACAGGCTACCTGCATACCAAATTTCATCAAGATTGGTAGAGGTGTTGAAGTGTGAATAGGTAACAAATAAACGAACACATTTTCACATTTATAATATAGCAAGGATTTCAGCCGATTGCGGCTCGCGCACCACTCACCCTCAAAAAGAGTCATAAAAGCTATGTCCACACAGGCGAAGCCACGGGCAAAAGCTAGTAATAAATAAAAAGGTGAAATGCACAATGTTTCATTTAAAAAAATGTAACATTGAAAAGGATCTTTCATCCTAAAAGCAAGGATTGAAGAACCTCAAACATGAAATTCAAGATTTATTTACCTTCTCTTCAATATTGAATGTGACTTCAGAGAAATGCTGGTCAGGCCACTGCTTGTATCGCCAGTATTGCACAATTTTCTTTCCTGGAACTAGCTCCCTGAATTCCCCAGTCACATTTCCTCCAAAAAGAGCAAACTTCCCCCCCTTTTCCACCTCCATCTTAACATGTCCCTGAGTGAATGCAGTAACCATCTCTACCCGTGTCATTGCATCATAGAATTCCTGTGCTCGGCATTGAAAAGTCTCTGTTAATTCAATTGTTTTAGTGTCTAGCTTGCAGCCGATTTGTGTATTCTGTGGTGATACAATTGGTTCCATGTTGACTTTCTTATTGAAACCGCTGCTTATAGTAGAAATGTTGTCAGGTTTGACGCCTTCTTCTCCTTTCTTGGGTAAGATGAGGCCTTTGGAGTATTCCTCTTTGAGGCTTCGGATGTACTCTTTGAGCTGTTTCCGGATTTCATTGCGGCCAACATTGTGCATGAAGGCTTTAGCCCGTTGCGCCTCTTCACCACTGCCTTTTATTGTTATTGTTATCTGTAAAAGTTATGTAATATTTTTAACACTGTTTAGGCTGTATAGGGTATGTGTGTCCTAGAGCAGGCCTCATAAAAGATTCATACAGATGTTTTTATAACAGTTTTACAAGTCACATGTTTAGCATTAGTTGTTCCATTGGTAAAACTTCCAGATGACATCTCCTATTTTACCAATGAATAAAAGATTTGCTTTTTCCATTTTACAAGATGAACTAGGTATTTCATTCT
This sequence comes from Coleophora flavipennella, assembly GCA_947284805.1. Taxonomy (NCBI): domain Eukaryota; kingdom Metazoa; phylum Arthropoda; class Insecta; order Lepidoptera; family Coleophoridae; genus Coleophora; species Coleophora flavipennella. The sequence continues at coordinate 12,881,710 of OX369273.1, forward strand.
GAACAAAAACCAAAATAAATCATACAACATACTGTGATGCCTTGCAAATGTTGAATTTTATAATCATGTTGCTGAGGCTTGTCTGTTTTGTATTTCAAATGTCTGTTTACAATATGAATGAAATAAATGTATGTACACTTAAGTCTATAATAAATATCAGTGCAGAAATTTTTAATGTGCGTTTGTGCGCGCTAATCTCCAAAGGGTTTTCAGTGATGTATTGAGATAAGCTTCAGCTAACATTTAGTATTAAAAAATCCTATGCAGACAGTCGCGGGCGCCAGCTGGTATATAAAGAACTAGCTGCAAAACCCGGCGTTGCTCGGGTTAAAATACATCGCATGTTTAATGGTATAAAAAATATTTGAGGATGCCTTTTTTAACGTAGATAATATAGATTTCTATCTTAGATATTGAAAGACTTAGTCGACCATTAAATATGAGGTGTATAGAAAGTATATTTAATTAATCTGTTCACTCTTGGCTTCAATTGATCTTTTCGCGACTGTAAACACGGTTCAACTGACAAAAGTCACTGATTTTCGGTTTATATACCGTTGGAAATCGAAATTTCTAGTATCAGAAAACTCTAGAACATTCCGATGTACTTAATTACGATCTGGATCGTCCGGATTAATTTCAATAGTTGCACAGATTTCGGAACTTTCTAGAAGCTTCTAGATTATTCCAGTCATTTCTAGAACTATCTAGAGCATTCCATATCGATTTTTACACTTGCACACAATTTTGAATCTTTCTAGATCTTTCCAAACATTTCTAGAACTTTCTAGACCATTCCATACCGATTTTAGCAGTCGCACACAATTTTGGAACTTTCTAGATCATTCCAGAAATTTTTAAAACTTTCTGGAACATTCCATACCGATTTTAGCAGTCACACACAATTCAGGAACTTTCTAGATCATTCCAGAAATTTTTAGAACTTTCTGGAACATTCCATACCGATTTTAGCAGTCACACACAATTTTGGAACTTTCTAGATCATTCCAGAAATTTTTAGAATTTTCTGGAACATTCCATATCAATTTTAGCAGTCACACACAATTTTGGAACTTTCTAGATCATTCCAGAAATTTTTAGAACTTTCTGGAACATTCCATACCGATTTTAGCAGTCACACACAATTTTGGAACTTTCTAGATCATTCCAGAAATTTTTAGAACCTTCTCAAACATTCTAGATAATTTTTAGAACTTTCTGGAACATTCCATACCGATTTTAGCAGTCACACACAATTTTGGACCTTTCTAGATCATTCCAGAAATTTTTAGAACTTGCTGGAACATTCCATACCGATTTTAGCAGTCACACACAATTTTTGAACTTTCTAGATCATTCCAGAAATTTTTAGAACTTTCTGGAACATTCCATACCGATTTTAGCAGTCACACACAAATTTGGAACTTTCTAGATCATTCCAGAAATTTTTAGAACTTTCTGGAAGATTCCATACCGATTTTAGCAGTCGCACACAATTTTGGAACTTTCTAGATCATTCCAGAAATTTTTAGAATTTTCTGGAACATTCCATATCAATTTTAGCAGTCACATACAATTTTGGAACTTTCTAGATCATTCCAGAAATTTTTAGAACTTTCTGGAACATTCCATACAGATTTTAGCAGTCACACACAATTTTGGAACTTTCTAGATCATTCCAGAAATTTTTAGAACCTTCTCAAACATTCTAGATAATTTTTAGAACTTTCTGGAACATTCCATACCGATTTTAGCAGTCACACACAATTTTGGACCTTTCTAGATCATTCCAAAATTTTTAGAACTTTCTGGAACATTCCATACCGATTTTAGCAGTCACACACAATTTTTGAACTTTCTAGATCATTCCAGAAAGTTTTAGAACTTACTGGAACATTCCATACCGATTTTAGCAGTCACACACAAATTTGGAACTTTCTAGATCATTCCAGAAATTTTTAGAACTTTCTGGAACATTCCATACCGATTTTAGCAGTCGCACACAATTTTGGAACTTTCTAGATCATTCTAGAAGTTTTTAGAACTTTCTGGAACATTCCATACCGATTTTAGCAGTCACACACAATTTTGGAACTTTCTAGATCACTCCAGAAATTTTTAGTACTTTCTGGAACATTCCATACCGATTTTAGCAGTCACACACAATTTTGGAACTTTCTAGATCATTCCAGAAATTTTTGGAACTTCCTGGAACATTCCATACCGATTTTAGCAGTCACACACAATTTTGGAACTTTCTAGATCATTCCAGAAATTTTTAGAACTTTCTGGAATATTCTAGATCGATTGTTACACTTGTACACATTCTGGAGTTTTCTAGATTATTCCAGAAATTCCAAAAAAAATTTAGAACTTTCTAAAAGTTCCCATGAGTTAGAAAAGGACAGATATATATCTGAATACATTTTCGCCACCCACAACCACCCACTTCCACCCACCGCGACCAAACTCCCTTACTCCCACCTGGAGACCAAGGGGTATTTACCACCCCAACGGGAAGTTGATTGGAGTTAGTGGTGATAGAGAAAACCCTGGCTTTACGTACTAACATAAGCATTTTATATATATATATAGATATAGATTTAAGACCAACTCGGTATTGCTGAAGCCCCTGAATGGCCAAAAAACATTCAATGCTACCTACCAGGAATTTTGATAGGAAGTACAGATTTTTGTTTCAGGTAATACTAGGTTTTACTTCAGCTATAAGCTGTTCCTCTATTACAACATAATAATTTCACAAGTAACCAGACTGTTTGTCGTTACTCATAAAACTGATTCCAATAATCCCATAGTTGTCTTTTAGCTTACTTTTTTAAATATGTATGACCCGTAAGTCCAGTGGCAGCTCTCCTGTCTGCTGGGCCCGAGTTCTGGGTTCAATCACCACCCAGGGCAAACATTTGTATGATGAACAGGTTTGTTTGCTGTGTATCTGCATGTTCCACTTCTATCATCATCAGCCGAAGGACGTCCACTGCTGGATATAGGCCTCCCCCAAGAATTTTCATGATGACCGGTTTTGCGCTGCCCGTATCCAGCAGCTTCCGCGAGCTTTACCAGGTTATCGGTCCACTGAGTGGGAGGCCTGCTTACCCTAGGTTTTCCCATGCGCAGGCACCACTCGAGAATTTTACTGTCCCAATGGCCATCTGTTCTACGAGCTATGTTCTCCGCCCACTGCCACTTAAATTTAGCAATACTGAGAGTTACGTCGGTTACTTCGGTTCTCCTACAGATCTCCCCGTTTCTGATTTGAACTCCAACGTAACACGCTCCATGGTCCTTTGGGTGACTTTGAGACTTCTTATGAGGCCCATAGTAAGCGACCATGTCTCAGTTCCGTATGTCACCACTGGCAACACACAGTGGTCGAAAACCTAGTCTTAAGACACTGAGGTATTGGGGACATGAAGATATTGTGAAGCTTACCAAACGCTGCCCAGCTGAGTTGGATTCAACGATTGATCTCTTTCTTGAAGTTGGACCTACCTAACTGGACTGTTTGTCCCAGGTACACATATTCAGCAACAGCTCTGAGTGTAGAGCCTCCAACCTTCAGAGGAGTAGGTGCAGCATGGACGTTTAACATATTTTTTTTACTGTCCATATTCATTCTAAGACCTACTTGTTGAGAGACTACTTAGACCATTGAGCATTGTGCCTAGGTCGTCCATAGTCTCATTGTCTTTCTTGTCGTCCATAGTGTATCATATTGTCATAGCTTTTTTACTGTTTTCTAATAGTTTAGATGACTTTATTTTTCACTGCAGCTGACATAATAATTATGTGAATTTGATAAATTGAAAATAGAAAAGCTATAAGCTATGAGCTGCTCGCCTATTATAACATAGTAAAACCTTCTACAGTCTGATTCTAAAAAAGAACCAAGTATCCAGGTCCAGACCTGGCGCAAGAGATTACTGGTATGTGACAAGTGGAGTCCACATAAATCGTCCCAGTAGACCTTTCCATAAATGGGCCAATCTCAGCCAAACCTGAAGGAGTCCTATTCAACAATGCCCAGATAGTCCAATGCTTAGCTTTCATTAGTAAAAGAGGTTTGCTGTTATGTACCAGTAAACCTATTAGATATTTACCTATATTTACTTTTATAAAAGTGAAGAAAAAATTTATGGATTATTTGGCACATTGAGACATGCTGGCCATGACAACATGGTCTATGGTATGTGGGCAGCTAGCAGATCATGTGGTGATGAGTTTTATTTTTACTTACATCTACTTCACTGATGTCATTCTCCTCCGATAGATTCGGAATATGGATTTCTCCTTTCACATCATCTGTGGCACCTCCTAACCGACCCTCCCACTTCATTTTGATGTCCCATTCATAGAAAAATATTAGTTTTCCTTTCCTATTATTTGCCGAGGCCTCACCGTCTATCTTCTCAACCTCCGTTATCTTACAGTCCACGCCGTTTTGGGCTATTTTTAAGTTATTCAGCAGTTCTTTCAGCCGGTCCTTGGACCAAGGTCCGGCGTTTTTCTCCGTCCAATGCCAGTTATTGACGTTAGTAGCATCTGGTCGCTCTTCCACGATCCAGCGAGGGTCACCTTCTCCCCACTTGGCCATCTCAGACAGCACCAAACCTCAATGATTTGCGATTTTAGATCACCACTAAAACGTCACGTACTGTCCTTCAAGCTTCGTTTTTCAAACACTCTAAACACTTGCACCACAATTTCTCACACTAAAACATGTAAAACTGTTCCCTTTCTACAAACTCAGCGTTCACCGACACAATTCGTGCGATTTTCGAGAACAATCATGCAACATGCTTGCCATCCATTCCATACCTTTGGAAGCACCTGTCAGTCACTGCATAGACAAAGACTAACTGTCAGTTAAAGTGTGGCCACACCTTATTAAATTAAACCGCAAAATAATTTTGTGCTCGTTAAAAAAAGAACGGTTCGGTTGAGTCTTCGTTACTGCCTCAGATCACAGCAATTTGCTGTGATCTGAGGTTACTGCGTTGCAGACCTGCATTGCCGCAGCTGCAAAAATTGCAAGATTAGTTATAAAAGGCGTCCTACCCACGGCTATTCTACACTCAGGGAAAGGTATTTATATGTTGTAGATAGTATAGTTAATGAAAGAAGACTTCAATATGATTTAAATATAAATTAAAATACATTCCATTTTTTAAATGCCAGGGAACCGAAAATAAAAAATATGGGAAAAGTAATAGAAACTAAGTTAGGTAGGGACTTCAATTCATTGCTAAAAATATTTAAAAATTAAAAACCCGACTGTATAAAAACTTAACTCCTCTTTTTGGCCAATTGTATAAATCCTATGCCACTCACGGGATCAAGACGAATCTAATGATACCTCGTACTCCAAAATCCATCCAGTCGTTTGGGCTACAGGAGCGTGCCAAAGAAATATACATATATACATACATACATGCTCTCGAAAAACATAACCCTACTTCTGGCACAGTCGGGTAAAAAGGAAGAATGCATTCATAGATTTTTTGGAAAATCGCTTGGCTCAGTCGGGAATCCAATCAGCAAAATGTTAAGAACATTAATTCCATGTCCAACGTGCTACCGCTAAATTACGACTCGTAGTCGTAGACTTTGTGGGTTTTATTTTACTTTACCGCATCTACGCTGTAGTAGAGAGCTCTTATTTTCATTATTACAATGATCTGATGATCACTGTAATCATATTATTACTAGTAGCCGAAAGATGTTCACTGCTGACCAAAGACCTCAAGCAAGGATTTCCACAACGAATCCCGCATCCATCAGCTTCCCGCGACCTTCAACAACCTTGGTTTATTTCAAACTAGCTGTTACCTGCGGCTTCGCCCGGTTTTATGACTGTCTTTCAGGAAGAACGGCTCGTGAGCATAGACATGAGTTTTCTCCAGATCCCTAAAGAACTATTTGGGCTATTCTGCTTATCAGTCTTTGGCACTTCCTACCCCCTTAACCAATTCTTTACAAAAAAATCACTTCAATCCGTTGCTCCGTTGCGACGCCGACGACGTAAGTAAGTTATGTCATTTTCCACCTCCTCAACGATAACTGTGCAAAATATCATAAAAATCCATTGTTCCGTTGCGAGGTTAAAGAAATTAACGAAAAAAAGAGTATTTTTTTCAGTTCCCTCAGGAATTGCATCGGACTGTGCTATTTTGACGGTATAAAAAGTAGACTATGTCCTCCTCCCCCATGAAACAACCTACCTACATGCCAAATTTCATCAAGATTGGTCCAAGTTTTGAAGCGTAAAAAGGTAACAAACAAACATACATATTTTCACATGTAAAATATTAGTAAGGAAACAAACACATTTTCACAGTTATAATATTAGTAAGGATAAATGTTTGTATCTTTAAGGTGAGGCATTTGTAAAACAGTTGTCTCTGTTTTTTCCTATACGTGTAAAGAGTCAAGACAATAACCACATTTTTTCACTTTTTCAATGTTTTACGTTGTTATTTCTTCAATTTAAAAACTAAAATTTAACATTTTCTCTGTAGTACTTAAAAAGAAATATCTCCATATAAAAACTATGTGCAAATTTAGAAATTTATTGATATAAACAATTAGTTTTAGACTTTTTTTTTACTTTTTAGACCTGTTTTTGGGTTTTTTTATGATCGAGTAAAGTACACACTATCGTGTAACATATTAGCACATTCCTCAGACAATATCCTTAAGTATGTCCAATATTTTTTGCAAGACCGATATTTAGTAGTAATTACCCAAAAAAAATTACCTAGCAAAAGGGTTTCTCCGTTTCTCCACCGGTGCCTCGCCTTAATGGTACAAGTGCTTCCTTCTCTTTTTAACCTCAATCTTGACGTCGTGCTGCACTCGCACTCACAGCGACCGGCCACCTGATACACAACGTAGCAGATCTTTTGCCCTTAGGCGACAATATTATATTGACGGGGCGGGAAGATGATGATGTTACATGATAATGCCACAAATTTTGAGTGAGACCTTTTTTATGGCAACGTTGTCGTAGTTTCTACACTTTTCTAGAAACTCAGTCGTACCAACGTCAGCTTACTAGTTCCTTTTTTTTTAATTCGCCCTTTTAGGGCAGGCTAAGGCTCATTGGCCTCACCGCCTAGTCTTCAGTATATGTTTTTCAGTAGTATTCATTTGTAGAATTCACGTCTTCAGTAATTTTCAGTAGTTTCTTCACGTTCACATCATTTCATTGTCTATAAACTAACTTAACCTACATACTCTAGCAAAATGATAGCACTTTTTGAGCTTCACAGGAATGTAAATCTCCATGAACTTGCTTTTTGAGAAAAATTACTCCCCTGAATAACAATTGACTGACACCAGTTTGCGCCTTCCATCTAACAAACTGTCAACCGCGAAAGGAATGCCATATCTTTTCTCCAAAACACCTAGGAGTTACATTGTTCAGGTCGCTGACGTGCAAGGAGCATCTGGACAGCCTCGGTCAGAAGATCAAGTCGAGGCTGCCACGTCTTGGGGAGCTCGCGCAGATGTCCTTCTAGCCTTGGATAGGCTACTTACCTTCAGTTGGCCGACTATTACTACTAAAATAGCAAAACCTACCTATAAAAGTAGGCTAACCTTGCCATTTTTAACCGACTTCAAAACAGGAGGAGGTTCTATGTTCGACGGTATATATGTTTTTAAATGTATGTTCACCGATTTCTCCGTCAATTGTGGACCGATTTTGAAAATTCTTTTTTTATTCGAAAGAGTATACTCCCGAGGGGGTTCTATTGTCACCAAGTCAGGATCTGATGATGGGATCCCCGGGAAATCGAGGGCAACCCTCAAATTTTAAAGGCACTTATAACGTGATTTATATCTTTTCGAAAGCTATTAAATAAAATACTTGCGTCTGTTAGGCATCATCTCATGTTGATAAGCTGATGAAGGAAGGTACAACTCCTTAACGGTTAGGAGTTGGAGGAAAATTCTTTCAATATTATACATAGATATATACGTAGGTATGCATAGACCGATAGTTTTATTCTTTCAGGTTATTCAGATGAGCTGATGATGCACGGTTTAACTCCTTAACTTTCATGCTGCTGGAAGCTGATGATGGAAGCTACAGGACTCTGTATCTGTTAATGAAACACACGTTTTATAATTTGATAATTCCTTGGGTTTGACGTTGTGAGATAGATAGCAATATCACTAAAAATAAAGAAAATAAAAATAAAAGTTAAAAAAAACTAAAAACCGACTTCAAAATTAAATTCACTCAAAAGTATGAAATAATATTATTAGGTATTTTTAAATACACAACATTAACCAAGAATAACGAAATCAAATGTGGGTACGAATTAAATTAGGAGCTTAAATTTTTTTTTGATGTCGGTATCAGCAAACCATCGAATCTAAAAAAAATTGATACGTAAGTAACTGTGTGCTGGTAGGTACCGACCTCAAAAAAAAAAATAAGCCCCTAATTTAATTCGTACCCACCTTTGATTTCGTTATTTTTGGTTAATGATGTGTATTTAAGAATAATAATATTATTTCATACTTTTGAGTGAATTTCATTTTGAAGTCGGTTTTTAGTTTTTTTTAACTTTTATTTCTTTTAATTAGATATGTCTTATTATTTTTTTATTTTTTTCAGATGACTGAAATAGCGGTTCAGCTGGTACTCCTACCAGCTAAACCGCTATTTCATTCATCTGAAATGGAGGGGGAACTCGACTCTAACAAAAATTTGCACTTAAAAGCTTAATATTTCGCAAACCGGTGAGCAAACTCACAATAGTTTTGAAAGACCTATTCAATGATACCCCACATGATAGGTTACGTCAACGAAAAAAAAATCACCCCCTCTCTATATGATGAAAAAAAACGTGTGGCACTCGGGGACTGCCGCGGTAAAGCTATTGCATTGATTTTTTTTTCAACTTATCCTTACTATACTATTATATATAATATTATAAATGTGAAAATGTGTTTGTTTGTTACCTTTTTACGCTTCAACGCCTTGACCAATCTTTATGAAATTTGGCATACAGGTAGCCTGTGTCACGGGGAAGAACATAGGCTACTTTTTATCCCGAAAAAATAGCATAATCTGATGCAGTACCTGAGGGAACTAAAAACATACTCGATTGTTGTGATTTTTTGCACAGAGATGGTTGAGTATAGGTGGGAAACGACATAATTTACTAATTATCCTTAAAGACAGTCATAAAAACGTTGACCACGCGGGCGGAGCGGCAGGAAAAAGCTGGTTCAATTATTATTATTTTTTATTTATGCAGTATTTAAGTACCAGTACCTACCATATAGTCCTTGGGGCGCGGGATGTTTATGTAATAAAAGTTACACCAGTAAAATTGACTGTTTCCTTTTAGTACCGCAAATCGCTAATAGATGGCACTGTAAGTTTTTTAGAACTCGGCCGAGCGAGGGGTGTTAGGTTTTATTTTCGTTACGGAATTTCTTGATTCGGTCGCCGCGCTCAAAGCCCGCTATAAAAGCTATTTAGTACCGCAAATCGCTAATAGATGACACTGTAAGTTTTTTAGAACTCGGCCGAGCGTGGGGTGTTAGGTTTTATTTTTGTTACGGAATTTCTTGATTCGGTCGCCGCGCTCAAAGCCCGCGATAAAAGCTATGCAATAGCTTAAAATATTTTAAGGATTTTATTGTACACTTTGTCGGTGTGATCAATATGTATACCCATGCCAAATTACAGCTTTCTAGTACTAATATTCTCTGAGCTAAGCTGACTTGACTTCGGAACCCTAAAAACGGTAATAGGTATAACATAATAGGGGAGCGGACCCCATTTTAAGATGGATTCACAATTTGGGATAGCGAAGTACTTCTGTCTAGAAGCAACGCCATCTCACGAACACGTTGTGAAAAACTGCCAATCGGACGGACGCCGTTTTGGAACGCTTTCGTATTCAGCCGCCAGTCGGTTTGACGTAGAACTACAAACAAAAACAAAAATTCAAACTTGTTTCGTCAATATTTTGTTTAAGAGTTTTGTAATATTATACCAATAAGAAGTTTGAATTTTTGTTTTTGTTTGTTTCTACGTTTGTGTTGAGGTGCATATGATCTTTCTTACTGCATTGCAATTAGTTTTTGATTTACGATCATATGTTGGCAAAATACGTAATTGTCCTAATATGGGGTATCTAATATTGAGGTACATGTGATCCTAAGTTCATTTACTTATTAAATATTATTGGATTACCGACTTAATTATAGTAGATTTAAGCAAAAGACGGTCTTATAAGCTTGTCATAAAATAAAAGTCTGTAAGCTAGAGTCAAGTCTCAGAAAGAGCCGTTATTTTTATATGTCTACTAGCTGTTTCCCGCGGTTTCACCTGCGTGGACAACGTTTCTATGACTTTTCGAGGGTGCGCAGTGCGCGAGCCGCAAGCGGCTCGCGAGCGTGGTAAAAAGAAGCCTATGTCTGAATCCAGGTCCTAATCTGTCTACCTACCAAATTTCAGCCAAATCCGTTCAGTAGTTTTTGCGGGAAAGCGTAACAGACAGACAGAGTTACTTTCACATTTATAATATTAGTAGGGATATTTCTTATATATGTTTATCATTATTACCTGTACCTGTAGGCAGAGCACATAGCTCGTAGTACAGATGGCCGTTGGTGCAGTAAAATTCTTTATTATCTTTGCAAAGACTAGATATAAGACTTTATTGTACTTAATCCTATTAAATATTTTAAATGGATTTATTTCATTTGACTGTTAGGGATTGCTTACATCCCCAATATAATTATGATATCCATGATAGGAGAATGTCCCTCCCTATATAGGATACCCCTTAATAGGTGTAATTCCTTAATTTGGGATAGCCTATGATGGGGTGTATGGTATCCCATATTGGGATACACTTTATTTTTGGTAAATTTTCTCATTTGCAACATTTTTATCTGTAGTATTACAATAGTACGAATGGTAGAAAAATACAATTTTATAGCAATGTAAAGTATAACATTTCGAATGGATTATTCTTAGTTTGATCAGTACTGCATTGAAGGTTTTATAGAAATAGATGTTCACAAAACTGTTCCACAATAGGTCCCACTCCCACTCCCTAAAATTTGATAGCCCTACCTACATACCTATTACGGATTAGTGAGTAATAGGGTCCCGTTGGCACCCGTTAAGTACAGAACCCTAAAAACCATGCCTCGTTGATTTGTATGTAGGTAATTAGTTACATACGGAAAATGAACATATGATGGAATTTTATAAAGTGATAAATTGCCAGTCCCATTGAATAGCAACCACCAATTGGTCGAAACTCGTTATCTTAGTGCGAGTGAGATAACATTAAAACTGGCCTTCGATAAATAAATCAAACCAGTCTTTATTCGGTCGCTCTCGGTGCAGACGCAGACGCACGCGCAGGCAAAGGCATCACAAAAAGACCAACAATGTTCCCATTGCGACGTGTCATTGGCAGTAAGGTGCGCGCGATCTATGCCTGTTCTATTATAGCCACAAAAAAAAAGTGAAATCAAAAAGTATGGGAGTGTTCGAAGTTTGAAAATTTTGAAATGCGCGCGTTTTTCAGATTTTGGAGCAATGGCGAGCGCCTGTGGTGGCCGCGTCCGGCGCGAAGGTCCAAAAAAGCTACAGTACGGAATCTCCACGACCTTTGACCATGCTGACGGATGATGAATTGGCCATGAAAGAGACAAGTAATTTATTGTATTATTCTTGTTACCAACCTTGATATCATTTAAATCTACTATCGACTACCTACTGAGCTATATCTTATCTAAGAAACAGCGATATTTATACAATTATACATGCCTTTGACGCAAACAATAAGAAATGAGGCATTGTATTCCCTCATCTGAATCTTAATATAGACAAATAATTAAATAATAATAGTAAAATAAAAAATGGTATCGAATAAACCTACTTTATCATACGAGCAAAGTACTTAGTGACTTTTAAACGATCGATTAAATCTTAACTTTCGCTTTCAGTTACCGATAAACTAGTTTCGTAATGGAGTTTAGCTGGCACCGTATATTATTAAAACTTAACTGGCATATTTGTAAACAAAGAAAAAAATATTTACCAATAAGTAAGCCCTTGGCATCATTTATTACATATCTTTGTAACTTATGTGCTTCTTCCTATGCATAAACCCTAACAAGGGTTAGTTTTATTTTATTTTATTTTATTTAGAACAACAAACGATTATACAATAAAGCTTATGTTATAAATATTAAATAAAACTAAAAGAAAATAATTGTACAACCAACGTGCATCTAATTGTAAAGTAAGACTTTTTATACTGTGGTAAGACTAACAATTATCATTCCTAGTAATATTATACAATATACAGGGTGTAACAAAATTGGTGTAGGACCCTTTAACTAGGGGCTCTACTTATCAATACAAAACAAACAACTTTCCCCAAGGAACCCATCCGTACTAAAATTCACAAAATTGGTCGATTAGCTGATCGATTTGTATGACGAGAAAAACATTTTTTTGCGATTTCAGCAAAGTCGTAGAACAGTCGTTCAGTATGATGAGTATAGCAGCAATTCTGTTACACCCTGTATAAATGTGAAAGTTTGAATGGATGGATGGACGGATTTTTTTTTATTAATTCACACCACAACAGCCGAGGGATCTGGATGAAATTTGGAGATAGAGAGATTAGGACCTGGATTAACATATAGTCTACTTTTTATCCCGATTTCTTAAGTGGTTCCCGTGAGATAGCTGTTAACTCTCTTTTTTGTTATTTTATGAAACGTAGTATGGACGTGCTAAATAATACTGATTATCTAATTAACTACTAATAGCATAGCCCAGCATAGTTCCCCAAGGGGTTCTGGAGAAAACTCGATTTCCACGCTCGCGAGCCGCGGCTAGCGCACTGCGCACCCTCGAAAACAGTCACAGGAACCACACAGTATTTCAATATCGTAATACTGTGTAGAAACTATGTTTACGCGAGCGGAGCCGCTGGCAAAAGCTAGTATAGAATTAAACCTATCTTAAAGGTACATAATTCTACTCTGTTCATGATTAAGAGTTCAATCATTTTATTTCAATATCGTAATACTGTGTAGAAACTATGTTTACGCGAGCGGAGCCGCTGGCAAAAGCTAGTATAGAATTAAACCTATCTTAAAGGTACATAATTCTACTCTGTTCATGATTAAGAGTTCAATCATTTTAACAGACGCTTGTAAATTTTACTCTTTGACTAGCTTTTGACCGCAGATTCGTCAGCGTGGATAACATTTTTATGACTGTAATCGAAGGTGTGCAGTGCGCGAGTCGCAAAGGGCTCGCGAGCGTTGGAATTGACTTTTCTCTAGATCCCTCGGGAACTATGTTAAGCTATGCGAGGGTGGGATTAAAATTAGACTACTAAGGTGTTAATCCACCCACCAAATTTCATCCAAATCCGTTTAGAACAAACAATCAAACATCCATACTTTCGCGTTTATAATATCAGTGCGATTAGATTTTGTATGTACAAACTGATGACGTTATCGTAAAGTAAGTAGTAGGTATACCACTATTATTCTGTACTTACCAATATATTTAATGACATTATGCCACTAGGCTTGTTTTAACTTTTGACACACCCATAAACGTGTAATGTGAACAGGAAAAAAAAACAATTCAGTTCCAATGTAGGTAGTACCTACAATAGGGGATCGGACTGCTAGTCATGTGAGTTACTTTTTATGAACTGTCAAAAACAGTGACTTATATATTACTGGCGTAGTCAAAAACGAAATTTTGTTCTTAAAATGTTTGAAATACCCACAAGTGACGTCATAGATTTTCAGCGTCATTGACGAACGTATTTTGTGAATTTGATCTATTAAAAATTGAAGACGTGATGGAAAACAAAACAAGTAAAGTTTTTTGAAACTTCAAGAGGAGAGCAATTTAGGAAATCATATTTCAGAATTTATTTTTGATGCAGTTCGATTCCCTATTGACATGGGAAATATTTTTTGATGTGTAACATCTTTGCTCTCGCTTTCCTGCAATTTGTGGGAGTGATTTCGTGAAATGGGACGGAAATGTGTCCCATTTTAACAGGAAGTCGCGTTTTTTCAGGCTTTAAAAGCGCGGAAAAGGCAAAGGTATCTATGACCATACAGCCTAGTCTGCCGTATCTTTGCCGTCCTTTTTTCAGGCTTCAAAAGCGCGGAAAAGGCAAAGGTATCTATGACCATACAGCCTAGTCTGCCGTATCTTTGCCGTCCTTTTATAAAGTATTTTGTCACATGTTACACATCATATGCGAGTACTGTAGGTCTCGCTCGAATTATTTTTTTCTGTATTCTGCGAGAATATACAGTGTATGTACTTGTATCTAAACCAAGTACCTACAAGTAACAAAAAAAGCTTAAAACGTTCAGTGTAATTAAAATTTTCAACAAAACGTGGAATTTTCTGACACAATAAATAAATAAAATACATGAAGATAGAATATTTACACAGATCCATGCTTAAGAGGACTGTGAACCCGCAGTTACTTTTTAAAGTCATATTTTTTCATATTTGCCTCAGCGAAAATTGGACTTTTCATACAAGCGGCGTTAACGATTGTTACCTCTTAAATGTGGACCAATTTGGACCAATTTTTGATAGGTTGTCAGTCAGAACAAAAGCTAGGCTTATATGTTTCGTTTTTTAAATTACTGATTATAATAAACAAAAAATGGACAAAATTAGTTTTGTATAAAAACACGTGAACGACAATAAAATTTCGAAAAAACGTATAAACCTAGCTTTTGTTCGGACTAACCACCTATGAACAATTGGTCCAAATCGGTTAACATTTAAAAGGTGAAAATCGTTCACGCCAATCCTCTTAATATAAATTATACAACTGTTATCAGCAATGTCAGCTCAGATAGTTAGATAGATACCACTCGTGGGCAAAACAACAAAACGTAATGAAACGACATATGATATTTGGTACAAGCTTATATGAAAAGGAAAAATCGTTTAAGTACATATAAGGCGCAAGGACTAAGAGAAAGAACTCATCACTATCGATTTCCTGTAGGTTCACTAATTCTTGGGAAATTGCGGTTTTTAAAAACGATACAAAACTAGACGCACTTAGTACGTATAGGGCACAGTACAGGTGATAATAATAATATAGTTATCTCCTTACCTAAGCCTTTAATATACCTATCATTGGAACGGGGTGACAATAATAATAATAATTATCCCCTTACCCTATGCCTTTGAGATACCTATCATTGGAACGGGGTGACAATAATAATAATAATTATCCCCTTACCCTATGCCTTTGAGATACCTATCATTGGTACGGGGTGATAATAATAATAGTTATCCCTTACCTATGCCACAGTACAATAAAGAGTACTAGCGTACCAATGCCTTTGAGATACCTATCATTGGTACAGGGTGATAATAATAAAAATAGTTATCCCCTTATCTATGCATTTGAGATACCTATCATTGCTATAGCTGAGTCGATCGTTTCTTCATTGAAGATGAAGCACACCTATGCATATGTACCTATCATTGCCATAACCCAGTTGATTGTTTCTAACACTTTTACTCTTATCAGTGAAAACGAAGTAGCTTGCTCGTGAGAAACAAAAATACCCCAAAAACATAGTGATGATAAAATTAAGATAGTTATTCGTCATAGAGTTTTGAACTTTTTAAAATTTACATTATGCTCTTTGATGAATGGCGTTTTTGATGATGGAGCTTACCTTAAAATCTTTAATTCCAGTCAGAAAGCTGGCGACAGAACAAATCCAGCCGCTAGTCAAGAAAATGGAAGACGAGCATCGCATTGACGATGGAGTCAGACAGCTTCTGTTTGACAATGGAGTAAGTGGAAAAAATACAAAAATTGGAGCAGGACGCACTTTAATTCATCACTCTGAATCACTTTCTTCAAGAGACCCATCATCTTCGTCATCATATCAGCCGAAGGACGTCCACTGCTGGACATAGGCCTCCCCCAAGGCTTTCCACGACGACCGGTTCTGCGCTACCCGCATCCAGCGGTTTCCAGCGACGTTCACCAGGTCATCGGTCTACCGAGTGGGAGGCCTGCCTATGATACGTTTTCTAGCGCGCGGTAGCCACTCGAGAACTTCTTTGCCCCAACTGTCATCCGTTCTACGAGCTATGTGCCCTGCCCACTGCCACTTAAGTTTAGCAATTCTGAAAGCTATGTCGGTTACTTTGGTTCTCCTACGGATCTCCTCGTTTCTGATTCGATCACGCAGTGAGACTCAGCACAGCATAGCACGCTCCATTGCCCTTTGGGAGACCTTGAGCCTTCTTATGAGGCCCATAGTAAGCGACCATGTCTCTGTTCCCTATGTCATCACTGGCAACACACACTGGCGAAGACCTTGGTCTTAAGTAAGACGCTGCGGTATTTGGGATGTGAAGATATTGTGAAGCTTCGCGAACGCTGCCCAGCCGAGTTAATGAGCCAAGAGACCCTAAATGTAGTCAATTCACAAATACATTTTTGGACTCTTCCTTCATACAAATTGACCAGAAAAGTTGTTCAGTGTGATGAGAAATCCTAGTTAACGGATACTTTCTACATAATTTTTTACACCCTGTATAAACGACGCTGCGGTCACTCCATCGATAAGACAGTGACTCTTAAAAGCGCTTCGAGATCTATACACTAACAACCCATATTGCTGGAGCTCGAATCACTTGTCTTAACGTGGCTTACGAAGCACGGCAACGCGGACATAAATCCCGCTTTCAGTCAACCCATCTCGGT
This sequence comes from Coleophora flavipennella, assembly GCA_947284805.1. Taxonomy (NCBI): domain Eukaryota; kingdom Metazoa; phylum Arthropoda; class Insecta; order Lepidoptera; family Coleophoridae; genus Coleophora; species Coleophora flavipennella. The sequence continues at coordinate 12,898,521 of OX369273.1, forward strand.
AATGACTGTGATTATGGTCAGTTAACCAGCATGGTTGAATAAGCCATCATGTATAAGTTCCATTGGGTTACGACCGCTTCGATGTACGACTGCTGAGACTTAATGCGTGCTTACTGAAATGGAGAATAATAGATAACAGAACACACAGATACAGGGTGTAACAAAATTGGTCTGAATCTCGTTAATTGGGACTTCTACTCATCGTACTGAACAATTTTTGTTTTATGACTAGCTGAAATCGCAAAATAAAATTAACTCTATTAAAATCAATCAGCTGATCAACCAATTTTGTGGAGTTTTGTATTTTTGAGTAAAAAATAATATAAGTGATTTTTTTACTATGGTGGCCATATAAAATTATGCCGAGTTTTATCAAAATCGTTAAGGCCTTTTTGAGTAAAAAAATAACAAGTGATATTTTTACTATGGTGGCAAACCTAAAAAAGAAAGATAGGGGTTTGTAAATATGGCTTGAGATATAAAAATAATATTGATCTAAGCCAAATACCAAATCCGTCCAGTAGTTTGGGAACTAGAGCACCGGATGGACACAGAACACACACACACACGCATTACGTTTTTAATATTTATTTTTCATGTTTGTTAGACTATTAGTGTAAGACAAACGATCCCCATCAAAATTTCAATTTTTTTTGCTATGACAAGAATCATTATAATCGGTTCACAACATGGTCGGCCAAGAAATCGCGTGACAACAAACAAAAACCAAAGAGTAGAATTAAGAACCTCTCCCTCTTTTGAAGTCGGTTTAAAATAGATCTACAGCGTCTAACTTAATTTATGATAATTTACAGCTGATGGGCATAGAAACTCCTGAAGAGTACAGCGGCTCCGGCTGCGGGTTCCTGACGATGATGCTAGTTGTGGAAGAACTATCCAGGGTGGACCCAGCTGTGGCCGCGTATGTGGACATCCATAACACCCTGGTCAACTCTCTTTTCATGAAACTAGGTACCGAGGAACAGAAGAAAAAGTATTTGACGAAGCTTTGTACTGAATACGTGAGTATTGTGACAATTATGGATAGGGATCGATGGATTCAGATGTGGCCGCGTAGGTACTCGTATGTGGACTGAACATCTACAACGTTCTGTTCAATTCTCTTTTCATGAAACTAAGTACCGAGGAACAGAAGGTACAGTATTTGACGAAGCTCTGTACTGAAAACGTGAGTTTTTTAACAATTATGGATAGGGATCGATGGATTCAGATGTAGAGGCGTAGGTACTAGTGTGTGGATTGAACATTCTGTTCAATTCTCTTTTCATGTAACTGGGTAGGTACAATCCTATTATTTCTATTTCTCTGCTGGGTACCGAAGAGTATTAAGAATAATTATTTGACCAAGCTGTGTTGAATATGCGAGTACTAGCTTTTCATTTTTATAGCTGTCTTATTGACAGGCGGCCCGCGAGCGTAGACGTGAGTTTTCTTAAGATCCCTCAGGAACTATATCGGGCTATTCTGATTAGCAGTCTATGTCACTTCCCATTCCCTCAACCAGTTCTTTACAAAAAATCACTTCAATCCATTGCTCCGTTGCGACGCCGACGTGCGCGAGCGTGGAAATGAGTTCGATGTTAAAGAAATTAACCAAGAAAAGATTATTTTTTCAGTTACCCAGGAACTTTACCGGACTATGCTATTTTAACGGGATAATTCCTAGTGAGACAGATTACCTGCATGCCAAATTTCATCAAGATTGGTTGAGGTGTTGAAGCATGAAAAGGGAACTAACACACAAATCACATTAGTAAGGATGTAGGTATGGTTATAAAAGAGTTTACACTAAGGCTAAGGAGTGTCCAAAGAGGAATAGAATCAGCCTTTGACCATACAGAATTTAGGAACTGATTAGAAACTAACTATCTAGGTACTTACGAGTACATTGCACACAGCTAGGTAGTTGTAGGCAACCAACAACACTTCTTTACTCATCAGTTTCGGCAGCTACAGAGAACGAAAGACGCATGTCACTCGGGCCTTGAAAATAGCGATCTGAACATTAGGAATTTCTTTACATCCTTGAGTTTCTAGTTTTTTTACCTTCATGACTGTGCTACAGTGAACAAAACACGCATGTCATTCGAGCCTTGAGAACATTAGGAATTTCTTTACTTGCTTGAGTTTCTAGTTTTTCTACCTTCATGACTGCTTCAGAGAACGAACGACGCATGTCACTCGAGCCTTGAAAACAGCGAGCTTCTTCACTTCCTTGAGTTTCTAGTTTTACTTCCTTCATGACTGTGCTGTAGACCTTCATTACCTACCGACCTGTTGTAGTAATAAAATGAGTTCAATCCACCTTTGATTTGGAGTTATTGTGCCGAGTGTGAAGTGGACTGGGAGATACAAATTTCACCATCAAGCTACACACACCCTAGGACGCCAACTATGTAGTTATTTGTTACTTAACTTAACTTGCTATCTGTTATTAGAAATGTTGTAATACACGTTATACGTTATCATATCTTATCGTACATGTCAGGTATTTTTTCCAGATAAGTATTTACTTTTTCTTGTTGTAAGTATTACTTGTAAACAATTTTCTTGATTTTACAATAGGTAGGTATAGCTTAGACCTTGTTACCTTTAACAATTTATAATAGATACTAGCTGTTTCCCGCGGCTTCACCCGCGTGGACGTTTCTATGACTTTTCGAGGGTGCGCAGTGCGCGAGCTGCAAGCGGCTCGCGAGCATGAAAAAGTAGCCCTTGTGTTAATCCAGGTCCTAATCTGTCTACCTACCAATTTCAGCCAGATCCGTTAAGTAGTTTTTGCGTCAAGAAGTAACAAACATACACACTCACAAACTTTCGCCTTCATAATATTAGTGTGATGTGATAAATAGATATAGGACAGCAGCAGTAGATTTGGATGGTCATAAGACTTTGAACCGTGGCGTAATGGTTACATCGACGTCCATTATCTTCACATCAGGAGGTCGCGAGTTCGATTCCCGGCGGAGAGGCCTTATAATTATAAGGCTTGGTTTGGTTCGTGGAAGGGCATTTTCTAGGCCCGCCTGGCTAGCTACCACCATCTTATCTAAGTCTTGCCGCCAAACATCAATGTTAACAGCATTGATGTGTTCTGGTTTGAAGGTAAGATAGCCAGCTCCTCATTGCGTTGGGAAATCTTGGTAAGCTCGCTTTCACCTTCAGTATCATCATAACTTACTATTAGGTGAGATGTTGCTAAGAGCTTAACACAAGATTATGATTAGGTAGATATAAATTTTCACAATATAATTTGGGTTTAAGTATGAAATTGCCGATTCAATTTTTGAAGTTCAATACCAATTTAATGTTTATAGAAAATAAAAAAGTTATTATTTTTTATTATTGACCTTATGGTGACACTACTTATGGTCTTTTATTAGTAATAACTAGTGGCACGTCTTTCATGTTTCAATCCCTAAGCTATGTACCTTAGTGAAACAAAGGCGGTTTCATACTATACTTAATTTTCTCGAATTTTCCTGAAAGTGACGAAATCATGTGCGGGTTATTCCCAAATATGACATTAGTAACGAAGAAACTGCTGCGATAACTCTAGAGCTTAAAAATTTAAAAATGTGTATTTTTTGCCTCAATAATGGGCGATATTTTCAGGTCAAAAAAACTCAACTTCATAGGGTTAAAGCCAATATGCTCTTAAAATATCTAAAAATAGGCATATATTTACCACCATATAATTTTTGAAAATAAGTTTTGTTTTCATAACTATTGTTCTTAATATTAATTTTCATCTTTAAACTGTTTTATACAATCGTCAATTTAACCCCTATAATATTAAGTAAATAGAAGCGTCGGTGGCTGATCTGGTAACGACTCGGTCCTCCTAACCAGAGGTACCGGGTTGTAATCCGGAAGGCCAATGTACCAATGAGTTTTTCGAAACTTACGTGAAGGAAAACGTCGTGAGGAAACCTGCACACACCTGCGAAGAAACTCGAAGGTTGTGTGTGAAGTCGACCGACCCGACTAAGGCCCGATCGCCCTAATTCGGGGTAGGCTCGAGCCTCTCAGTGTATATGAGCTGATATGATGATTAAGTAAATGAAACAGATTTGTAAATTTGATTAAAAATACTATTTATTGAAATAAAGTCATCATGGTTGGCTAGAAAGGCAAAAGTGGAAGTGACAGTACGGTGTTGTCTTCTTCCACAGGCAGGCAGTTTCTGTCTAACAGAGCCCACTTCAGGATCCGACGCGTTCGCACTGAAGACTGTCGCCAAGAAAGATGGCAACCACTTCGTCATCAACGGCTCCAAGATGTGGATCTCCAACTCTGATGTCGCTGGGGTGTTCTTAGTCATGGCTAATGCTGATCCTTCTAAGGTATGATCTTATGGTCGTAAGTATCTGTTTTGTAGTAAGGTCCCTGATAAGCTCGTTGTTTCTGCTGGTTCAGCCAGGTAGACCGAGAGTGTGGCGCAGGTCCTGAGCAGCCCTTCCTTAAGGCCGTTTCCTTTTCCCGTACCAAGTAATTAGTATGTCATCTGTTCCCCTCCTTACCTACCTACGTTCATTACAAAGTTCTAAGGCTAGCTACCACCATCTTATCTAGGTCTTGCCGCCAAGCATCGATGTTTACAGCATTGATGTGTTCCGGCTTGTAGAAAAGATAGCCAGTTTCCCATTGCATTAGGAAATCTTGGTAAGCCCGCTTCCATCTTCGGCATCATGGTCACTTACCATCAGGTGAGATGATGTCAAGGGCTTAACAATTTTAGATAATAAAAAAAATAGACTTAGGACAAAAAAGTCAAGGTTTCATTTGTGGATAAACATCATCGATTACCTAATAAACCGAGGTCTTTGACCAGTGTGTATTGCCAGTGATGACATACGGAACTGAGACATCGTCGCTTACTTTGGGCCTCATAAGAAGGCTCAAGGTCACCCAAAGGGCAAAGGAGCGTGCTTAAGTGGCAGTGGGCGGGACACATAGCTCGTAGAACAGATGGCCGTTGGGTCAGTAAAGTTCTCGAGTGGCGTACGCGCACCGGAGAACGTAGCGTAGGAAGGCCTCCCAATCGGGGGACCAATAACCTGGTGAAGGTCGCGGGAAGCCGCTGGATGCGGGTAGCGCAGAACCGATCGTCGTGGAAATCCTTGGGGGATGCCTATGTTAAGCAATGGACGTTCTTCGGCTGATATGATGATGATGATTAGCTGATATAATAACTTACATGGACGACAGAACAAAACATTTGTATGACGTACATTGGTAGATAAGAAACTACTTTCTTGCATATTTACTGACTGGAGTTATCTGACTTATGTAGTATTCCTGCGTATTATACATTATGATGCAATACTTATTACAATTAATGTTTAGCCTATGTATGTGCCTGTGTAGTTAATTATTTACATATTAAGCGGTAAACAATGGAAGTTTATCTTACCACTCATGATAGTCGTTTGGAAAATAGCGGTGTTTTCTCACTAATTTGTCCCACTAATCTATTTCTCGTAGACCTCAGTGATTGATACTTATATATTGAGCCACATTGAACTTTATAGGACAGAGCATAATGATGAATAAGTTTCTGTAGTTTTAGTAACGGTGGCGCTTTCCAATCTCTGGTTGCTGATTTAAAAACGATATCAATAATAAAAACACGACCTCAAATTGCCGCTTAGGAAGAAAGAAATATATCCCACCTTTATTAAAAAGTCGCTAGATTTTGAGAACATAAAAATCCGCTAGAAGTCGCTAAAATTTTTAATCAGATCTCTATTTATAAAAAAGGTATGTAGCCCAAGTAGGAAATTTTAAAATGTACTCATAGGAAACAATTTTTATTCTTATTCATAAATCAATTTAAATTTTAAAATGATGAGATGTATATCCATATCTTCGCCATCGTCAAGCAGCCTCGGCGGTAGAAGTGGATGGTTGCTGTGTGGCCATGGACGTTGATGCTGACGGTGGTTATATTGGGGAAGTGGATGGTGCTATTGGTGCTTTTGTTGTACAAATTAACTATTTTTTAATTAAGTCAGGACTTCTGCAGGTAAAACATAAAGTGTGGCAGTTTTGTTTCAATAATTTCATTTGATTTATTTATTTTTATCTACAACTGATAAGCCCTTGGCATCATCTCACCTGATGGTAAATGAGAAGTATTGAGCTATTCAGGGTGGTTTATTATTCAGTATTTTTTCTATGCTCAAAATATGCTTAAATTAAATATGGAGGTACATAAAATACAGGTAACAAAGAAGTAGCTAATTTTTTTAGGGTCTAAGTCGTAAAAATAATACCTAAAAGACCTTAAAAATCTGCTGGATATAGGACAAATTACTAAAACAGCAACACTACTTCGCACTCTAAAATTCATCAAGCCGTTTAGAAGATATCGTGGGCTACATTAGACCTGAAAACAATGCACTTCTTTTTCTGGGCAGTTCGTACTATGATAAACTTATCAACCATTGAGGTTATAAAATACCAACTAGGACTTAGGATAATGTTAAAAATTAAATCCTGATAAATTTTAATTGTTCAACAAGTTAAAGTCATAGAACTTTTAATAAAAAAATCACCATTAAGATTTTTATTAACAATCTTTGCTACAAGTTGCTACAACGTGTATTTTCCGCTGTAGACCCGTGGTCCTACTATTTTGTGCTACTAGTAGGACCACGGGTTAGTAGTAACAGGTAGTTCTACGATCCGTTTTTCCCCACAGGGCTACAAAGGTATAACGTGCTTCATCGTGGAACGCGAAACCCCTGGCCTTAGCGTCGCCAAGCCGGAGAACAAGCTTGGAATCAGGGCTTCGGGCACCTGCATGGTTCACTTTGACAACGTCAGGGTACCGGAAGAGAACATTCTTGGAGAATATGGAAAGGGGTAACAATCCGTTTCAGTCGAGCTTTATGATTATTTATTTTTTTATTCATTCAGAAATGGAAAATAGTTTATGGAGCTGAGTTACTTAGGTATATTCTAGACATCGACATACGGACTATGTGTCACAGTATTAAGAGCGTATATTCACAAAATCGTTTGCCATACAATCTTAAAATTACAACTTCTTGAAAATGGATGGGCCCATAGATTCTAATGAAACTTTATACACGTAATACAAACTTTATACAAGCAAGTCACGAAATTATAGTTTGTGGATAGATTACATTTTAAAAAAATGGTGTTGTCACTAAATAACTGTAATTTCAGGTTTTAATAGTAACCTTAAAATTCGGTAATCTTTTCTGAAATAATAAGTGTTTCAAAAATGTAATCTATCCAATGACTTCTATATTACTGTCCAAATCTGTGAATCTATCCACAAACAAGAATTTATGACTTGATTATGTGTATTCATTAGAACCGGCCCATCCATTTTCGATAAGTAATAATTTTTAGTTTGTATGGGAAACGATTTTGTGAATACGCTCTAAAGTGTTCGATACTGATAGATGAAGTTATTATGTAGATGAGACGTTATGTTTTTTTATGTAAGTAACTATACTGACTCAAGGTATAACAAAGCAGCAATTTCAAAAACTATAAGTTTAACCCCAAAAAAAATTAGAATGAATGTGTTATAGTCATGAATCATGATGATGCAGAAATAGCCGCGAAATCGGGTAAAGGGTGGTATGGTTGCCGTCGCTCTGAGCCCTATCGATTACCCGATAAACATAACTATAGTGGTATCACTCGGCTGTGCTTGGCATTAGGGCTAGAGGCGTGTGCATGGCAACCTTCACTCTGATTTCGTAACATGGTTAAAAAATTAAGGTTATAGGTTGAACTGATTAAGTGCCCAAAGTAACCGACATATCTCTCAGAATTGCTAAACTTAAGTGGCAGTGGACGGGGCACATAGCTCGTAGAACAGATGGCCGTTGGGGAAGTAAAGTTCTCGAGTGGCGACCGCGCACCTGAAAAGGTAGCGTAGGCAGATCTCCCACTCGGTGGACCGATGACCTGGTGAAGGTCGCGGGAAGCCGCTGGATGCGGGCAGCGCAGAACCGGTCGTAGTGGAAATCCTTGGGGGACCAGCCAATGTCCAGCAGTGGACGTCCTTCGGCTGATATGATGATGATGATTAAATACTTATACCAAATACGACCTGTTTAAAAAATCCTCACGATGTCCAGAATGACTTTGCATTGAGGTTGATCAAAAATTGCACAGCGTGGCATAAGATTAATCATCATATCAGCTCATATACCGAACCTACCCTCAATTACCTTAGTCGATCACGCGGAACCAGTGCGGGTATTTTTTTCACAGTCTAGTCATTTTTTGCACAGTGTGTATTGTGTAACATCAATAAATGCCACTAAGTGTCCGATTATCTAGAAACTGTCTTGTAATAATGAATTGTAATATTAATGAAGAAATTAGAGATCAAGTCGAGAACACAGTTGTTCAAACATAATGGAAAATTGTCTTATTGGGGACACGATCGTAAAGTTGAGTCAAGCAGTGTAGAGCGTGTACTGAAAACAAAAGACAAACCACACACAGCTAGCTACTTCAATAGATACTCATTCATTCCAAGGTTTTACGATATGCGAGTACATATCTACGCGACGAATGATGTACGAACACATTTTTCTTGATTCATCTAACTTGTATTAAACTAAATAAAACATATGATATTAAACTTATGCTCACGATTATTACTTTTCGCATTTTTTTGCACATTTGAGGCTATTTTATATGGAAGCCATGGAATCTAGTACTTTATTTTAATTAAACATTGACGTCTTTTTTTTACAAATAAAGTTTCAGTAATTTTTGCTCAATTGTAAACTCGAGAGTACTCTGATGAATCTGAAGTTTTTTACTGGGATTGGGGACTCCATTACGTCTTATGTTGTAAAAATCTAAAGGTGGCGTAACGGCTAGGGCTGCTACCTCCTGTCTGGGAGGTCGTGGTTCGAATCCTACCCCGTACCAATGTGTTTTCGAACTTCGATTTAATATTGTACGTTTAGGGTGGTGAGGAAACCTGCATACGCCCGCGAAGAAACTCGAAGGTTGTGTGTGGAGTCGACCAACTCGATAAATATATATTTCAAGGTATCCTCGATCCCCTAGGTAGGGACATTATGAGCTGATATAATAAAAATGTTTGAGGCTCTAAGAACAATTTGGGATTCTTAAGGACAAAACTAATTTAAGCTGACAGTTAGCCAAAAAGCGAAGTGCACATGATGTAACGATCCATATGTATAAATAAATATCTATAGGTATTACAGTGAGTCTTGATAGACTAAAAGGAATCTGTCTATTGGGAAAAACATAACTAAGTTTTGTTCAGTCGGGTGAGGATTAACCTCGAGTCGAGTGAATAGACAGTTATTGGAACAAATTAGCTCAGGGATTATTTCCGAGAAGCCAGGCTGCCGCCTGTCGGTCGTCATTCGAACCACGCGGTGCGCACGTTATAACAGATTGTCTAAGGTAATAAATGGCGCGAAAGCTGAGGCCGAAGAGATAGAGGCGTCAGTCTGTCTGGGTCCGGGCAGCAACCGACGCTTGCGCAGGCGCCTCGATGTCGGGCGGCTTGGATCACGCCATGTCTATAGGTGTGCGTGCGACTGCCCGCGCGCCGCCGAGGCTGCATCTGTGTGAAAGCTTATAAAACCACGGACGCGGGGACGCTGGGGATTCAGTTGAACAGACCACCACAGGAGAAGCACGCATTCAAAGGACAACTGCAAGGACGCCACGCTGCCCGACGACCCCACACATGGGCCGTGTCCATGACCTGCCAGCTAAGTAAGTCAGATGACACAGAAATAGGAAATCTTCATTCTACGAGGCACGTGAGTGTTTAATAGTGTTCAGTCGCTTTAAATTTATAGGTAATTATTGTTTGTTTTCCAGGTTTCATAGCTTATTTAAATGTGTGTTAATTTCCAGTCTATATTTAATAGGTTTTAATGCATTTATTTCAGGGTTTTATATTTATTTGATTAGGATAGGTAGTATGTAGGCCCGCAGTTGGACAAGGGATATGATAACCGTAGCCACGTTTGTAGGATGTGGGAAGAGTATGTCCACTGCTGGGGTATCTGTCCAACAGAGACTGATGGTATAACTGCTGTAGCAACGTTTGTAGGATGTGGGAAGAGACTGTCCACTGCTGGGACATTTGTCCAACAGAGACTGATGATATAACTGCTGTAGCCACGTGCGCAGGAAGTGGGAAGTTCTGAGTCCACTGCTGGGGAGAGATGATATCTATTCTGCAGCGGCTGATATGATGAAATCACTGAGGCCACGTGTGCGGTCAAAGCTTTAGGGTTCCGTGAACACGAGGTCCACTCAGTTCACTAATCTCATTCGGGATAATACGGCGCTATGCTGCCGAAAGGAAGGCTTATTTTATCGAACTGCCTTCACTGCAAGTGCCACGCGGCATCATAAGTTTTAGGGTTCCGTGAACACGTGGTCCGCTCAGTTCACTAATCTCATTCGAGATAGTACGGCGCTATGCTGTCGCAGGGGAAGGCTTATGTCATACTTGAGATGGCTGTTTACCAAGCTCCATGCAATATGGGCTAGATATGTAGTTCAGTGGTTCATAGATATGAACAACTCCTAATTTTACCAAATTTTAGCTAAATCTGTCCACACTTTTATGGGATAAATGTAATGGACTAACAAACAAACTATAGGCGTTCGAGCCTCGCCTATTTTGATACTAAAGTAATTTTAGATAGGTAGGTCCTAACTGTAGCTTGTCACAAGCATGCCTCGGCAGAATTTCACCCAAATCGGACCGAGCGTTTAGGAAACTATTGGGCAAGCAAACGAATAGTTGGGCGTTCGCGCCTTACTACTAGTGATTATAGCAAGACCGATTATGATGTAGGTAGACGACCCATCCTGATGGTAACCGTAGCCAGGGTCAGTTAATATGCGCTAGATTTAGAAACTAAATCTATTCTACGGTTTTCGGATATTATGGGCAGTGTTCACGGTGTCCGGGTCCTGTCGGCTCCTATTGCGTCCTGAACTAGCGCCTCGACCAAACACTTGGCTTACACGCCTTTTCGCTTTGACCTAGTTGTGATGCTGCGACTATGATTCGCGTGGGTCTCACATTGGGTTGCGACTGTGTTGGTTCGTTGTTCTTTTACGTTTAGCAAACCTGCTGGACTGTCAGTACTATCGCCCTTTATCAAGGGTTTACTACGTCTAAAGACAGAGCTTTAGCACTATGTATTATTTTGGAGCCGGCGGCACGCTGGATATCGTGTCCATTTCGCTTTAGTTATATAGACCGCAGGTCTTTATATCATTATATACAACTGTATGGCACAGTTCCAGGTCTAAGAACCATATTAGTAGATTAACTACTTATTTCACATTCCGTAGTGCTCTTCTCACAGGATGAGCGACATTCAAGTCGGAATATCTACTTTATTTTAGTACTTAGTGCTAACATGTATTCGCGAACAATCGCTGTTCGAAGGTATTAATCCTACCTGTCGAATAGGGTTGGACAAGCTATGGCTGTAAAGACTCAGCTATAGTTCACACTATACACGTATAATAAGGCGCCTCACAAGCGTTTTATATACACTAGATTTGGGATTCGGGTGGAACATGGCATAGTACACTTTACATTGTCGTGTAGCTTAATTAAATTACACTTGAAGGGTGGTGGACTCTGATCATGTACCTTAGTGGCCTGCCAGAGACAGTAGCTAGCGGGGCTCACGTAGTAGTAATTATCTGTTTAGAGCTAAAATCGCTCGTTCAATTACTTTGAGTTAGATGTACATTGTTTTAATCACCAAAATAATGCAGTACTGACGTCAGTCAAGTATTACGTTATTCCGAGCACTGGGGGCTAGCTACCCTTCCCAATTTGGGGGGGCCCAAAATAGGGACCAAGCACAGTAGGGAAATTAGGGTTCCGCGCGAAATACTTCAAAATTACGGGTTAGACTACATCGTTCGTCCAAACACAACATGATAGATTAATCTCTTAAAAATAACTTGTCATTCACCTTCAAAAAGACTGAGTTACTGCGATCACAATTTAGGGTTCTCTAGACGATCTGGCCAAACGTTTAATCATATTTTAAAATGCAATAAAAATCAAGTATAGTTTACATACTTCTTATAGGTAGATAGTGGTAGGTTGTATGTTGTATGTACGTATGCGTATTATAGGTAGGTTTAGTTAGTTATATTTTTATATTTATATATTTATATATTTTAAATAGGTTGTATGGGGGGGTTACAATTTGATAAGCCGTGACCAGGATAAGAAGAGGGTTCAAAATATTACATTTGGATAGCCAAAATCAGGATTCGGAGGCGGGAACGGTTACAGTGCTACCAAAGAACTTGGATGTCTGACATCTGATTTTCGCGTTCGTAGACTGAATCTTGTAGGTAGTCGTTTTGTATAATAAAACTTTGTGTTCAGTTATTTGTGATAAACATAGATAAATAACTTTAGTTGGCTTCGGTTTATGCCACAATTTGATGTTCGTGAAATGGAATGAAGTGCGAATAACAATTATAACTGAATGATTAATCTATCAAACAAAGAGAATTATTATTTTTATCCTATGTAGTTTTATAGTTTATAGGTTAATTTAAACCCCAGCTATTGTCTTATATCCGGGGGGTTGAATACAGGAGTCGACGAGTGAGTGAGCGCTCCCGTTGAATTCTTTTATATGACAGCGTATTTGAAGTAGGCATTGATAATATAATTTCTTCTCAATACTCCGTTGGTAAAATTCCGGATTTCAATAATTAAATAAGTTATTTGTTCGAAAGAAATATTTGGTAGGTACATCTTCTAGTTGGTGTATAAGATGGGTAGTTAACGATTTAGTTCAGAGAAAAAGGTCTCTCATAATAATTGATAAATAAGGTAGTTGAACGTTACGAATAGCGTGTACTTATGTAGGCAGACGGGGCTGTGAAGTTGCACTTATTTAATAGGTTAGGTAATTTAAGTAAATTTTAGGTAGGTTATATACTATTTTGTATCAAAATATAGTAATATTTAAGTTATTTACATTTCGTGAAAGAAGCAGTTGTTACATTGAATGCCTACTGTCGTTGGAATCGCAAAAGAAGGTCTGTGAAGGACATGCGATTTGCTCTTGATATTGTCGTAGGAACTTCAAGCTAGTGCGCTATGGCACAATAATATATCCGTAGTCTCGCAATTTACAGTCGCGAGTTCGATCCTGTTAGAGGTAATTTGTTTTAAAGATAAATTTTATTTTAATTTTTGTTAGATTGTATATTAGGAGTTTGTAATTAGCCTCGTAACTTGGTGTCGCCAGTTCGAGTCCCGAGGGAGGCAAATTTAGAAAAAAAAAAAAATTTCTAGTTCTTAATATATCTAGGTTGTAAACTAGAAATAGTTAGTAGCTTCGCATACTAGGGTCGCAGGTTCGGTTCCCGTTGCGGTTGAAAAAAATATCTTTTTAATTTTAATTTATTTACGTTACATATTAGGAGTACCTAGTAGCTTCACATACTAGGGTCGCAGGTTCGATTCCTGTTGCGGTTGAAAAAAAAAAATATTTTTTTTAGTTTTAATTTATTTACGTTATATATTAGGAATAACCAGTAGCCTCGAGTACTAGGGTCGCGGGATCGACTCCCGTTGCGGTTAAGAAAAATAAATTTTTGTTTTGTTTGGTTTGCTCCGCAGTAGATCAAGGTTTCCAAACGTATATTAAGTGCACCTAGGGACATTGGATGTGAGATAGGGCACATAATAAAGATTTAGTTTTAAATATTTACCAGGGACCTTGGGGTATAATGAGGTATGGTCGTGTTACGAGCCTTATGTTCGGATGTTAGGAATTTCGGAGTAACAGGGACAGGTACTGCTCTGAATTTTGTTATAGGAACTTTAAGACGGATACAGCTCTTAGGTAATGATTTTCAGTAAGTGAATTGGGTCTTTACGAACGGATTAGTTCATATGGTGGGTTATTCTAAGAAATTGTTCGTTTTGAAAAAAATACCTTCAAGGTAAATAGGCTAATTTTCATAAGGTGCGTGAGTACGTTTTGGCTACGATCAGTTGGGACATTCGGATAGAATGTAACTGGTAGCTGTGGGTACATGCGAAGACTCCTGTCTATGACGTTCCAACTTACAATTTATTAAGGTGGGTAGGTAGAATAAATGGACTTAGTGTTACATATCTATTATACCGGGAGTAGTCAGTGTTATGGTAGACAATATTTAATATTTCGGAAGTTTTATTCTAGATCCTATTAGGGTAACTTTGGTTTTATAAGTCTACTATACGGGGGGTTGTGTAGGTAATATAGGCGCCTGAACTTAGTATTTTACATAGCACTATCGCGGAAGCGAACCGCAGTCGCTTATAGGATAGTTAAGATACGAGGAAATTATTTTAAATTAGTATCTCGGAATTTAAATATTCAAAATCAACAATAAATAATTAGTTGAGTGAGGTCCACGGTAGTCACTCAATCTGACTAATTAAGGGATAGTCTTTATAAATGATAGATATAAGCATATGAGTGTGGAAATAATAAGATTAAATAATACATATATGAAATAATAAATATTTAATTTAGTATTTGCAATTTATCCTTTGTTCAGTAATAGTTTTCGTATACTTTATTTTGCTCAGCCTTTATTAGTTGCTTGAGTGCCCGCATATAGTTTCACTTTTGTCTCTTCCGATCGAAAAAGGATGCCGAAAGAGGTCGCTTGGAGCGATAAGGCCGCCTTTGCATATAGTTGCGTGTTTTGCTAGATCATACGTGTTTCCTTTTGTATATTTGGCATACAATAGAGGATATTAATCTTATCCTATTTCAAGAATAGAAAATTAAACCTGGGTTTTATTTTAAAATCTTTAAGGTCGGGGGGTTGACGAGTCTTCTACTAGGAATCAAAATAAAATCGGCTTGCGTGGTATGCTAGACGAATATAATATTTTTATAGGGCCACTGTATATACGCGGTAGTTAGGTAACCTTATGGTGCTAAAATGAATGATTACGTCAGTATGCGCTAAGAATAATTTGTAGGCGTATTTTAAAATAGGTAGCATTTTGTTTTGTCGTCATGTTAAAAAAAAAAATGATATAGGTAGGGTACACATAACAAAAATAATTATGGGATCAAATAATATAAACTTATTCGAAAATAGGGTGTTTCGAAAAAACCAGTTAAATATAATTTTGAATGAAGTAGGTACTTATTTGATTTGGCTCATTTGAATCTAACATAATTCTTTTATTCATTTATCTAAGCTGCGGTATTCTACTGGAATAGGGTTACTTACATATATCTATGTAACTTGTTTTAAGTTTAATATCGTTTCACTGTAAGTGTAGGTGACTAGTAGGAAATCTAGTTTTACCTATAAATAATACCTTCATTAGACTAAGCCGCGTCCAAGGTGTAGGTAAATAAGTTGAAATGACAATTATGGTAGATGACAATAAATACATAAGTAAGCTAACCTTTAAATTTTAGTTAGAAACATTTTATAGATAAGTTTTAGGTTTCTTCACTCTTTACGCATTATTAAGTAGTATTTTTAAAAGTGAACAATATTAGTGTACTTGATTCCCTTTAACGTATATCTCGTAGGACTAGTTGGTTAAAAGGTAGTGAGAATGGCTAGTAGCATCGCTAGCGGAAGCAGGTTCCGGGGGTGCGCGAGACGCAAGCGGATCGCGGGTGTGAAGAGAAGGGTGCCGATATGTTAATTCGGGTCCTAAGCTGTTTTCCTATCGAAGTTCATTCAGCTAGGTACGTTAGGTAGCTTTGTGTGAAGGAGTAACAAACATACGTACATCCGTACATGTAAGGTTTCGCGTGTGTAACATTGGTAATGATTTAGGTAGGTTAGGTGGGTAGAAAAGGAAACTTAAAGTTGTCTCTGGTTTAATTACCTACCTACATTTACCTTATGTAAATGTTGGATATAGGTGAATTTTGAAACATTTTGTTGTTTTGATAAAGATATCTAGGAAATAGCGCCTAGGATAAGTATATAAGGTACTTAAATAGGTAAATTATTCTAAAGGTGTAGGTACCTTAAACTTGCATATCAATTTAAATTAGAAAAACCTTTGAACGGTAAAAATAAATTATTTCCAACCATTTCACATCTCAGTGTGTAAAATAGGTGGATGAGATAAGCTTCTAAAATAGGTACATAAATTTTAAGTAATTTAAAACATCATTCCAAACTAATAAATAAGGTCTTATCATTAGTTCAATCTTAAGGATCATTCAGTACGAAACTTTTATTACTAGTAGGTAGCTAGTTATTCGTATTATTCGGACAAATAGGTAATTATTTGGATTATTCGGGCAGAGTAAATAAAAAAAGCATAGGTTATTATTCGGTACGTAGGTAAGTTAGAGAATCTATAGGTTGGTCGGTCCGAATTCTATACTCAAAGGTTTATTTTTTAAGGAAGTCCTCACGAATTTATAGAAGAAACTCAAATAGTATAGACGTACGTAGTTCAAAAGATTTGGAGTGAAGTTGAGACAAACACATAGTCACATTATTAGATACATAGGGAGTACCTACACACTTCAGTTTTGATCTTATTTGTTTAGCGCAATAGATTTGTAAGTCGATCTTACAACAGCGGAAATTTTAGCTGGAACATTCTACTTACTTTTAATTAAATAGGTACTGTACCAATAATTAGTTATTTGTATAATATATTATAAAAAAAACAGGAAAATAGGTAGGGCGTGCTAGCACCTACTATATCCTTCAAATGTTTTGATTGTGGCGCTGTTACGAATATAATATAGTAGCTACTAAAAGCTAAAAGGTTGTGATCTTTTGCCACAGAGAAGGTGTGAATGAGTTAGTTTGTCCTTCTTTCAATAGATGGCGCCACGGGTCATACATTTTGTTCAAAACATTTTTACGGTTTCATTGAAAACAATGTTTCGTAGAATTTCTAACTTACTAGGCGATAATAGAATTTATTCAATAGGATAGAGATATTTTAGTTCAATTCGATCGAATATTGATGCAAGACAAATTTCTTGTAGTTCGGCCCGTTTTCACAAGGTGTCGCTGGCCATTTGAGTTTGCACAGTGAGTTTGTCACAGAGTCACAGATATAAAAGTCTGTCGACTTGCCGCTTTTAAGTAATGGCGCTAGCGTAGTTCAGGGGTCGCGTGCGTTCAGGAATTATCACAGATCTGCTAGGAATTATATGCAGTCGAGGACTTATCGCAAGAAGATAAAAAAAAGGTTAGGTTTTATAAGTTTAAGTTAAAAGGAGACGCCATCGGAATAACAATTGTGATATTTTTGAATTAAATGTTTTAATATCGATTGAGTTTTATTACCTAGTTTAAAATGAAATTGAAAAAAAAAAACCCACTTGTCTTTTTATTTTGATAACCCGGTAAAATGTGTAAAGGTATGTTTGAATAACAGGTACAGCGAAGCTATGTTATTTCAACATTAGCATATCTACGCTTTGGTGAATGGCTAATTTTAGTAATAAAATTAGAAGGTACAGTAGGATTATAATAAAAATATTATAATCTTGCTAAATGTAGTAAAATTACGCATGAATAGGAAAGGTAGGGAGTCGGTATTAGTTTTATAAGGTTGCGGTTAGTTTTAAGTTTGCAATGATGCATGCTGCTTCAATTATTTATTACTCTTATATAGGTTGTGCCGGGTTGTGGTGAAAGTAGGTCATCTTTGGTGCGTTAAATTTAGCGCTCATTTATTTTCAATTTTCGGATCTGATTTTAGAACGAAGTCACGATCTGACATTCATTGGAAGTAAATATTATTTTCTCTTAATTGTAAGATGAGGGTTTTGTTTATAAATTAGTGAGAATTGTGTTTAAATACTTGAAAATAGGTCTACATAATCTCTTGTGTTGACTACAATAAATATCCTGGCTGAAGATAAGGATTTGTTGACCTTTCCAGGATTGGAATACCACAAAAGGCTGTTTGAGAGTGATGTGAAAAGTGGTTTTGAGTGAGTTGCTTTGATATTTTGGGGGTAAATTAAGGGAAAGTGTGGTCTTGAAGGAGAGTCAACAAATACTGGATATCTGAGTCAGCTGTTGGCACACGCTGTCCTACTTCATGAATACAAAAATAGTACGAACCAACAATTTGTTCTTTTGAGTCTTACATTACGTTGGTTTGGGCTAATTACTCTACCAGAAGCTAAGAACTGGACTTATACACTATACATACTCCAAGGTAAGATTCTATTGTCACTTGGGGGAAGCTCTATTTGGAGAACTTGGCTGATTGTCGCGGGAGCCGCTTGTGTTATATCACAGACAGTTTGGAGAGGTAAACTAGATTGACAATTTACTAATGCGCTTATGCCAGTAGAGTTTCCTGGTGCGTGGGGAATTGGAAGCTAGTGGTCCACTCAATGTATACGCCTATGCGCGAAACGTAGCAGTGGCTTCGACTCACAACCGAAATGCCCGTTCGAACTCCTCTGTGATGGCAGGAGCTGGTCCTGTGCTAATCTGGTTTTGTTTATGGTTGAGCGTATCAATCAAGGGACAATAAATGACATGCCTGGTTTAAATACACACCACACTTAGGGGAGAATGTGCCAACAGGAAATTTTAATAGTTATTAGCTATTTTGAAAATTTTAAAAAGACAATTCTCTGAATTCTAATTTTAAAAATTTTCAGGGGGTTGGATTGTAACGATCCATATGTATAAATAAATATCTATAGGTATTACAGTGAGTCTTGATAGACTAAAAGGAATCTGTCTATTGGGAAAAACATAACTAAGTTTTGTTCAGTCGGGTGAGGATTAACCTCGAGTCGAGTGAATAGACAGTTATTGGAACAAATTAGCTCAGGGATTATTTCCGAGAAGCCAGGCTGCCGCCTGTCGGTCGTCATTCGAACCACGCGGTGCGCACGTTATAACAGATTGTCTAAGGTAATAAATGGCGCGAAAGCTGAGGCCGAAGAGATAGAGGCGTCAGTCTGTCTGGGTCCGGGCAGCAACCGACGCTTGCGCAGGCGCCTCGATGTCGGGCGGCTTGGATCACGCCATGTCTATAGGTGTGCGTGCGACTGCCCGCGCGCCGCCGAGGCTGCATCTGTGTGAAAGCTTATAAAACCACGGACGCGGGGACGCTGGGGATTCAGTTGAACAGACCACCACAGGAGAAGCACGCATTCAAAGGACAACTGCAAGGACGCCACGCTGCCCGACGACCCCACACATGGGCCGTGTCCATGACCTGCCAGCTAAGTAAGTCAGATGACACAGAAATAGGAAATCTTCATTCTACGAGGCACGTGAGTGTTTAATAGTGTTCAGTCGCTTTAAATTTATAGGTAATTATTGTTTGTTTTCCAGGTTTCATAGCTTATTTAAATGTGTGTTAATTTCCAGTCTATATTTAATAGGTTTTAATGCATTTATTTCAGGGTTTTATATTTATTTGATTAGGATAGGTAGTATGTAGGCCCGCAGTTGGACAAGGGATATGATAACCGTAGCCACGTTTGTAGGATGTGGGAAGAGTATGTCCACTGCTGGGGTATCTGTCCAACAGAGACTGATGGTATAACTGCTGTAGCAACGTTTGTAGGATGTGGGAAGAGACTGTCCACTGCTGGGACATTTGTCCAACAGAGACTGATGATATAACTGCTGTAGCCACGTGCGCAGGAAGTGGGAAGTTCTGAGTCCACTGCTGGGGAGAGATGATATCTATTCTGCAGCGGCTGATATGATGAAATCACTGAGGCCACGTGTGCGGTCAAAGCTTTAGGGTTCCGTGAACACGAGGTCCACTCAGTTCACTAATCTCATTCGGGATAATACGGCGCTATGCTGCCGAAAGGAAGGCTTATTTTATCGAACTGCCTTCACTGCAAGTGCCACGCGGCATCATAAGTTTTAGGGTTCCGTGAACACGTGGTCCGCTCAGTTCACTAATCTCATTCGAGATAGTACGGCGCTATGCTGTCGCAGGGGAAGGCTTATGTCATACTTGAGATGGCTGTTTACCAAGCTCCATGCAATATGGGCTAGATATGTAGTTCAGTGGTTCATAGATATGAACAACTCCTAATTTTACCAAATTTTAGCTAAATCTGTCCACACTTTTATGGGATAAATGTAATGGACTAACAAACAAACTATAGGCGTTCGAGCCTCGCCTATTTTGATACTAAAGTAATTTTAGATAGGTAGGTCCTAACTGTAGCTTGTCACAAGCATGCCTCGGCAGAATTTCACCCAAATCGGACCGAGCGTTTAGGAAACTATTGGGCAAGCAAACGAATAGTTGGGCGTTCGCGCCTTACTACTAGTGATTATAGCAAGACCGATTATGATGTAGGTAGACGACCCATCCTGATGGTAACCGTAGCCAGGGTCAGTTAATATGCGCTAGATTTAGAAACTAAATCTATTCTACGGTTTTCGGATATTATGGGCAGTGTTCACGGTGTCCGGGTCCTGTCGGCTCCTATTGCGTCCTGAACTAGCGCCTCGACCAAACACTTGGCTTACACGCCTTTTCGCTTTGACCTAGTTGTGATGCTGCGACTATGATTCGCGTGGGTCTCACATTGGGTTGCGACTGTGTTGGTTCGTTGTTCTTTTACGTTTAGCAAACCTGCTGGACTGTCAGTACTATCGCCCTTTATCAAGGGTTTACTACGTCTAAAGACAGAGCTTTAGCACTATGTATTATTTTGGAGCCGGCGGCACGCTGGATATCGTGTCCATTTCGCTTTAGTTATATAGACCGCAGGTCTTTATATCATTATATACAACTGTATGGCACAGTTCCAGGTCTAAGAACCATATTAGTAGATTAACTACTTATTTCACATTCCGTAGTGCTCTTCTCACAGGATGAGCGACATTCAAGTCGGAATATCTACTTTATTTTAGTACTTAGTGCTAACATGTATTCGCGAACAATCGCTGTTCGAAGGTATTAATCCTACCTGTCGAATAGGGTTGGACAAGCTATGGCTGTAAAGACTCAGCTATAGTTCACACTATACACGTATAATAAGGCGCCTCACAAGCGTTTTATATACACTAGATTTGGGATTCGGGTGGAACATGGCATAGTACACTTTACATTGTCGTGTAGCTTAATTAAATTACACTTGAAGGGTGGTGGACTCTGATCATGTACCTTAGTGGCCTGCCAGAGACAGTAGCTAGCGGGGCTCACGTAGTAGTAATTATCTGTTTAGAGCTAAAATCGCTCGTTCAATTACTTTGAGTTAGATGTACATTGTTTTAATCACCAAAATAATGCAGTACTGACGTCAGTCAAGTATTACGTTATTCCGAGCACTGGGGGCTAGCTACCCTTCCCAATTTGGGGGGGCCCAAAATAGGGACCAAGCACAGTAGGGAAATTAGGGTTCCGCGCGAAATACTTCAAAATTACGGGTTAGACTACATCGTTCGTCCAAACACAACATGATAGATTAATCTCTTAAAAATAACTTGTCATTCACCTTCAAAAAGACTGAGTTACTGCGATCACAATTTAGGGTTCTCTAGACGATCTGGCCAAACGTTTAATCATATTTTAAAATGCAATAAAAATCAAGTATAGTTTACATACTTCTTATAGGTAGATAGTGGTAGGTTGTATGTTGTATGTACGTATGCGTATTATAGGTAGGTTTAGTTAGTTATATTTTTATATTTATATATTTATATATTTTAAATAGGTTGTATGGGGGGGTTACAATGACGATAAGGGCTTTCCGGTATCCCGTTCGTTCGTTTATTATACAGGTATGCCTTATTCGCCTAATTTTGTTGAGTATAAACATTGCACTGCTGGGTCACACGCGTCTCTTCCCAAAATCGGGAAGATTAGGCCATAATCCACACACAGGGGCCAAGTCCGGTTTGGTGGAGATTGTAGGGTTAGTGGATGACCCCACTGTCAGAAGTTTTTCAAGCCGCCTATTAAGGCACGGCTTAACGACATCTAGTGATAGCAACTGGCACCGACGGCTTCACGTGCCTTACGAAGCACGCGTTGGCGTCGAGAGAAATTCCACTGACAGGCAAACCCATCCAGGTAATGATCAAGCTTCAGGTCAGTTTACCTGCGAGATCGACCCAACCACGCAAATCACCCTTAGCTACGATTGACTTGCATTTAGCATATTATAGGTACGCAATAAATAGTTCTATCAAATTATCTGCTGAGCGTCGGTGGCGTAACGGCTAGGGCCGCCGCCTCCTGTCCGGAAGGTCGTGGTTCGAATCCTGCCACGTACCAATGTGATTTCTAATTTAGATTTCATATACGTTTATCCGACGCTCTTACGGTGAAGGAAAACATCGTGAGGAAACCTGCACACGCCTGCGGAGAAACTCGCAGGTTGTGTGTGAAGTCGACCAACCCACACTGGGCCCGCGTGGTCGACTGAGGCCCGATCGTCCTAATTCAGGGTAGGCTCGAGCCCCTCGGTGGGGACGTATATGAAATGATATCATCATCATTATCTGCAGATACAAATATGCGGCCGGCTTCCTAAACGAAGGTCGTATCGGGATCGCATCTCAGATGATCGGTCTCTGTCAAGGCTGCATGGACGCGACCATCCCCTACACTTTGGAAAGGAAGCAGTTTGGCAAGAGCATTTACTCATTCCAGGTACTTGTTTAGAGTATAAGTATTATACAGGGTGTGCCAAAATTGGTGTAGGTCCCGTTAACTGGGGCTTCTACTTATCATACTGAACAACTTTTGCTCTAGGACTTTGCTCAAATCGCAAACAACTCTTCATTCAAATCGATCAGCTGATCGTAATTTTTTGTGCATTATATTTGTATGGAGGGTCCGATTTTTTTTTTGAGAATTGACTATGGGTTCCTTGGGGAAAGTTGTTCAGTATGATGAGTAGAATCCCCAGTTTACGGGTTCTACACCAATTTTGTTACCTGTATATTTAGAAAGATAAATTAGCGTAGGCATGCCTCCCACTTGGTGGACCGACGACATGGCGAATGTCACGGGAAGCTGAAGCTGCAGGACCTGTCGTTGTGAAAATCCTTGAGGAAGGCCTTTTTTCAGCAGTGAACGCGTCTTTCGGCTGATATGATGAGGATAAGAACAGGCTCAGAATGGATAAATTCATTGGCAGTGGGCGCGGCACATAGCTCGTAGAAAGGACGGCCGTTGGGGCAATAAAATTCTCGAGTGGCGACCAAGCGTAGCCAAGCCTGTGAAGGTAGCGGGAATATGCTGGATGCGGGCAGCACAACGGGCCATTTGAATGAAAATTTTAAAATTATTATCATCTAATTTTCTGAAAAATTAATCAAACACCAAATTTCCTCAGGGTATCAGCTACCAGATCGCGCACCTCCAAACAGAGCTAGAAGCGGCGCGTCTGCTCACTTACAACGCTGCGAGGCTGAAGGAGCACGGTCACGAGTTCGTGAAGGAGGCTGCGATGGCCAAATACTATGCTTCAGGTAAATTGACAGGTTAAGGCCTTAAGAGGTCAAATGACAATATTCAATTCAGATTATTGAAAGACTGTGTAAAGCTATCACTATAAAAACATAAATAAAATACTTAAACTAAAAAAAAACAATTTAATTGAATACAATTTTAAAAATATTACCACTTTTGATGTAAAAAAATATACTGTAAACCAGAGATTTGTTACCATAGATGGGTTATACACTAACCAACAACATTTGAAAATCGAAGCCATTTACACACACATATCATAGGTAGTTCCCTTCTATTGCACTGAATGTTACTAAGAAAAGAGATGCCAATTGGCATCTTTTTTTTGCCTCACTTTTTAGACGCATGTAACCTATCTTCCTCCCCTTATATAGCATATCTCTGCTGTAAACCCTGTTTTTGGCATTAATTACAAAATTTCTCGAAAACAAATAGTTAATGTTGAATGAAACCAACACACAAAAATTGGTGACTTTATGAACTTTCATTTTAATTGAACACATTTTTTTTAAACTTGTCTGAAAGTATAGAAGAGCAATAAAAACATGTAAAAATCGAGAATTGGGCGTTCGTTTTCAACGTAACAGCCGCGTTGAAGCCCGTATTAATTTGAATAGACTTACGTTCAATATTATTTTAACACGTATCAACCTGCTCGGATTGGGGAATCTTAAAGCCTTAAAGAAAATCTGACTTTTTCATCCAATAGGCTATTTCATCGTATAAAAAATATTTAAAAACACTATTCGATGAATAGCATTTCTTCTAGAATAGCGAAAGCACTTGTACATTTAAAATAAAAAACAATTTTTAATTTTATATTTATTAAAAACAATAAATTAGTTCGTTAAAGACTATGACACTTATGACGTCACTATGTCAGTAACGCGAATAATTTGAAGAACAAACTTTAGTTTTTGACAGTTGATAAAAAGTAACTAAAATGACTAGTAGTAAAATATACCGTATTGGCACATAATTACAATATCGCAATACTGTGGTATTGGTAAGTCCTTAACATCATCTCACCTCATGGTAAGTGACGATGATGCCGAAGATGGAAGCGGGCTTACCAAGATTCTCCAACGCTAGGGAACATACATTTTATTTTTAGGCATTTAGGTAAAGTCTTCTTAACCGAACCGGTCGCAAGCAAAAATGAACCATACATTACTTTCGTTTGCAGAAATCGCTCAACGCTTAACATCTAAGTGCATCGACTTTATGGGCGGAGTAGGCTTCACCCGCGACTTTCCTCAAGAGAAGTTCTTCAGAGACGCGAAGATCGGCACCATCTACGAAGGCACCAGTAACATGCAGCTACAAACCATAGCCAAACTCTTGGAAAAGGAGTACAAGCAGTAGACAAATGAATAATAAACATTAATTAGAACATTACTCTCCAAGCTGCAAATAAAGCAATTGACGGCTGAGTTACTTTCAAACATTCAAAGTCATTTTAAAAGGACGAGGCGCACCGACTTCAAAATAGGACAAGTTTCTCTATTCGACTGTATGTTGTTTGGTGCTTGTGAACCGTTTTTGACGATTCTTGGTTATCCCTCCAGGGTGGTCCCTATGAATTTTATCAAAATCGGTTCAGTATTCCTAAGGAAATTAACAAAACCAAAAATTTTGCAAAGTTGTACTTGGTTGGTATTGAGATTGAAGTCAGTTTTTAACTGGTTTCCAATTGCTAAACGAGGCTGTTAATTGCTATTTCGTTTGAGACTTGTATAAACTTAGTACTTTTCTCTTATTTGCAAGGAAAAAATAAACAAATATGTGGGTAATTCGAAAAACATTAATTGAAATTAAAAATTACATTGTGGTTTGTAGGTACTAGCCATATAGCTACCGGCTCAGAATAGGGCCACCCCCATCTCTCCCAGTTGGTCTCGTAAGAGACGACTAAGGGACTAAACCAGAGGCAGCAGCATCCTTTCCACGTACTGTGGCACCACATCGCACACTGAGATCGCCAACTTGCCTGCCAAGCGTTTTCTGGTATGTGGGGCACCCATACAAGAAATGTGATACTTTTTAAATTTTCGCTAATATAAAGTGGCATTACTTGTACAGTTTTGTACAATTTTTGTAAATAAATTATTTACCTAAACAAAAACTATTAAACAAACCTTTACTGTTAATTTTTAAACCACAATGAGATATTAAAATTTTTATTTGAAATAAGTAAATAAAAAGTTTATATTTTACAATTGTTTCATTTAATGTCAGAAAAATAACTAGAATTTATTTAGAAAACCTTTAAACCTGTGAGCTTAAAATATCTCCTAGGACACTAAGCTACTTGGGTGATGAAGACGATTGCACTCCTAAGTCCGTGAAACAAATTACAAACAAGTTTTTGCCCGCAGCTTCCTTCCCCCATGGACATTGTTTTAAGACTTTGTTTGAGAGTTAGTGGTGCGCGAGCGACAGAGTTTCCTCCGAATCCCTCAGGTACTATTTCGTACTATTCTGATAAGCAGGCTAGGCTATGTCACTCCCCACCCCCTCAACCAATTCTATAAAAAAAGCCACTTCAATCCGGGAACTATCTTAAGTTATGCCAATTAGTAAATTATGTCATTTCCTACATCTTCTCCCATCTCTGTGCAAAAAAAAACAACAATCCATTGTTGCATTGCGATGTTAAAGAAGTTACCAAAAAAATAGTATTTTTTCAGTTTCCTAAAGAACTGTATTAGACTATGCTATTTTCACGGGATAAAAAGTTAGCCTATGTTCTTCTCAGTGACACAGGCTACCTGCATGCCAAATTTCTTCAATATTGGTCAAGGTGTTGAAGCGTGAAAAAGTAACAAACACATTATGACATTTATAATATTAGTAAGGATAATAAAACAATAAAATTTTTCTTATTGTTATTTATAGCTGTTACATATGTGTTATAGGTAGTTAAGTATTATTATATTTGGGTATTTAGGTACTATTCTGTTTGACAGAATACAAAATATTCTTAATACATATTAAAGACCATGAAAACTTATTTACTTTTTCCAATCTAATTAGTTACATTATTTAGGGATAAACAAATGAATAAAACAATTTGATATTCTATGGCTTGGGATCATGTGGCATTTTGAAACCAACCATATTAGCTGTCTGTTCAATACTCCTCTCACCTTGCCCTTTAAATTCTGCATTGATTTCTTTGAATCTCCTTGTATTATGAAGGTAATCATAGTAAGATTTCGCCTTGAAATGCATTTCATTTGCTGCCTTGCATAGCTGTTGGTCCGTAGTCTGATATTTACGGTACTCACTGAAAATGTATTGAGCCATTGGGTTATCAGCAAGCTTCTTTGCTGAACTTTGTTTACGCAGCTCTGATAATAGTTGTCTTAGAGTCACCAAGCCAGGTTTCGATGTAATTGATGCCATTTCTTAGACCTTCAACAAATCAAATTTTCAATTTCTCTACCATTAAACGTGTTATGAACTCTTCTGTGTTTTCGTATTGTGGTTTTCCACCTTTTTTCCAAAATTCTGAGTCCAGTTTATCCAAACTTTCTTTAGAAAAGTAATGTATTGATGTGTCGTTGAATATATCAGTGAATTTGAAGTTATTTTCCAATAGTATTTCAGTAGTGTGGGGAAATACTTTGTAGATGTATGGAACAGTATCTAATAATATTCTGCTTGGTTGATTCTCAATTAGGCATGTGAAACTATTACAAATTAGCACACAATTCCGTAAATTTGGACTCCAATTGCTCCAAAGGAAATTATTTGTTAGCTGTTTAGGACAGTGAGGTAAATATACTATGGTAACATCGTCATCAGATATTATGTAATTCCCTTCTTTGTTTTCTTTAATAATTTCCAATCCTAGCTTTTTCAAAATCTCACACTCGCTAATATATAATATAGGGTCATGAATAAACACTTTTTCAATACATAAAAGGTCCTTCAAACACAGCAATAGGGCCAATTGGTATCTAGAAATGTTACATTCTCCTATGTGACCGATACCAAAACAAATTAATTCTGCAGATTTTTGAGACTGAAGGGAGGTACTCACAGATTTAGAAACGTCTTCTAAATACTTTGAAATTCTTAGTTCTTCTGTAGCTGAATGTATTCGCCTGAAAAAATGAAAACTTTTATTTCCAGGTAGAACATAACATAACCTCAAAAAGTATGAACTAATTCAAAACATGAAATAAATACCGGAGTGCTTTTTCAGTATCAATAGTAATTTCTTTTTCATCGGATTTCGGGTCTAGTAAAGTAATTTTATTGAGTTTTCTTTTAGAAAACCGCTTTGAAGAAACTATTTTGAAACCATCTTTATCAACTTTTGACATTTCGATTTCCATATTGTATTTTTTTTTGTAGAGAATATTTTAACGTATCTGGTTGCAAGCCGTTTTGATTATTCATCTCATTTCTTTTTAACCGACTTCAAAAAAAGGGGAGGTTCTCAATTCGTAGGAATCTTATTTTTTTGTGTATTTTCCCCGATTACTCGAAGACGCCTGGACCGATTTGGAAAACTCTTTTTTTGGTTGAAAGGGTATACTTCCAAGGTGGTGCCATTGTCACCAAGTCAGTATCTGATAATGGGATCCTAGGGAAACCGAATGCAACCATCAAATTTTAAAAGCACGTATTACGTGTTTCTTAAATTTTCTAAAGCTATTCAAGTACTTGAGGCTGGTAGGTAGTCATGATCTCATGTTGATGAGCTGGTTATGGAAGGTATGTACAACTCCGGAGTTGGAGAATAATTCTTTAAATATTATAGGTATGTATAGACCGCTAAACTTAAGTGGCAGTGGGCAGCACACAAAGCTCGTAGAACAGATGGCCGCTGGGGCGCCTCCCCCATGGTGGACCAACGACCTGGTGATGGTCGCGGGAGGCCGCTGGATGCGGGCGGCGCAGTAGGTACCGGTATAGACCGATAGTTGTATTATTTCAGGTTATTCAGATGAGCTAATGATGGAAGGTTTGCCTCCTTAATTTTCAGGCTGCTAAGATGCTAATGAAAGCCACAGGACTGTATCGGTTAATGAAACACATGCATTATGTATGATTTGATAATATACCTATTGGCGAGTGGGTAATTGAGTTAAACGTTGTTAGATAGCATTATCACTAAAAATAAAAAATAAAAAACTCAAAACCGACTTCAAAAAGAAATCGTCTAGTGCACGTGATCTACAGCTAAGTGGAGAACAAGAGTATAAAATGAAGAATTACCTGAAGACCCGACTTGCACTGGGTGCAGTTTTAAAGACGCTCTACTGCTACCGGGTGTACCACCTTAGACTTAGGCTGCTGTAAATGTTGTCAAGAACTCCATATAAGACTTGTAATGAACTGGAATAGTTCGATTCAATTCAATTCAAAATAGGTGGAAATTAAACTCTTTCTGATAGTCATAAAATAATAATAACAATGTCATTTGTGAAGAATCAAAAAATAAACAATAATTAGTTAATAACGTCAAAATTAAATCCTTGATATAAACCAGATTATGTCATTAGATCATGAAAACAATATGACACGAAAAGTTATACATAAAAATCGTTAAATGCATTTAACAGGAGTAGGCCAGTTCACACGGACAGCACCCGGTCACGAGTATAACGCGAGATATTAGAAGGAAAGGAACGTCCCGGCTCCCGATGCGGCACCATCCTCACGAATGGTGGCGCATCGCAAGCTAGCATGTACCACTCATGTCAATGCTAAGATAAAAATATTGATTAAAAGAAGTACTAGACTTGTCATGTCTCATCGCTTCCACATCAATTCTTAGGTTGGTCATCATTTTATTACTATTAAACATGCTTAGTAGTGTTGATGGAAGAAACACTGTCTACCCATACATTTTCGTCATTTAGATATTCGGATGTCTTATAATAACCTTTTCTACAAAGAGTTCTTTTGATACAATTTTTAAACTGTTTTTCTGAAAAGTTTAACACATCATCGGGTAATTTGTTATACATGAGTGAGCATTGTCCCACAAAGGATTTATTGATTTTGCTAAGTCTGGTATAAGTTAGTTGAAGTTTATTCCTAATCCGAAGATTTCGACTGTGCCTGTCACTATACAGTGAAAAGAGATGCAGATTTTTACGTATATACATTATATTTTCATAAATGTACTGACACGGGAAAGTCATTAATATCTTTAAACTTATCTCGGAGCGACTCACGAAAACGCATTCCATAAATCGCGCGAACCGCCCTTTTTTGCAGAACAAATATGGTATATATATCAGCTGCATGTCCCCACAAAAGTATCCTATAAGACATAATACTATGGAAGTAGCTGAAATATACCAGTCTTGCGGTGTCTATATCAGTAAGAAGCCTGATTTTTTGACTGCGTATGCGGCTGAGCTAAGCCTGCCAGCTAGCGTTTCTATATGCGGGCCCCATTCAATCCTTGAATCTACAGTTAATCCTAGAAACACGCTTTGATTTACGAATTCTAATACATTACCAACTAAGGATACATTGTTGTTTACTTCAATAAGGTAATGTGAATTTAATACATTTGGTCTTTTTTGCATTTAAGACTAAGTTGTTTATAGTAAACCAATTGTACACTTTTAAAAGAGTGCCGTTTACTTCGTCAGACATATCAGTTTTTCTGTCAACCTTAAAAACTAGTGATGTATCATCCTCAAACAACACGATTTTCGACAGTGATTCAACCATTAATGGTAGATCATTAATATAAACTAAAAAAAGGAAAGGTCCCAAGATACAGCCTTGAGGCACACCCATCTTTACCCACTAACCCCTTGATTTCGTACCATTTATTTGTACTTTTTGTATCATATTTACTAAATACGATTCTAAAAGATCTAGAACCTTATTTTTTACCACCGTAATGGTCAAGTTTTACAAGCAGAGTTTTATGTTCCACACAATCGAATGCCTTTGACAAATCGCAGAAGATCCGTATCGCATTCTGGGATTTCTCAAAAGCATCATATATGTTTTTAATGAGTTCAACTCCCGCGTCCGTTGTGGAACGCCCATTTGTAAAGCCAAACTGCAGGTTATGGAGCAATTTATTGATGTTAAAGTGAGTCAACATTTGGTTTAGTATATTTTTTTCAAAGACCTTACTTAAATCTGGTAGCCAGAAACAGGTCTATAATTACTAGGGTCTTTCTTTTCTCCCGACTTAAAATATCAGGTCATTGGGCAGCATAGTATGAAACCTATACCCACGGCCTACAGAAAAAAAATTAGGTAGGATGTTTAGATAAACGTCTCTAGTTCACGAATATATATGTCGCATTAACGTAGTTAATGGGATTCAAGCCAAAAGCTTAAAAAAGAAAAATATAATATTGAGGTTAAAACTTTCGTGTTAGCAACGTGACAGAACGTCCTTAAACGTTCTTGAGGTAAAAAAAATAGATGGAGCCTATTGCTAGTGAGGAGCAGAGTTGAAAAAATAGATGGAGCCTCTTGCTAGTAAGGACCAGAGTTGAAAAATCGATGAAGCCTATTGCTACTGAAAAGCAGAGTTGTACAAATCGATGGAGCCTCTTGCTAGTGAAAAGCAAAGTTAAAAAAATCGATGGAGCCCCTTGCTAGTAAAGACCAGAGTTGAAAAAATCGATGGAACCTCTTGTTAATGAAGAGCAGAGTAAAAAGAAGTGATGGAGCCTCTTGCTAGTAAAGACCAGAGTTGAAAAAATCGATGGAGCCTCTTGTTAATGAAAAGCAGAGTTAAAAAAATCGATGGAGCCTCTTGCTAGTAGAGTACGGAGTTGACAAAATAAATGGAGCCTCTTGCTAGTGAAGAGCAGAGTTGAAAAAAAAGATGGAGCCTCTTGCTAGTAAAAAGCAGAGTTGAAAAAATCGATGAAGCTTCTTGTTGATGGACAGCAGAGTGAAAAAAAGCGATGGCGCCTCTTGCTAGTGAAGAGCAGAGTTTAAAAAATCGATGAAGCCTCTTGCTAGGGAGGAGCAGAAATGAAAAAATTGATGGAGCCTCTTGCTAGTGAAGATGGTCTTTACTAGCAAGAGGCTCCATCACTTCTTTTTACTCTGCTCTTCATTTACAAGAGGCTGCATCGATTTTTTTATTTCTGGTCTTTACTAGCAAGAGGCTCCATCGATTTTTTTTATTTCTGGTCTTCACTAGCAAGAGGCTTCATCCATTTTTTCAACTCTGCTTTTTACTAGCAAGAGGCTCCATCTATTTTTTCAACTCTGCTCCTCCCTAGCAAGAGGCTCCATCGATTTTTTTAACTTTGCTTTTCACTAGCAAGAGGCTCCATCGATTTGTGCTTCACTAAAATTGTTTTATTTACGCATTTATATATTTTTTTTACATTTTATTCCCATGGTTTAAAAAAAAACTATTTGTAATGAAATGTGGGTTAATACTTAACAATTTAAAACTAATTTGGTTTTTGTAGGATAACTTTAGTTAACCGGGTCAGATTTTGCCCAATGACCTTTGCATTTCAAATCAAAAAAATGAAAGGTTTCAAAAAGAAATCCATTCAAATTGTTAAGTAACGTTTTTATAAATACACCAAATTAACCAACAATAACGAAATCAAAGTGTACTTACGAAACAAATTAGGGGTCTACAATTTTGTGACTTGATAACGTCTCATAAATTGATGACACTGGCTGCATTCACAAAAAAGTGTGACGTCATTATCACGTTACGCCAGTGTGACGTCATTGTCGCGATACGCCCATTGTCGCGTTATTCTAGTGTGACGTCAATGTCGCGTTACGCCTGTGTGACGTCATTATCACGTTACGCCTGAGCCGAGCGTGCAAGCAAGAGTTGTATTCGTACTTGTACTAGTATTTGTACTTGTACTTGGACTTAGACGGACGGACGGACGGAAGAACCGTCAAACAAGTGTGTCAATAGATTAAAAGTACCAAGCTTCCAGGAGCTTACAAGAGGTGTTCAATTGCGGTCGATTCTCTGTAAGGAAAAATGACATACTAAAAGAGGCGTTTCTTATACCTAACATCAGTGTGGCAATGGATTAAAATACTAGGCTTCCAGGAGCTTACAAGAGATGTTCCAACTGTGAGATATGTTGTAGTTCTAAAAAGTACCAGGAGCACATAAGTGCCAAGGAGTTAACTCACCCGACTATGGGCGGTATTTTACATCTCCTTAAAGATGGAGCTGTATAAGTTTTACTTCAGTCGTTTCCGTGTGGTATAAAGCACACAAGCGTTCGGCTTGTGACACGTTATCACGTAAAATTTTACAAACAACATCGGTTTTTTTTTATGTGTAACATCTTTGCTCTCGCTTTCCTGCAATTTGTGGAAGTGATTTCGTGAAATGGGACGGAAATGTGTAACAGGAAATGCGAACGTTTTTTAATTCTCGAAAACTAAGGTTGTCATAGCCATGCCGCCTAGTGTGATGGCAAAGGCAAAGATGACATACAACTATTCGAAGGGTCGGCCCGTGAATGTACGACCCGATAATTAATTAATTTCATAAGTATTTTGTCACATGTTACACATCATATGCGAGTACTGTAGGTCTCGTTTTTTTATATATGAGCTGATGTTATGTAATGTATGTATGTATGTGTGTATGAATGTACGTATGTGTTGTGTGTACATGTGTGCATATGTGTGCCCAAGTGTTCACATGTTTGCCCATGTGTTCGTGTGTACATGTGTTATATAGTATTATTATTAATTTTGTGCGCAACTTGTCTTGCGCATCCCCCAGCACATTATAATCGTTCGTAAACTCCAGTCACACCCTGGACACATCATATAACGGGTCAGAAATGACATTTCAAAAAACGAATGACGGAACACACAAAATGGCGGCGAAATCCTATATGTTTGACAACCAAACCACAGATGAGATACTAGTAAACGGTAGCCAATCTGCTTCAATCTGGGTGACAAGGGGGTGAGGTCGCAATCTAGAAAGCGGCAAGGAGTGTCCATACTGTATGTTAGGTACTAATATATAGGTGACTTTTAATTAGTTCTTGATAGCAAAGGATATTAATGTACTCGTGATTACAAACAACTTTCCCAAAGAAACAGATATGTCAAATATGAAAAAAAAAATTGGTCCTTTATACATTTGTACCGATTTGATAACTTATTGTGTTTCGAGGATCATTTTTTTTTCTGATTTGACATATAGTTTCTTTGGGAACGTTGTTTGTAATCATGAATACATGCATAGCTTTTGTTAACAAGAACTAATTAAAAGTCACCCTGTATATACTTTGCTCCAGTCGTGCGTTGGAGCTGATACACACTTTTTTTTTTACAATTAAACATCTTGCTATATTGTTTGTCCAGGGTGCTCTCATTTGTCTACATGCTACAGAATAAACAAATACAATGATATATCATTCATCGACCAATATTCTAACCTAAGTTGACCTAACAGAGATTTTTCCATCCTATTGGGATCCTAGGATCGATTGGCGTCATAAAAAGTTTTAATGTAAATTGTCCATTTCTTGCCGACTGTACATTTTTTTCAAAGTCTGTGAATGTTGATTGATTGATTGTCATTAAGTACTTAAAAAGTTACTAACTAAAGTTACTACGTACTAATATATAAGGTGTAACAAAAATAGCTGAAACTATTTTAACTGGTACTTCTACCCATGAAACTGAACAACTTTCCCCATGGAATCCATACTCAAATCGCAAAAAAAATTGGCTCTCCCATACTAACTCGATCAGCTTGTCAGCCAACTTAGTATGGGAAGTTCAAATTTTTTTTTTTGAGATTTAACTATGGGTTTCATGGGGAAAGTTGTTCAGTTTCATGGGTAGAAGCACCAGTTAAAATACTTTCAGCTAATTTTGTTAGACCTTATATATGTATACTGTGCTAAAGGTCTCCTAAGAGGATTTTTGCGTGGAAGAAAGGGATCTTACTTATTAGCTGCCCCTGGCCTTTACTGACCTATCTCAACTTTCCATCCTGTAACGTCTTTGATGTCAGCCACATGTTTTGTATACCTACCTTCATATATTATCCATCCGTACCGGAATTTAAATACATTGCTATGTCTGCAATACACTCCCATCTATGCATTACCCGTCATACATAGATCACTCGCGTAACAAACGACACAACGGTTGATCGTCATCGGGTTAAATTGTATGTCTCCTCGAACGCATCGAATCACGGATCACCCTCTATCTATTCTGTTAGTGTGGTCACACCCCGGACACTGCATACAACGGTCGTGAAATGATATTTCTAAAAAAACAAATGACGGAGCAAACAAAATCACGGCTAAATCCTATATGTTCGAGAATCAAACTGTAACCAATCTGTATCAATCTGGGTGATGAGTACTGTATGTTAGTACTAATACTTGTAATATACATACTTTGGTGTGGTAGAGTGAGTGCGAATTTCATAACCTGCTTATAAAGTTATAACAAAAACAAAGGGATTTTATTTTAAACGTCCTCGGTTGTATGTATCTATGAATGTGAACAACTTTCGTTAAGAAACCTATAATTAAATATATTTTTTTACTTTTTATAAAAATTGATCAACATTCAGCAGTTTTGCTACTTTGTAATATAATTTTTTTCACAAATGGCGAGAGTTTTTTAGTTTTATAATGTATGTATTTATGTACGTATATGTATACCTTATATCAACCCAAAAAAAAAACAATGTAAACACACTTATTAGGGATTTGACAGTTTCAAATGTCAATTCCATAGTATTTTTGTTTACCTTTTGCTTTTTTTTTGGTTGATATAAGGTATACGTATGTATGTATGTATGTATGTATCTTTGGCAGAGCCTGTATCAAGTAACTAATATCTCATCTGTGCCTGTACGTCCAAACGGCTTGATGGATTTCAGAGTGCGAGGTGTCGTTAAACTCGTCTTGATCCTGTGAGTGACATAGGATACATTTTTAATCGCTTACCCAAAAAATGGGGGTCATGTTTTTTATGCGATCGAGTTTTTATTTTTTGATGTGTAGGGGAACTATGTATAAGACGGGGACGCGGGGTAAGATGGGGCCACCCACACACAGACAAAACTACACGCTACACTAACGCAACAGCTAGGCCGACGCGACGCCATTCCCGAGCCGCCATTAGTGCGCTGGCGAGAGCAAGTGAAAGCGCACGCGTGTTTGTAGTACAGGTCGAAACGTGTTTCAGAGGTGTCGCGATCTAATTTTTGAAGCCTAAATATATTGACCTAAAATCGTAAGTAATTGTGTCTCTTTATTGTTATTTTGTATACGGGTTTTGTATCATATTGGGCATGGTGTGGTGTATGTGAAGGCACTTAAATATTGACGTGTTTTTTTTAATAATATTTTGTTTGCGAGTTTCGTGCTTGAGGCAAGACAGGGCAAAATACTTGAGGCATGACGGGGCATTGCCCCATCTTGCCTCGTATGACCTTGTCGAATTATACTTTTTGGGTGATTGCAGTTTTGTTTCTGTACCTTTGCAGGTATCAATAATGGTGCGGACTTACAAAAAGAAGACAAAAAGAGAGGAGTGGTCTAAAGAATCCATGAAAAGGGCAGCAGAAGATGTGATAGGGAAAAAGTCAGGATTTAGAAAAGCTGCTGCAAATCACGGTGTGCCACAAACTACGTTGGAGCGATATGTACAAAAAATAAGACAAGGGGACGAAATATTATTTGGAGTACCTTTGGGGCCCATCAAAAAAGTATTTAGTAATGAAGAAGAGTTGGAGATAGTTTCTTATTTGAAACATATGGAAGAACGGCTTTTTGGTTTGACGACACTCGACTTTAGACGCATGGCGTACGAATTGGCTGTGAAAATAATAAAAAACACAATTTTAATGTTGAAAAAAAAATGGCTGGTGTCACCTGGCTCAATGGTTCCTGGGTCGTCATCCTGATTTGGCTATTCGTAAACCAGAGGCTACTTCTGCAGCTCGTGCAATGGGCTTTAACAGAGTCGCAGTTAGCAAGTTTTATGAGTTACTTGGCGAGATATACGACAAGCATAACTTTACTCCGGACAAAATATACAATTGCGATGAAACAGGCGTGTCCGTTGTTTCTAAAACAAAAAGTAAAATAATAGCAATGAAAGGAAGGCGACAAGTTGGCTCTCTATCTTCCGCGGAAAGGGGACAGACCGTGACTGTTGAAATTTGTTTCAATGCGGCTGGAAACTACATGCCACCTCTGATAATCTTTCCCAGACAACGGATGAAGCCTGAACTATTAGACCATGCACCGCCAGGGACTACAGCAGCCTGTAATCCAAAAGGATGGATAAATACGGACATCTTTACCGTATGGTTTAGACAGTTCATACAATTTTCAGGAGCTACTGCCGATAATAAAGTGTTGCTGCTTCTTGATGGTCATGTGAGTCATACTCAGAATTTAGAAGTTATAGACCTGGCTCGAGCAAATGGAGTAATCATACTTTGCTTTCCTCCGCATTGCACACACAGACTACAACCTTTAGATGTTGCATTTATGAAACCCTTGAGCATATAAAGGGTGTCCAGCGGGAATTTTTCAAGTT
This sequence comes from Coleophora flavipennella, assembly GCA_947284805.1. Lineage (NCBI taxonomy): Eukaryota > Metazoa > Arthropoda > Insecta > Lepidoptera > Coleophoridae > Coleophora > Coleophora flavipennella. The sequence continues at coordinate 12,935,569 of OX369273.1, forward strand.
CAAAATTGAATACAAATAAAACCAAAGAGTTTTTACTCTGTTTTAGTTTTTCAAAATGGAGTTTGACAATGCGGATTTGACAGTCGCCATGAGTTACTGGTGGGGAGCCCACCGCGCGTTTGCGGTTGAGCAATATTTGAAATGCGACGAATCACGTCGCGCTTTTCGTACTCATTTTAATATTCGGCGATTAAGTGATAGCCCAAGCACACAACTTATCTCGTCGTGGGCGCAAAGATTCAGACAAGAAGGGACAGCCGTCAACAGGATTCCTCCAGGCCCATCAACATCAGCAGCGACGCCGGAACGTGTGGCCCAAGTTCAAGACGAAATTTATTCTGGGCAAGGAATAATTGGCCCTTATTTTGTTAACCAGCGAGAGACAGTCAATACTGAGGTGTATTGTCGAATGATCGATGAGTTTCTGCTACCGAAACTGCAACTGCACCCTAGCAAAAACAACAGAACGCTATTTCAGCAAGACGGTGCCACACCACACACGGCTAGAATCTCGATGGAGAAACTGAGGACCATTTTTCCGAATAAATTGATCAGCAAGTACGGGGACATACCCTGGCCGCCTCGGTCGCCAGATCTCACACCATGCGACTTTTTGTTGTGGGGATATCTCAAGTCAAAGGTTTACAACAACAATCCTCAAACGATTCAGGCTCTACCAGAAAATAACCACCGTGAAATTGCAGGAATTTCACCAGCGCTTTGCTCTCGCGTCATTGAAAATGTAAGGGTCCGGTTGCAAGAGTGCCTTGAGAGAAACGGTCGTCACTTAGACGAAAATGTCTTCAAAAAATAAAATCCGCATTGTGAAACTCCATTTTGTATTAATAAGAAATAATAAAAACTCTTTAGTTTTATTTATTTTAATTTTTGAACTTGAAAAATTCCCGCTGGACACCCTTTATTATGATCATGCTGCTACAAACTGGTTACGATCTCATCCTGGACGCGTGCTGACTATGTTTCAAATCAGCGAAATATTTGGACAAGCATATCTTCAAGCAGCAACAATGACCACGGCGGTAAATGGATTTAGAAAATGTGGTATTTGGCCATACAATCAAGATAATTTCACAGATGTAGATTTTCTTTCCGCCGAAACCACCAACATACCATTAAATGAAAGTACCTCATTAACATCTAATGACGACAACCGACGACCTATACATATTCCTGGAACACCCCCAGCAAATCAAGCCCAATCTTTGCAGGGAACTGAAGAAAATATTCAAACTGCATCTGAAAATAATGCATCTTCTACTTCAGTTGCAGAGCCAACTCAACAGACCGCATCTGAAAGAAATGTTTCCTCCACTCCTTTGCAAACCACTCGTATGATCATTTCAACGCAATACTATACGCCTAGCCCTCGTGTTTCAACTCCTCAGCCAAACACTCAACAGCTAGATAGAGTTGAGCCAGACGTCCCTTCGTCACCTGTAGCTTCGTGTTCTTACCCTACTGAGCCCAGTTCTACTCTTCGAGCAGCTTGCCGTAACCTTACAACTTATTTCCAGAATGCTTCTCCACGTGACGTCATGGCGATCCCGACTGTAGAGCCAAGCCAAAAGAGAAAACAATATCGGAGAGGCAAGACGGTGATTATTACCTCCACACCATATAAGAACGAAGTGAAGACCGAAAAAGAGCAGCAAAACCAAAAAAACCAGTAAAAGCAGCTAAAAAACCGAAAGGAAAAGGAAAAGGCCAGGGTAAAAAGACCAAAGAGGATACCGTTTGCATTTACTGCAATGACGAAAATAATTCTTACTTAAAATCCTCCGAAAATTGGGTGCGATGCCAACTATGTGATCGCTGGGCCCACACAGCATGTGCAGGTATAGATGACGATAACGCACAAGAGGTTTTGATATGCTTTGCATGTGAGGAGAATTAAACACCATCTTGCCTCATAACCCCATCTTGCCTCACTTTTTGCGTCCCCGTCTTGCCCTATATGTGGGGTAAGACGGTGTATTTTCCAATTTTTATTAATTGTTTTTTTTATAAATTTTATGATTACCTACATTACCAAAACTCATGCCAAATAAAAGTTGATTGAATAATTGTATGTGCAATTAATATATGATTAACATGTGACTTTGATTACTCTTTATTTTTACTGTTTTACCTTAGCGTCCCCATCTTATACACCGTTCCCCTATCATCTTTGCTCTCGCTTTCCTGCAATTTGTGGGAGTGATTTCGTGAAATGGGACGGAAAAGTGTCCCATGGGACAGAAATGTGTCCCAGGGAGTCGCGTTTTTTTCAGGCTTTAAAAGCGCGGAAAAGGCAAAGGTATCTATGACCATACAGCCTAGTCTGCCGTATCTTTGCCGTCCTTTTTTCAGGCTTTAAAAGCGCGGAAAAGGCAAAGGTATCTATGACCATACAGCCTAGTCTGCCGTATCTTTGCCGTCCTTTTTTCAGGCTTTAAAAGCGCGGAAAAGGCAAAGGTATCTATGACCATACAGCCTAGTCTGCCGTATCTTTGCCGTCCTTTTATAAAGTATTTTGTCACATGTTACACATCATATGCGAGTACTGTAGGTCTCGCTTGAATTTTTTTTTTTATTGTAACACCCTGTATAGACGGTATAACTAACTAAACCGCTTGGACGACACGGAAGGAAAGGCAAACTAATAAAAAAAAAATTGACGCTTGTTAATTTAATAGCTCAAAAGTAGGTTAAGTATGTGCCATCCATAAAATTAGACCGGTTTTATCCGTAATTATTGCGTAATTTAGATATGTGTAAGTAGGAAGTTGATTTTACAACGTCTGCTCGTCAATTTACAAGTTTGTCTGCAATGCAAACCTTATGGCTGGATATCATTAACGTAACCAATTTAAATGAAATTCAAGAAAACGACTTTTAAGAATAAAAGCATCAACCATCTTTCTTGGTAAAAATCCTATGTCACTCACGGGATCGAGATGAATCTAACGACACCTCGTGCACCAAAATCCATTACGCCGTTTAAGCTACAGGCTCAGCCAAAGGAACAGACAAACATACATACAACCGAAATATCAACATAACATTACCCTCCGTTTTGGCCAATTGTGTAAAAAATCTGAAATTCATGGTACGTACGTTGAGTGACTGTAGCGTTGGAATCTGTTTATTTAATAATCTGTGACCAAGTCACTTTTTAGTTCATTTTAAATCTGTTTTTATATCATCTTAATAATGTTGCAAAGATTTTGAAAATGCCTTGCTTTCTCTTCGTTAGGTCATCATCATCATAATGCCAGCCGAAAGACTGCCGAACATAGGCCTCCCCCAATAATTTCCACAACGAACAGACCTACGATGCCCGCCTTCAACGGCTTAACGCATCCTTCACCAGGTCATCGGCACAACAAGAGGGGGGGCCAACCCCACGTCTTCCTGTGCGTGGTCACCACTCGAGAACTTTACTACCACCGCTCACTGCTACTTCATTGAACGTGATCTTACTAAATGCTTGGCAAACATTGCATGGGAAAGTATCAATAATACGGTTTTTAAAATTGGTACAGAAAACTAGAGCCTTGTGCGTTCTGAATTCAAAACTAACTGAGTTGGTCTGACCCGTTCATCAAAACGACCTTGGTCAAGTATCTAGGTTGGAAAAATTACCTACTCTACTGGTATAGTATGGTACGGATGGAGATATCGAGGACAAAGACGACACATCAACCATTGTCCCTTTTGTATGGCCGACAATCAAAACCTATGACCATTCGAATCACGCACCCGTATTCGTTCCAACATACCGTAACACAAATAAGGCAACACCAAACAGTTTGTATTAGCAAGTTTATTATTATCAGTGCAAGTTTGCTTACAGGACGACGTTTTTGAACGCTCCTCGGAAAGGAGCAAGCGAAAACTACTTTTTTTTTCGAGTTTCCCAATCATAGTTTTTTGAAATTCGATTTTAAAACGGTAGTCGCCGCGAAGTTTTTAAAAGTTATTTTATAGTGAAACACTTTCTAAAAATACTTCTGCAAAAAAATATTTCACCACACCAGCAGCGTCTTTTTTCTGTAAAGTAATGTATTCAGAAAGGCGTAATTAATTCATACAGCCCGCCACATTTTATATAACACGAAAAATTATAATTTGCTCTGGTTGAAGAGTTTGTTTTGATGCAATTAAATTTAGTTTTAGCACGTTCGTCGTACCGGCTGCCGCGACCGCAAGTATCGTGTTTATAATTTTCTTTTCTTTAAATGGCTTTAATTTAATAATTGGACGATTTACATTGCGTGTTTTGATGGATGTGTGAGATGGAGCGATACGTAGTGAACCGTCGATCTAAACGGTCTAAAAGTAGTGATGGACTGCTCGCACGATGGAGGAAAAAATACGCAGCGGTTTCAAATATCTTGAACAGACATTCCTGGATTACCAATGGATATGAAGTTAATGTGAGTACTTAATATTGTTTTTTTAGCCTTAGAAACCAGCTTTTGGTGTTAGCTACTCAAAACAAAATTATAAATTACGACTTTACTATTTGTTACTGCGTGACTGAATCGAAAAGCTAATTAAACAGAAGGACAGCATTATCGATTCGTATTACGAATATTAATAGGTAATCAACCAAACTGCAAAATGTTTGGGGAACCAAACTGCAAATTGTTTGGGTAATAAAACTGCAAATTGTTTAGGTAACCAAACTGCAAATTGTTTGGGTAACCAAACTGCAAATTGTAGATTAACTGACTAACTCATCAACTCTCAGCCCTAACCCTTGGATCTAGAAAGCTGAAATTTTGCGCAGAGGTTCCCTTTATCATGGTGTAGACAAGGGATTCTAAATTATATATTCCCACTGGATAGGGAAAAAAGCGCGAGCGACGTCGTAGGCACCCACTATCTATAACTAAAAGTAGCACTAGGTACCTACCGATACTAGATTATTATTAATATTTATTACTAGCTATTGTCCACGTCTTCGCCCGCGCAGATCCCATTTTTTGCTGTTTGCCCTAGAAATGTCCCAAAATCCTTTATTGGCGAATGCTTAATGTCATAACCGCTACATATATTCCAAATTTCAGCTCGATCCGTCCAGTGGTTTGAGCCGTGCGTAATATATCAGCCAGTCACTGTTTATGTATATTTGTAAATACAGAACATTATTATTCTAGTCATATTATTCTTAGAAAATTGAAATGTAATGGGTTACCTACTAACTTTCACACACTACAATCTACTATACAAACCACAATATTATACGGCTAAATTCGGCAACGCATTTCGCATTAGCATGCCGACAAGCGTAACGAATGCTACCATATTCAGCCGTTTTGCATATGCGCAAGATTCCATTGTAAGTATGGAAGTAGGGCAGTTTCCAACGCGTGAAATATGGCTCTTTGCTAAAACTAGTGGTAGAGCATAGACTTATGAATAAGTAAATAAATAGTACAGCCATGCTGTACATACCTTCTCGCGAAGCCTTCACCGTCTAGCGTTAGTCGGGAATACACAAAACAGCAATAAACTTTACGCTTACCGAGTAGCAACAAAAAACGCGAAACACGTTAAAACCAACTTCCATCGCAACAAATTTTTGCATTATAATTTTTGGTTTTTGTTAATTTTCTAATAAAGTACTACACCGATTTTGATAAAATTTATATGGGACCACACGAGAAGCACTAGCTTTCAAATAAAAAAATAATAATCAAAATCGGGTCACCCAGTCAAAAGTTCTGAGGTAACACATAAAAAAAAACGTACAGTCGAATTGAGAACCTCCTTCTTTTTGGAAGTCGCTTGAAAAGAGGTGTACTTATTCGATTTGATGAAAATAATGGACAAGACATGGCCGCTTACTATGGACCTCATAAGAAGGCTCAAGGTTACCCAAAGGGCGATGAAGCGAGCTATGTTCGGAGTTACCCTGCACGATGGGATCAGAAATGAGGAGATCCAAGGTAACCGACATAGCTTACAGAATCGCTAAACTTAAGTGGCAGGACCCGTAGCTTGTAAAACAGATGGCCGTTGGAAAAGTAAGCTTCTCGAGTGGCGACCACGCACCGGAAGACGTAGCGTAGGCAGGCCTCCCACTCGGTGGACCGACGACCTGGTGAAGGTCGCGGTAAGCAGCTGGATGCGAGCAGCGCAAGAGCGGTCGTAGTGCAAATCCTTGTGAGAGGCTTTTGTCCAGCATTGTACATCTTTCGGCTGATATGATGATGATGAAGGAAATCAACAACATCTCCAAAATTCGTAAGGTTTTCACATAAAAATTTGGGTAAAAAACGAGGTATACAGTGTGTATCAGATAGTGTTACCGATATTTTATGGGCATTTAATACACCACATTTCTCGGCATAAAACCCCCTTATTAGGGGGTCGCATCCTTCTTCCCTCTAAATGGCAGCCATTTTTTTTTGTAATTTTTCATAAATAATATGTTTTTTCTAGAATTAGCACTAGTACAGACTTCATAATAGTGTCAATTGAAAGAATATTTAATTTCTCTGGTGATCCACACATTAAATTTAACTTTTGAGGGACTTTTGAGAAAATACACAAAAAAATTAAAAAAAAGAAAAGTGCAAAAAATAATTATTTTTTTAATCTACTGCAAAAACGAGGTCGTCAACGTGTTTTGTTTTCTCCTTAGTCAATAGATTTTAAGCTAAGCTACAAAACGACACTAAATTATCTACCATTAGTTACTAACGCAATGATGCAAATTGATGGTTAAGAGACCCTTGTGCGGGGTTGTGACAATCCTTTAATAAAATTGTAATTTCAACATTTTCACATGTTTCAAAGTGACTGCCTCTATTCTGCAGATACGTTGTATGTAGCTCTCAGTGCAACCTGCTGTGTGGCCCGTCTGATTCCAAGTAACAAACCGCTAGAGTCGCGTATTAACCATAAATTGACACACTAAGTAAGAATCAAATGGTACATTATTTAGGGTCATTTTATAGCTTAGCTCAAAATCAATCGGAATCGAAAGAAAGAATCAAGATGTTAAAGACCTCGTTTTAGCAGTAGTTTCAAAAAATATCAATAAATTTATTTATTTTTCTCTTTAAACAGTTTTGTGTTTTTTTTCCCTGAAATGTTTCGGTTAAATAACATTTCAAATAAATAACATTTCAAATGACACTATATTCTTGATATCATTTCAAATAAGACCATTTTGAAGTCTGTACTGCTGCTAATTCAAGAGAAAACATATTTTTCAATAACAGCTACAAAAAAATTGAAAATAAAAATGGCTGCCATTTAGAGAGGAAAAGAATGCGACCCCCTAATGGAGAGTTTTTTGTCGATGGAATGTGGTGTATTACACGCCCTAACCTTATCCGATACACACTATATAGGTATAGGTGTAATAGAGTCGGTGTAGGACTCGTTAATTACTCGTCATCATACTGAACAACTTTTACCCAAAGAGACCCATAATCAATTCGCAAAACAAGAATTTAAATTTAAAAACAAAAACCAATCAGTTAATTGAATAATTTTGTGCATTGTTGTATGGCGCGTCTAATTTATAGGCTTTCGTAGCTCAAAAGCAAAAATTGAAACCCTTATAGGATCATTCGTGCGTCTGTCTGTCCGTCCGTCAGTCACTACCTACCTGGACAGTTATAGGTAGTGGTTCTCTTCCACGAGGCACTAGCCTAGCAGAGTACCGGGACAAGCGTCTTGGCGGCAAGACCTACCGTAACTGGTGTCTGGTCCTTGTCTTCACCTTATGGTGTTGGCAAGAATAGCGGCCCTCACTGTATGCCCAAGGGGTATGAAAGTGGGGACGCTATATCATTAACCTGGTAGTTTTAGCGTATCTGGTAGATATACGAGAGGGAATGTCTAGTGATTGAGCTTAGAAACTACTGGACTGACTGAGTAAAAATTTGTTACACATAATGTGTAAGTCAAAAAGTTAAAAAGCGTCGGTGGCTCAACCGGTAACGACTCGGTCCATCTAACCAGAGGTACCGGGTTCAAATCTGGACGGCCAATGTACCAATGAGTTTTTCAAAAACTTACGTACATACTTACCGATTGCTTTAACGGTGAAGGAAAACATCGTGAGGAAACCTACACACGCCTGCGAAGAAACTCGCAGGCTGTGTGTGAAGTCGACCAACCCGCACTGGGCCCGCGTGGTCGACTAAGTCCTAATCACCCTGATTCAGGGTAGGCTCGAGCCCCTCGGTGGGGACGTATATGAGCTGTAATGATGAATGTGTAAGTCGGTGACCCAAAGACAGACATGTAACGTTTAATTTTAAACATGGGGGCCATTTTTGGGGGTTAAATTGGAAAATAGGAAAAAAGTTTTGCAAACTGTATCGTGCGTGTGACAGATCAAATTAAAGGGCTTGTTAAAAATATTTTTTTAAAATTTCAAGATAAATAGTTTTAACGTTATATAAGAAAATATGCGAAAATTGACCATTCCCCCTTGTCTTCAAAACTACTAGGCATAATCTATTATTTTTTTTAATCACAGTATATATGAGGTTACATTGATATATAAAGGAAAATCTTTGAGAAAATCTAAAGTCCTTCCGTTTTTACAGGAAAATTGAAATTTCTAAAGTCCGATAGTTTAGAAACTAGCGACACCTAGCGGGATCTAGAAGTATTTTCTAAATAGTTAATTTACGTAGTAAATTAGTAGTAGTAAATTATTAGTAGTAGTAAGTAATCTCGTGGCTTTGTCGTGGAAATCCTTGAGGGAGGCCTTTGTCCTGCAGTGGACGATTTTCGGCTGATATAATGATGTCACTCAATGGATTAAGACAAATCGAACGATCCCTCGCACTTCCAAATCCATCAAGCCGTTTAGGCTACAGGCTCAGCCAAAGAAACAAACATACATACATGCTTACAAACATACATACACCCGAAAAACATTACCCTCCTTTTGTGGAAGTCGGATAAAAACCCCAGTTACCTATTTCAGAAGGACCCTAATGATTGTGTAAGGCTTATACTATAATACAGTCTACAACAATTCCTTCATAATAGTAGTGTATCTTAGCGGTATCGGTAGAGTCGCCATGGATCGTTAATGCTGGTGATGGTAAAAAACATTTGTAGCTGTCAGCACGAGGCCTTGTCGAATAGGAGGTGTATTTCGCATTATTCATCACAATGCTAAAGTCATTTATAATTAGGCAGGAAACCGGAAACACGTGGGTTGTGATGAAGACGCCACATGTGGGTAGTTGTATACAGTTGATTACTCATTCAAGCTAACTAGGTAGGAATGTATACTACAGTATGGTACTAGCTACATGGTAATTCTATGTACCTACTGTATACAAAACCAAAGATTATAGAAACAGTGTAATCTGGTTCTCACCTATACTTATCTGTAAAGGGTTACTGGTAATTCGAATTAAAATACTCTTCGTAAGCAGTTTTTTTTACAGGTGTACCATGAGCTTTAAAAAAGCTTTTTACTTGTCTCGGAACTGGTTCACTTTTGCGTAACACTTTTTAAAGTAATATTCCTGATGTTATGGGATTTGTATGTTTTGGGAAGCGGATGATATGGGATTTGGATGACTTGAGAAACGGATCTTATGAGCCGAAACCCTCATTGGTAATACATACATTAATCGAAGGGTTAAACCTTCTGCTAATGAAGTAGTGACCTCCTCTATAACTCCTTCAATGGTTACCGTCGAATTATCAGTAAACCTAAATATAGTTTTACTGATAAATCTAAGGAAAATCAAGGAAACGTTGACAAATGGAAAAGTCAAAATCCCGAAAGTTTCAGATCCTGTTTGTTACCACTTACCACCAAGCTAGCAAGCCTGTTGCCACTTTCCATCAAGCTAGCAAGCCTGATAATATCGACCAACCTTACAAATAAACACGAGTACAACATGGCAATAACAAGTACAAAACGTTAGAAAAAAAAATTTAAAAAAGTTACGCAAGTATCTACTCTTTAAAACTTTTTGAAGTAATTATGTATATGATACTACACTAAACCGTAACAAACATCCATTGAACCAGCTCTACATTTCTTTCCTAACTCTCACTTTCAAACACTCTTTGAGGTCGACTTAAAATTTTAATTAATGTATCAGATACATCAACTGCAGATCAAATCTAATACGGTAGGTACGAAGGCATTGCTGTAAGGCACAACATATTTGCATCAAACATTGCTTCACCATAAGCGTCCGTAATTGCTGCAAGTCATAAGCGCATAAAGTCGAAAATCGCGTGCACTGGCCCTGGATTGCGACAGTCATACTGGGCTTTGATACTAAACATTATAGTCTTGTTGTTGCTTAGTTGCTTGAACACTGTTGAAGAAGGAAAAGGTCTGTCTGTACAGATCACAATAGTTCGTCATATTGTGACATCGAAAATAAAAGTGAAAAAAATTAGAGTAAAAAGTTTGTCTATCAGCCGTTAAGAATTGGATTTTGAAGTGATTGGTGGAAAATGTGATATTGAATTAATTAAAAAATATTCCAAATTCAAAGTTTATAAAACTTTAAAAGGAACAGTGTCGTTCACTTGTTTTTAATTTTACCTAACTGAAAACAAAAAAGATAAGAATATTGAAACTTTTGAAACACTAGTGAAACACGTTCAGAATAAAAGTTTGGTCATTGATTTCGGAACAAAGACAAAAGCGCAACTAATAGGGCAACCAATGACCATGACTATTGAAATCAAATCAGAAGTTTTGAAAATACGTTGAAGAGTTCAAAAGTGCACAGAATGCCCCAGTTTTTCTTCAAAAAAGTTATGGTTGTCCAGGACCGGGCAAACTTCGAGGTGAGTTACTTTCACTTTTCCGAACTGGCTGTATAAGTGCATACTGGCCATAGTATTACTTAGCCATAAACTGGCTAAGAAAGATACTGAAATTGTCGTTCCTTTTACTTTCGAGCGGCTGAGGAAGGAGCGAGCGGTAACGAGCGTAGGATTAAGGAGGTATATGGTTATACAAACTAACTTGAAATTTTTATGGGGATCAATGGTTTTACACTAACGACGAATTAAAAAAGCTATAAATAAGGTATAAGTGTCTGTGTTTGCGTGTGTCCGGTACTACTGAACTACTGAACGGATTTATGTATTGTTGCGGCAACTGCAGTACTGAAGCTTGACTCAAGTGACGAGAGGATAAAAGAAATACGACATCTAGAACGTTCTATTAACATTTCTTTAGCACTGAGTATAATATATACAAGTACCAACCATCATCGGTTGGTCCACGGCCGGACTCCAAGCATACCAACTCGCCTGGCGGAGATATTTCCCTTTGCTCTCGAGAGTAGTAATACACCGTTTACTACCTGCCGTTTTTAATTTCTTTTTTTATAACTAGGTTTTTTAGGGTTGCCACAATATAAATAAAATACGTTACGTACGTATGATACTTGTACTTTACTATAACTATATATGTTTGGGTTTCTGTACAGTTTAGGTCGTTATTAGTTATTATAAGTAAGTCAACTCCCATACAAACTTAGAATGTTATTTGTTTGTTATTTTTTCTCATGGTTCTAACCGTTTTATTGTAACCATATAACTTTGATTGTTACTTTCACTTTATACGGTCTAATATACTATGATGTTCATAATTTCAAGCAAAATCTGAATAAGGTACTTCCCAAGAAAATCCAGATTCTTAATTATTCCCAAAAGTGGCTTGTACGATTTAAACAAAACTCTCTGGTTTACTTGAACTTAATAAAGCCTACTATCCTGGGTAGTTCTTATTCTAGGACAATCTAAATAAGGTACACTTCACAAAGCCCGATTTATTTTTCTCAAAAATGGCTATAACGACTTTATTCAAACTTTCTTAAACTTAACAAGGCCTACAACACTGGGTAGTTTATTATTCAGAAAAAATCGGAATAAGGTAGTAGATATCTCTCTTATAAACTATAATTTATATAAAGAAGTCTCTTACCTCTTTTCTTTTTAACTGGTAGCGCATTTTTATGTTGATTTCTTTACCTATACCAATGCCAGACGGCTACGCGAGAAAGTACAGCATGACCGTTAGTACTAATATATATAATGTGGCATGACTGTACAATTTAAATTATTACGAAAGTTAATCTGCCTTTTTAAAACTGTGTCGAAAGGACAATGTTACAAAAATACACAACACCATAGTTCGTATAAAAACCAAGTTACTCGACGATATTTTGCTACCCTGTGATTTGTATTCTTGGTATTAAGTATAACTGCTATAGTTATAAAACATTTTATTACGTATTTCCTGTCAACTCTCGAGACGAGAACATCGATTATTGTTACGTCCGTATCTATGATCGATCTTGCTTTCTTGTCATCACTTTTATTAATGAATGAACTCTGTATGTATGTACCTACTACTCTCCGTTCACTGTATCGCGGCACTTGCGGCGGACAGTTAGTAGGCCCGTATTTTGATAGAAAACTATTTGAATCCTGTATGGCAACACAATAAAACTGCCAGCTTTGAGGTTATAGGTCCCAGCAGGCTTCTTACATTACAGTGAACGATCTGTAACTTTAAATTCTTTGATATGTAAGTACTATTTTTGCTAAACAGACATGGAACACTCCTTGAAACATGGACTGGCTCGGTGGGCATAATGGTCATTGCTCCTGCTATTAGACCGACGGTCTTGGGTGCGATTCCCATCCAGCCAGGCCAAACTTCTTGAGACTAGCAACGTTGCTCGCTCTGTGTCTTTTCAACCGACTTTTAAAAAGGAGGAGATTCTCAATTCGACTGTATGTTTTTTTCCTATGCGTGTTACCTCAGAACTTTTGACTGAGTGAACCGATTCTGATGATAGTTTTTTTTATTTGAAAGCTTACTACTTCCCGTGTGGTCCCATATAAATTTCATTAAAATCGGTGTAGTACTTTATAGGAAAATTAACAAAAACCAAAAATAATAATGCAAAAATGCACTTAGTTATTGCGATGGAAGTCGCTTTTTTAACGTGTTTAGCGTTTTTTTAAATTTTAATCCACAATTCGTAAGCCATTGACATCATCTCACCAGATAGTATGTGACGAAGATGCCAAAGATGGAAGCTTAAAGATTCTCCAACGCTATGGCGAACTGACTCTCTTACCTTCATGCCGGAACACATCAATGCTGTTAAAAATTATGTTTGGCGACAAAATTTAGATAAGATGGTGGTAGCTAGCTAGGCGGGCTTAGAAAATGTCCTTTCACCAACCAAACCAAGTCTTACAAAGTTAGACTCCGCCATGAATCGAACCGGCGACTACCTGATGTGAAAATAATGGACTTACGACTACGCCATGGAGGCGGTCAAATCATGTCTGGGTATTTTATCTAAATATGTATGGATGTAACAAAATTGGTTTAGGACCCGTTAACCGTTTTTACTCATCATACTGACTGAACAGCTTTTCTCAAGAGACCTATACTCAATACACATTTTTTGAACTCTTCATATAAATCAGCTGACTGACCAATTTTGTATGGAGCGCAGATTTGATCATGGGTTCCTTAGGGACAGATGTTCATAATTATTATGATGAAGCCCCTCCGTGGCGTTATGGCTATTCGCTTCATATCAGGCCAGTTACCAGGACCTTGTTAGACTCTGTTTGGTTGGTGGAGAAGCATCTTCTAGGCCCGCCTGGCTAGCTACCTCCATCTTATCTATATAAGTCTGTGAAGTCTTGCCTCGAAACGTCAGTATTAACAGCATTGATGTGTTCTGGCTTAAAGATAAGATCTTGGTACGCCCGCTTCCATCTTCGGCATCATCGTCCCTTACTATCAGGTGAGAGGGTACCCAAGAGCTTACCATGGTTAGAAAAAAAATTGTAAATGATCAAATTTTCGGGTCTTACACTCATTCTGTTACAGCCTGTATATTAAACGCTATATAATTATACAGGGTGTAAAAAATGGTGTAGGACCCGTTAACTGGGGGTTCTACTCATCATACTGAACAACTTTCCCCAAGGAATCAATAGTAAATTCTCAAAAAAATGTGAACCCTCCATACAAAAATGCGTAAAATTGGTCGATCAGCTGTTCCATTTGTATGAGGACTAAAAAATATTTTTTTAAATTTCAGCAAAGTGGATAGAGCAAAAGTTGTCCAGTATGATGAGTAGAAGCCCAAGTTAACGGGACCTACACCAATTTTGTTACAACCTGTATATATGTTACACGTCAATGCTTATGTTTGTGTCAAACATTCATGTTTGGTGGCAAGACTTATGGTGGTATAGTAGCCAAAAACGCCCTTCCCCCAATCAAACCGAAACTTACACGTTACAATGTTTGACTTCGCCGGGAATCCAACCGGGGACCACCTCCGTGGCGTAATGGTTAGTCCATTCACTTCACACCAGGAGGTCGCGCGTTCGATTCCCGGCGAGGTCAACTTTCTAAGACTCAGTTTGGTTGATGATAGAGCATTTTCGTAGCCTGCCTGGCTAGCTACCATCATCTTATCTAAGTCTTGCCGACAAACATCAGTGTTAAACAGCATTGATGTGTTCCGGCTTGAAGATAAGATAGCGAGATCCCCATTGCGTTGGAAATCTTGGTAAGTCCACTTACATCTTCGGCATCATTGTTATTTGTTACTTAACAGCAGGTGAGATGCTGCCAATAAGGGCTTACCAATTGTGAATAAAAAAATAAAAGACCTCCCGATGTGAAGCTAATGGACTAACGCGACGACGGGGTGATTATTTAAGCGCAAATGTTTTAGTGAATAGTGATAAAAATTTAATCAATCACTCTAATGCATCTCTAACGTACTTTTAACGTACCTACTTATTTAAATCCACAAAACATAAAGTCAAAATTAACTGACATAAAGTTGGTCAATCGTACAATAATTAGGTATCACTAACAAATCAAATGGCAACACGAGCTTTATTACAGTCGACCTTCATCGATAATTAAATAAAAGTATCTACATAACACACCAATCTACCTTACAAATAATAAACTTAATAGTCTAAGCGTAGACCACATATTATTACAAAATGTTGACGACCTCAGTCCGTCGATCACTGACCATAGGTACCCATACCCTTAACTACTAGATCGTAAACTTAAACCTTTCAATTTTGCGAACATAAAAAAATATTTGAGATGTAGGGCTGGCGACGTTTATATTGCGCATTCCCTGGACAGCCTAGAAATTTCAGGATTTCAAGATTTCAAAAAAGGTGCATGTTACACTCTTTCTGATGGTCATAAGATAACGTTTACATTACATAGAGTCTTAACAAAGGTATGCACTTATTTTTAACTCATGAAACTGAACAACTATCCCTTAGAAATCCATGGACAGTTCGTAAAAATTTTTTTTGACTTCCATACAAAGTTTGCCCGCCAGGTGATCGATTTCGTTGGGGATTCTTGGTAAGCCCGCTTTCATCTTCGGCAACATCGTTACTTACCACCAGGTGAGATGTTGTCAAGAAAAAAAAGTCCAACAGTTTTTTTGCGAATTTACTACGGATTTTTTGGGGAAAGATGTTCAGTTTCATGAGTACAAGCTTCAGTTAAAAATAAGTGCATACCTTTGTTAAGACCCTATATTATAATGACAGATTGTGAAAAAAATATAAACAAAAAATCATCAGTTAATAAAGTCAATAAAATCATTAATATAAAACAAATAATGTCATTTGGACATGAAAACAATATGACACGAAAATTATTGAATTTGTCGTTGACAAGAGTAGGCCAGTTCACACGGACAGCACCCGTTCACGAGTACAACGCGAGAGTCAGCCATCGCTCCCCTCGACAATAGGACGAATCTTTCCAACCTATAGAGGAGCTTAAAGTTATCCTTTCCTTATTTGGACATTGCGTGCGACGACAAAACAGCCTTGAATACCATATTTTGACGGAGAAGATAGAGGGCATAAGAGCAAGAGGCAGACCTTCTGTTAAATGGTGCATCCAAGTTACCAGCACTTACAAACTGTGCAGTGCATGCAGCTAATGTTCTTTTTCTTCTTTAAATGTACATATTTAGAGGGTGAAAAACCGTATTGTTTGTGAACCGCAGAATGTTAACGAAAATTTTAGGTTTGTAATGATTTTCAAGACGCAAGGTATCTATTCAAAGTAGGTGCAAATTACACTATTTCTAATAGTCATAAAATAATAATAACATAATTTCATTTGTGAAAAAGCAAGATATAAACAATCATTAGTTAATAATGTCAAAATTCAATCCTTAAAATAAACCAGATTACGTCATTAGAACATGAAAACAATATGACACGAAAAGTTGTACATAAAAATCATTGA